>RJVU01000170.1:738564-781065 GCA_003731715.1 Anabarilius grahami | reverse complement strand
CTATTATTTTATTTTTTTATATTTTATATTATTTTAGTTTTTTATATTTTTATTTTATTTAGTATTTTAGACTTGCTTGCCCATCCCAAGATACCAGTAATGCCACTGTTTTATAATATTTTATCAGACAATTGAATCCAATTTTCTATCAGTTTCTATTTTAAGCCAGATGTAAAATAAGGGGTATGAACCAGTACAAAACATGAATACCCAGACTCACAATGCCACTGCAATATTCACGCCTTGTTAGCGTAGCACAAAGAGCCTCTCTACTGCGTCTCTCCTGCTGTAAAGCTTTATTACTGAAATGTCAAAGACACCTCCAGAACGACAGTTACTCATTATTCAGTTAGACTTTTTTAAACCTGCTGAGCTGAAAGTTGTGCTGTTTCATTTGAGTTCACTCCCTGAGAGGAAGACGCAGCAGTCCTGCTGAGTCTCTGTTCCAGTACACTCTTAAGCATGCTGAGGCCTTGACAAACACAACACGGTCCTGCACTTAATATGCTGTTTTATGGAAACCGTGGTTTGCCATTTGTGGTTTTAGCTTTGTTTCAATAAACAGGAAGCTGTCGCGGCCCAATTATATGCTGCAGGACGTTACTGATGTGTGCAACCAAGCTGAACCTTAAAGTGCTATTGTTGACTTCACGACTGAGCAAAATCCTCTTTAGAAACTTTTGTACCTTATTCAAATGTACCTTGGAATACTATGTTACAGTGATGGTATTAGAGAGGGGCTGAGATATATACCATGGTACTGTATGATATCCGTATACATGTACCATGGTATTTATATGATACTTAAGAGAATGCTATTGTTTTACCTTAGTAGATGTCCAAAAAATATGCCATTTCTATGGCTTCTGTTTCCATGTTGTAAAAAAAAAGTTGTAATATCATTGCATTGTAACATTTAGTCCATTGAAGGCAAGCTTGATGAACAGACTTGAACATGAATCATGAACAGAAACTCAAAAACAGAGGGTCACATTGAACAAAGCTAGACAATCAGAACATGAGGACTATTTATTCACAAGGACTATGAGCAAACGAGAAACACCTGAACACAATGAAACAATGAACCAATGAGAATGTGACACAAAGACAAGAGAACCAATCAGAACATAGGCTTGTTCGACTTCATACAGCGCTGCGCAGAATGATCGCCGGCTGACTTGGAGCATTGCATGCCAGTTAGAAATGTTGTCCGACTTGAGACAGCGCCGACGCCATGTGACTGTGATGTATGGCTTCAAAGTACCGCGAGAGCGATTGGAGAGCAGTCGGCTGAGTCAGCCGGTGCAGCATCTCAAGAGCTCTGATGATGACACAGCTGTCTCACGATTGGCCGGTTTCACCGCATGACAACGATCACGCATGCTCCGTGTTTATTCAAACGACTTCAGTTCCACTGATGCTCACAAATCTGTATTTTTTATAACAGTTAAAGCTATTTTGATGTAGTCATGATGTTATATTGTCATACCTGTCATATTGAATTTATGGAATTAATACATAGATTTGGTTGTATTTAAAATAAATAAGATGAATTAACTGTTTAACATCAAATTGATTTAATAGTTAATACAGTTGCATTATTTTACATTTTAACACTTTATAATAGGCCTTCCCAGAACATTACACTACCAAAACCACCCATACTGCTTCTGCCTAAAACTTCTGCCTGTCCCTGTCATGTCAAATTATGGCAAACAGACTGGGAGTTTTATGAATTAGAATGAGTCAATCTGGATCAGTGAAATATGCTTAGCACGCAGAGATGCCATGTTTGATAAGTGTGCTGACTGTCTGTTAGCTCTGAGGTGCTGTGTAATTGGGGGCGTCTCTGACTAAAAACTGTCCTTGGATCACAGGAGGCGCTCTGTGGTGGATTAAAACTCATAGCTATCCTGCCGTCTACCTGATTCGGAGGTAATTGATGCGAATTGGTGCTAAAGGGGCAGTAGGCTATTAATATTAGCAATAGATTTCTTGAGGGAACAGCTGCAGTGACTTGAGCCAGTTATGTCGCTGTCATATTGTATTTTAAATAGCTTATATACAGTAGCAGAGGATGGATAAAAAATGCCACGATGCCTGTATAAATAATTCATTATAAAATTATTAGTTCATAATGCTCTGTTAGGGTCAATTAAGAGTTTAAAAAGGAAAAAAACACACATGCCAAGTTCTTAAATGTACTCTTTTTATTCATGTTAGTTTCAAATGGTTTAAAAGAAAAGATTCAATTTAATGTCATGTGGTATAACCATCAAGTAATAACATACGTGTGTACACATCTTGATTATTATTTTTTCATACATAAACACATTTTATGACATATTATGACTAAATTATTACTTAATTTATAAATATCATTTTTGGCTGGAGTTGCACCACATGAAATTGTAACCTGAACTAACATTGTCTTGTCATAAAAAAGGTCAAATTATTCTATGATTTGCAATTTATAATAACGATATATTTTAAGTATCTTAATTTGTTAATCACATTTAAATGGTTTTTAAATTAATTATTTTGGTTATAGACTACAAAGTATATTTTATTTATAATATAAATATTTGGTAACACTTTATTTTGCAGTGTCCATGTTACATATGTTACAGGTACTTTAGTAATAACAGTAAATCATGCATAGTTACAAGCATCTAATCTTAAACCAAACCCTAAGCCTGACCTTAATTATATAAGTACATGAATTATTCAGTTCTTAAATGTATAATTACACTGTAACAAGAGCATCTTAAAATAGGTGTAGCCAAATTTATAAAAAAAAGTTATGAATACCCTTAAAATGTCGGAATCACAGCTTAATGGGCTGTCCTTTTGAAATATCGCAAGTCATGTGACTGGAACAGTAGCCAAATTTGTCCAGAAGAAATGTTTGGTAGAATGCAGTATGGACATTCAAATATACTCTTGCAAATTTGTGCTGTTCTTCTCTGCTTTAGATATAGCTTTTTGTCATTCAAAGATACGCACTCTGTGGCAGTGGGTTTGGCTGGGATCCTGAGCCAAAACAATAGCTTCAAAACATCTCAGACCAAAACACACACACACACACACTGGCTTAACTCCATAACAACTTATGGCCTAGAGTGATGGGTCAGCATGTGCGGAAAACCAGTTCAAGGACAGCGTTGAAACAGAGAGCTCGTAAACCTGCTCAGCTCTCTGTGCGCATACAGAATGTCTGTGCTGGGGTTTGAAAATAAACTAGCAAACGTGACCTTCACACTGATGAGACCAAACCTTCATGTTGTAAATGGAATTTTGCTGATGTGTTTGATCTTCTATTTACAAAATATTCCTAATGTGAACGGATAGAAGATCAACTTCAAGGACATGTCGCATAAATCAAACTACAGAACATTTAATACTCACTCTCACACTGTAGCCAAACGGGTTTGCTAAAACCAAGGGCAACACAATATCTTAAGCTTTTTTTAACAGTATGATGTATATACTATCACACAAAGGTCAACTTTATACCTGGCATCAACATGTTTTATATCCAGCTGGATTACATTTACACTTTGCATTCCAATGGTTAATGGGGGCAGTCGTGGCCTAATGGTTAGAGAATCGGACTTGTAACCCCCAACTGCTCCCCGGGCGCCGCAGCAAAAATTGGCTGCCCACTGCTCCGGGTGTGTGTTCACGGGGTGTGTGTGCTTGTTCACTGCTCACTGAATAAATAAATAAATATATATATATATATATATATGTATTATTATTATTATTATTGCAAGTCATTCTTGCAATTTCGACAAAAACCTCAATCTGTGTTGGAGAATTAAATGTTGCTAGATGTAGGTATATGCTTCTCGTCAGCTTAATAAAATCATCAAACTTTCTAACACAGATTGAGGTTTAAAAAAGTTTTAAAAAGATAAGCAGAATTCGCAACCAAATGTCGCAGAAAACCAAAGTTTTCAATGCATAAAAAAGCATGCAAATGAATCATGATCAAAATACGGAAGCTTTAGCACTGACCTGAAACTCTCTCTTACTCTGACTCCGGGTCACCGGGCTATCCATATTTTTGGGCCCTGCATGGTAAAGGCCTTGATAAACTTCAAGCGAAATCGAAGAACAAACTGGTGTGACATCATTGCAAACAAAATCAGGCCAAAACGAAGGATGTTTGGTGTTGTTTAGGGAGTTCGAAACCAAAGTGAAAACTCCTTCAAACTACCATTGGTCTGTGGTGATAATGTAATAAGTGGGTGTGGCTTTAACGCTCCGCCTTCATTGATGTGAAAATCTTCTACAGTTCATTTCTTCTGTTCAGTCTGTCGAGGTCAGATGTCCGTGGGGAAAAACATGATCACACCGTAGAGCCATTGAAGTTGTAATTCTAATTGAAAGAGACACTGGCGCTGATTTTTCATGTTTAATACTCTAAAGCTGCTTAAATAAACGTGACGTGACTTTACTGGAGTGCCGAATTGCAGAGCTTGTGCAGGCATATCTACATCACTATGATCAGATGCTTTCTTAACTGCTGTTTTCTCACCGCTGTTATTTTTGTTGTGTGTTTATTTTGTTATTGAAAGGAAAGCACACAGCACATATTTATATATTCATCTAAACATCGCTCTCAGCAGTGTGGGTGGCGTCAGGATGTTCGCTAACAGTATCACTGGTCACGTATTTTAAGCTTCTTTTTACCCCTAAGCAAAGAACAAAGAATTTTGCCTTGAGTACATTGAGTATATTGGGGACTGGAAGGATAATAATAGTGTAAAAACAGCCTTTATTAAGCACTTTATATATATATATATATAAACAGATGTATATTTTACCCTATATATGAGCTATTCGGCTGTGATCTAGTTACCAGTGCATTCTTAATTCCAGGAATAAAAGCCTCTTCATTTTTACTGTATGCTTTCAAAGGCTGCATTCTAAAGTCCTTTACATGACCTTTCACATACTACTACTCTTATTTAAAATAAGTTCTTAAAAACACTTATTTGCAATTTAAAATGTGAGAAAATGTGCTGATTTTCAAGTTCTAATATTAAAAACTCTCTAACAGCCTGCAGTCTCAGGGTTCCTGTGAAGGGAAGGTGGGATTTTCTACCGCAGAACTGCCATCTTGCTTTGTGTTGATTGCTCTTTGTTCTGCAGTGTAATGCTGGATGAATTCCATTCTTAGGTGGCCCAATGGGGGCTCAGGCAGACAACAGGTCCAATCCAGTGCTATTGTCAGGCAGCTTAGCTGCCATTGTCTTTGTCATGGAGACTCTATGATGATCTCGTTCCGTTTCAATAGGAGAGCGGTGACAATCCCCAGTGCTGGGACGTACATGTGTGTATTATGAATCTGGAGTGACACGGTGTGTGTTGTGGTGTCTTGGACTTGTGTGCATGTGTGTGTAAGGATTGCACCTCTTTTCTATATTTATCTTCAAAGTGTGTCACATCTCATGTGAGCTCTAGCCCAGAACCTGGAGGGAGGGAAGAAGGGAGGGAGAGAGAAATGTAATGAAAAGGAGGAGGGTTTAGAGATGAACTATGTTCATTGTGTTAGTTAGTATCTGGGACACTGCTATGCCACATCTCACCCGACTATTGTCTGCTTTCATATTGTACTGTGTATGTGTACATGTTCATGCTTGTATATGTGACTGAGGTGAGTAAAATGCTAATGGAACGGTACATATGAACAAGCAACAACCAGTTGTATTAATATTCCTGCTTTGTTTTTGTCTTCTTTGAATCAATCATAGGTGTGTTGGATGAAAATACAATATAAAATAGAAAAATATAAATCCCACACAGTTTGCATCAATACAAAAATATTTTAATGGCAATATTTTGGTTAATCAACCTTCAGTTGGCTAGCTTGAGGAAGGTTGATTGACCAAAACGTTGCTCATTAAAGGGTTAGTTCACCAAAAAATGAAAATGCTGTCATTAATTTCTCACCCTCACGTTGTTCCAAACCTTTAAGACCTTCATTCATCTTCGGAACACAAATGAAGGTCTTTTTGATGAAATCTGAGAGCTTTCTGTCCCTCCATAGACAGCTACAAAACTACCACTTTGACGCTTCAAAAAGTTCATTAACAGATTGTAAAACTAATCCATATTAATTGAGCAGATTATTCAAAATTTTCTGAAGCGACTCAATCACTTTATATGATGAACAGATTGAATTTAGGCTTTTATTCACATAAATGGAAGCTCAAGAATGTTTGCTTGATGCGTGCGAGAACCAGTGAGGTTTATTCTCGTGTTACGCAGCACGTTTGAGCTTCCGCAAGAACCAGTGAGGTTCGTTCTCGTGTATTACGCAGCCAATGGAGCTTCCGGAAGAGTTTTTTTCTCATGCATCAAGCAGGTTTGGTTGAGCTTTATGTTCGCTGATCAATGTTTATATGTGAGTAAAAGCCTAAATTAAATCTGTTCATCTAAAGCAATCAAGTCTTTTCACAAAATTTGGACTAAACCACTCAATTCATATGGATCTTCATTTTTGGGTGAAGTATCCCTTTAAAATATTTTGTGAAGACAATTTAGACATCACAACAATAAAATGTACAATATATACATTGGAATTTAATTTTGAGATTGAAAAAGTATAACATTTAAATATCCAATATTGGCAGGTATATAAATAATATTATTTAATAAATTATTATGAATATATAAATATTAAAATAAATATATTCATTTTAATCATAATTTCAGTTTCATTTCAATTCAATCATGACCAAAGCATGTAATAAGTCCTTTTTCACCAGTTCAGTTCATTTGAATTTGCACACCAGTTTCAACAGCCAAGATCAGGGGAATGATGGGGTTGAGCTGTAAAGTGTGTGTGAGTATTTGTGTGTTTGGATGAGGATTAACTGGATCCTTTGTTTTAAACCTGCCGTTTGGCCCCTATCATTCAGTCCCTGTAGTCTTTTACTCCATTAAGCTGGGCTGCACACTCACATTAGTTAACAGACAGAAAAAGAGAAAGAGAGAGGATAAGGGATACTCAAAGTCCAGCCTGCGGGCCAAATCTGGACAGCCACCACAATTAAATAATTTTTTGATTGATTTGTATTGCTGCATATGTGTTTGTACTAGTGGAGTTTCATTCATAAATAAATCAAGTAAGTGTGTAACACATTCGCTAATAATATGTACTGTTCACGATAGGGAAATGGTTGGAGTTGGATTAGCTAAACCTAACCATCCCCTTCTCAAACTCTAGACCTAATCATGATTTTACAATTCATATGTTTTTGTGTAATCCAAGTTTTACAAAACCTTATGATTTTGCCACCTTGTTCTAATGGTCAGAGCCGGCCTGTTATATAGGCAGTATAGGCAAATGCTAAGGGCGCAATCTCGCTAGGGGGCGGGGCGGGCGCCAAAGAGGCCAAGGGACCAAAAAATAAAAAATAAAAAATTTACAAACATAACCAAACTGCTGATATCTTTAGCAAACTAAAATTCGAATTAGTTTTAATAATTTGTATTATATAAAAATCCAAAATAAGGGCATTTACTGCACCCGCCCCCAATTGATTGACACCTGGCTGAAGGATGGCCGGAGCGAGGTGAGACCCAGGCCCCGTGTGCCGATTTGTTTACTTTCTGTTTAATGGCTTGTGCTGGATGCGTGCGCGTGCTATCAGCGAGGGGCGAAGTGGCGACATGTCAAAACGACCTCATAAATTATCTGGTTTGCAAGGAAGAAAAAAAGTTAAGACTGTGTGAAGAAAACACTGAATTAATTAATTGTGCGCGCGCACTAAGCTAACACGGACTGACGAAGCAAGTAGTTAACACGTTAAACAGATAACTTTACAGATGAATATCTACAAAAAAGCAGCCTTTTTTAAGGCCAACAACATTGTCGTTTTTTATGCTATGCCAATTGGTTTGAAATGTCTCTGTAATTAGTTAGAGGCACATTAAACGCAGTTAGTACAGGCCTAATAATTTAGTTGTTTGCTATATGAGACAATATTAGCAGGCAAGAGATGATTTATCACCTTGGCATAATAGTAGAATCATTTAGTTGTTCAGAATCATCATCTAAGACTACAAGATGGATATTTCTAGGTAGAAACCTACCAGTGATATCTTTGATTATAGAATGTTAAAATGAGCAGTGAGTCTAGAGGTGTAGACAGGTAATATTTATGTTGGATTATTTGAAATATCTCTTTGTACTTCTTATAATACTTTTTATATTCATTTATTTAACATTAAATTATTTGCATATTAATTATCACAATAATTATTTTCTGTTCTTGTGTTACATCAAATCTGTTGACACTGGACTGTGTTGTTCTAATATTTACAATATATGCTTTACAGAGTTTTGCATGCATTTCTAATGCATTTTGCTTGGTACACTTTTTATTTTTAAAGTGGCTTTTGTTTATATTACTGTGTTGTTGCTTTTTTTTTTACCAAAAGTGTTGCGCTACTATTTACAGTATTTAAACTTGTGAGTTTGAAACCCTTTTTTCAAAATAAATGAAAACGTTAATGGCAAAATAATTTAGGCTCAAGTTTTCTCATAAAGCATCTTTGGGTATCTAGAAAAGTGCTATACAAGTGTTATTAATTTTGTATTATTTTGTCTAAATACTTGGTGATATAAATCGCAATATAAGGGGGCGGCAAAAAAAAATCTTGCCTAGGGCGCCAAAGAGGGTAGGGCCGGCACTGCTTATGGTCATGAGTGTGTTTACAGGATCAATGATTTTGCCAAGACAGACATGTTCCTGGGTCAACATATTTTTGTTGATCCTGGACAACATTCCTGTCTGAAAATGTAGTCCTATTCCTACCTCTAAACCTAACCCTACCCATAAGTTATCCCTAAAGTCAGAGGGAATTGATAGGTGAAAAACACTGATGTAGAAGCACCTAACCCTGGTTGTAAGCCTAAACTTGACATAAACTGTAAACTTGTCCCTCAATTCTGATTGGTTGATTTAAGCTCAGTGGTTGATTTAAGCTCAGCTTTCCTGTAGCTCAGTGGTTAGAGCATGGCACTAGCAATGCCAAGGTCATGGGTTCGATCCCAGGGATTGCACATACTCCGATACAAATGTATAGTATAATGCAATGTAAGTCGCTTTGGATAAAAGCGTCTGCCAAATGCATAAATGTAAATGTAAATGTAAATTGTTGTTCCAGGATCAACAAAGATGTTGATCCAGGAACATGTTGCACTTGGTAAAATCAGTTTCACTGTGTTTACAGCGGCCCAAACTTCAAAAGCTTAACTTCAAAAATGTACAAAGAGACAACCAAAACAAACCAAAAAGTGCATCAAAGTACTAATATATTACTATCTGATTCCATCAACTACTCCACAGTTCTTAGTAGGAAAGAAACCACTGTAAAGTACTACTGTAAAGCTGATTCTAATGGTCATAATCAAACAAACATCTGAACAATTAAATGTATTTGAACATCTGCTAGCACTTGTGTTTTTTCCAAGATAAAGCTCTCCTCAAGGGACAGATATTACAGAATTGTCCACGTCTATGACAGAGACAAGGATTCCAGTCATGTTCCAATCCGTTGTCATTGTCATAGCGACACCCGTTTCATTGTTATATTGTCATTGTGATGAGAACACGCTGGTCATTGTTTCCTGTTCCCATGATTGAAAACATCACCTGGATCGTCTCGTTCTATTCATGTGTGAATTCCATTCTTGCCCAGGCTGTTGTGGACCTCAGAAGGTTGCAGTGAGCGTGTGAGCGTGTGTGTGCAGCTCTGTAAAAAAGTCTAAATTACAATTGAAGATTGCTCAGTGGTGTAAATTAAAAGCCCCAAATGTCCAAATAACCATTCTGTGCTTTGGCATCTTTTTGCATATATAGTTAGTCTAAGTGGAGCTATTTTTCCCTCTAAATGCTCTTCAGCGTTAATGAGGGTTGAGTGTCTTGTAAAGCCCTTCCATTGCTTCACATATCACACTAGAAGACAAACAATATTAATTATACAACCCATCCACATTTACTCAAACACTCCCAGTGCATCTTACTGTATGTGTGTGAAACCTAATCCAAGCACACTGAGGATTCCCTATCCTATATCCATTCATTCATTCATTTACATTGATGCTTTTGTCCAAAACAGCTTACTGTGCGTGCGAGGTTTACACACAGTAGGCCCCTGTGAAACTTGCTTTACTGTATATTTTCCTAAATGCTTTTTTTTCTTCTTTTTTTTTATATGTTGATGGTTACTGTGATTTTTAAAATGGCATAAAGTGTCTAATTAAACTTTAACAATTTAATATTTTTGAAATTCTTACAAAACTGTCTATGAACTTATGCTTTAAAGGGACTCTATGTAGGAATTACACCCAGTGGTCGAAATAGGTACTGCAGTCCAAATTCAAAATATTGTTTGCCCCGCCCCCTCGTTCAAAGACGCAGGTGGCCAGCTTTAGCATGCAACAAGAGGGAGCGCAATTGACAATGAAAGCTGAGGAGACTTACACACTGTAAGCTGATGAGTTGATTTATCTGTGTTTTAACATGTTGTCGTTCATAGAGATTTTTAGATGGATTCTAAAAGGCTTTTTAGGTCTAAGAGGCTTTTTAGGTCAGGTAGAATCTGCGATTCTCTGACCCAGTTTGTTTGCTGCAATACGCGGTGTTTTCCGCCAACTGGCAACATGTGATGTCGAAATACTATTGGATGAACTGCCAGCACACGGTTTCGCACAGACCAAAACAAAGACAGACATTCCGACACGGAACGCACATTTCAAAGTAGAATATCTGGCTGTAGCATTGTTTTTTCTGAGAAACAAGTAGGTGAACTTAGCATGTTTCCCAAATATCTGCAAACATATTGGGCTATTTTTATGCTTTATTAAAGTAAAAATCTTACATATAGCCCCTTTTAAATGTGATTTTTACTCATTGCTACTTGCTAGTTGGTTGCAGGTGATGTTAAAGGGATATTTTACCCCAAAAATGAAAATTGTCATCATTTCTACTCACCATTTCTTTCTTCTGCAGACCACAAACACGATAATTTGAGAAATGTTTAGCAGTTTTGGATGGAGAATATTTCTCAAAATATTTTATGTTCAACAGAAGAAAAAGTCATTCAGGTTTGGGACGATATGAGTCTGAGTAAGTGATGGCAATTTTCATTTTTGGGTGAACTGTCCCTTTAAAAGGAGGGTCATTTTCAATCTAGAGCACATCTGATTGGACAGAAATCAGTGTTGTGCAGGATGAGTCATCAGTATTTTAGTTTGATTTGCCTAGAAGAGAAAGTCAATTTTAAATGTGTAAATCTGCTAATGTTTCAGTTCTGAGTAAAGTAAGACTAAAAGAACCCCGAGCTGAGAACCTAAAGTGTATAATCTAGATCTTTTTAGAAAAATAGTATGGCCATTCCAAGACCCCTTCATAGCCCAAATGGTTTTTGATAAGAAGTGCTTATTTGCTAAAGCTAATGAGCTGCAAAAAGCACATGTATTTGTCTTGTTATATCAAGCCATGAAACTAGAGCAAAGACTGCATTCATTTGCCTCCTATAGACTCTATAGACTGATGGAGAAATGCAAATGTGTGACAGACAAATGGGAGGAGGGGGAGGTTGCAGCAGAAACATGTGGGGAATAGATCTGTAAAGGAAGAGAAATCAGAGAGAATGTTACATGTTAAATGAGCTTATTATGGGATTATAATCAAGTAGATAAAGCCATATGAGACCGAAAGATCCTGCACAAATCCCTTCCACCAGCTCCTTCTCTCTTTCAGAAAGTCTTGTTCATATACAAATATGTAAATGCATATTTATTCTCTAACAGTAACTATACTTCTTATTCATATGCAAAAATGTAAATGCATTTGTAAGTGCACACTGCAAATGCAGTGTTTTTTGTCCGTTTTATTTAGTCCATGCCGCCTTTGTTTCTTTCTCTCTGTTGTTTTTTGTTGGTATGCAGAGTCAGTCTCTGGCATTGCTTACCAGTTCAAACACCACACACACACACACACACACACGCACGGACTGTCTCCGCTCCAACAGACAGTGAGAGATTAGGATCCGCGTGAAGCCTGCACAGAGGCGGAGCTCAGAGTGAGATTGGGATATAGAGGGGGCGGGACAGATATTGAGAGTGGGTGGAGTCTTTGGGAATGGGTGTTGCTATGTAAGCAGTGTAAAATAAGAGTATTGAAAGGGAAAACTATATATATGGATTTTAACTTTTATTATTATTATTATTATTATTAGTGGATGGATATATGGATTTTGTGAATTTGGATTTTTTTTATGGCAGATGTCAACATAGAGAACAGGGTGGTAAAGCTTGTATAGGCCTATATGATAGCACACTATATAATTTAAATAATAGTACACATGCATAATTTCTGCAAATAAATTGATATTTATTTGACATATTTAGTAAATAATTACAAATTAATAATTTGAAAATAAATCAATTAGAAAAAAAATTATTTGATAAAATATAAATTAAACACTGGGTTCTCAGTGCTGTCAAAAAAAAAGTCCTGCTTCCATAACTTATCAGCTTATCAGTCAAACAGAAAAATGTAACGGCCATTGCAGATAATGGAAAAAACAGAAGAGGTAAAAATGTTANATATATATATATATATTTTAAAAAATACATTTAAATTAGTGCTGTCAAACGATTAATTGTGATTAATTGCATCCAAAATAAATAAATATATTGATAAATAAATAAATATATAAATATAAATATTTTATATGTATATATAATATATTTTTGTTAAATATATACATGCATTTGTGTGTATTTATATATACAGAATAAATATACACAGTACACACACAAACTCAAACACAAACTTTTATTTTGGATGTGATTAATCACGATTAATCGTTTGACAGCACTAATTTAAAGGTATTTTATAAAATGGTTAGTTCCTGTCCTTGATTCTGATTGGTCAATAGCTGTTTCATTCACGATAAAACACGGCTCTGACCGCTTCACCCAACAGTTCTGTGTATCACTACACAGCACCCTTAGCAACCACTCTTAGCAACGTAAACTGTATGTTCTCAATTGATATTGTTCATTGAAGCTTACTGTATTATGTAGAAGAGTGTTGTGAGAAAGAGATCGAGTGAGCAAGTTTATTACCCGCATTTAGATTTAGCATTTTCCTTCAGGTCAGTCCTGTGTTCATAATAAAAAATCTGTTTAAATGTCCGATGTATCATCTTGTCCTTTTAACAGTTAAGGGGTTTTCCCATGACTGACAGCGCTAGTCAAAGCATTTGTCAGTTGCGTCTTATTCTGTTTTCAAAACAATTCAGTCTTTTCAATGTAAAAGTCTTCACTACTGACTGACACACTCATAAAGACAGTCTTTGCCGCCATCTAATGGCGTAATAATGTAACTTCTGTTGCTGTTCACGGTCAGGGACTATTTTTCTGGCGGAAGGAAGGCTTTTAGTGACAGTTTACTTCATTAAAGTTGCATTGATACATATTTTTGGCTTTAATATTTGTATTGTGTGTTAACCGTTTTATAAAAGCAATAAGCTTATTGCTTACATATATTATATATTATCATACTGTGTCTGTGTGTATATATATATATATAATCTGAAGCACCAATGTGCAAATTGAAACATGCATTATTTCTCAATTCCATTTGGTGTCTCTAGTTGTTCTGAAATCAGCAATAAGATAAGAATGAAATTAATCCTGGATTGACTACATTTCATTTGGACTTCCAGTTGAAGAGAGAAAGAGAAATGAATCTAAGAGGTATGAGGTATTTGTTCTAGGTTTGTTGGAGTAAATGATGTGGTTCTGCTTGGCTGGGCATCATCTGCGTACATGAATCTTTATTAAGCACAGGCAGCTCTGCACAACAGAGCCCCACAGACATGTTCAACAAGCACTTCTCCTGTATATTGCAATGTCTGTGCCTGTCCCACAGATCATGATGACCTTGTTGGGTATCTTGCCGTGTGGTGTAAGGCTTTGTCCGGGGTATCTACACCGATATCTGCTCCTGATAACAATTACTGCCTATATCTGCTGTAGGAGGACAATCAGGAAGGAAATAAACATGAAATAACACAATGTTTTCTTCCTCACTGCTGAGTGAATTATAACCCCAAAAAGCCTGAGAAGAGAATAACAATGTTCATGTAAATGTCACATAAAAGCATTACCAAAGCTCCAGGAGACAGGGCCTGTTAAAGCGCTCATGGTGTCGTGGTGGGATGGAGAAGATCAGGGCAGGCATGGCCACTAATACATTTCCTCTTCAATTGATGCAAGCTGCTGTGAACAGGCAGGACGAGTGAATGTATGGTCAAGAGCTCACCATAGGCTATTAATGATCTTTAGCAAACTCACTTTTCTTGCCAACTTTGTGGCCTTTCTTTCTGTTCTTCATCTTAACCAAATATCTTACTGAGTATGTTACTGCTGCCTTGCACAGATCATTCAAACAAATGTTTAATATGAATCTAAATGAGAATATACCAATAGATTTCTATTATTTTAATGTAAAGCTAATCTTACTATAAACTACCCCAATACAAATAATTCTGAAGACTGGAGTAATGTCTGCTGAAATTTTTTTATCAGCACAGGAATTAATTACATAAAAAAGGGGTGTTTGTACACGAACATGCAGGCTCAGTACGTACCTCGGTATTGAAGTCACGGTTCGGTACAACAGTATCCGGTACTGTTATAACTTGTTTTCATGACAAATTTATTTGAACATACATTAAATAATTAAGACATTACTAACAGGTAAATATAATGAATATATAAGGTAATATAGTGCATACATTTATTGAAATGCTCCCTCTAGAGTTCATTTCTCTAGTAAACTAACATGCTGTGGACGCTAAATGACTTGCCTGAGGTGAATGTAATGCTACGTGAGGTATTATTCTCAAGCTGTTTTATTGATGTCTTTCTGCGATTTAAACACATAAACATGTATGCATAGATCATCTGTTCTTCTTCTTCTTCTGAGATTTTTCCTGTTGTGGCAGTTAGCAAACAGCGTTGCATTACAGCGTGCGTCCTCTTCTGGATTGGAGTGTGGATCACCTGTCGAACCGTGACATCCGTACCTTGACAGCTGGGGATGAATACATGTACCTTTACACCCCTAACATATATATATATATATATATATATATTTAGGGGTGTTTTCAAATACTGAAAACAGTTGTCATTTTTATCTGTATTTAAGTCTATATTTTATGGATGTCTTTATCTCTAGAGTATTGTAAGCACACAAACACATGCTTGTGTGGAAGTATGTTAGTGTCTCCAAACACCTTACTCTGATCTCTTCTTCTTTCATCTTTCCTTCATTCTCTTGATTATTTGTCTCATCCTATCCCCATCTTTCCTCTTTCCATCAAACTAATATCTTCTTTCTGTCCTCGGTTCCTTCCACTTTCTTTCTTGGACATCCTCCAAGCCTTGCTCTCCTGCCAAAAACACACAAGTGTGTGTGTGTGTTTGTGACAGTGGAGGGCGTAACGCAGTGCTGTTCATCCTCCTGCAAGTCATTTTTGTCTGTCTTTCATCCAGACTCCCCACCTCTGTCCCCTTTCATCCACAAACCCTCCATCTCGAGGTGGCAGTCCCTCCGGTCATAGAAGGCCGAGTTGGCTGATCTGTACCTACAGTGACAGGATGATTCGGAGAAACAAAAAATCAATCATCTTAATTTCTGGATGCACTGAAGTGAACTCATGCAGTCTAATGCACACAGACTCCAGCGCAGTTAAACACACCATCGGCCCTATTGATTATGCCACCTGCTGTGTATTTGTGTTGTGTTGTGTGTGTGTGTGTGTGTGTAGTGCACAGAGAAGATGCTCCATTCATGCACAACTATTCATCATATAATCTTTTTCAGTCTTGCCTCCTCGTCCTGCCTTGATTTTTATTCCTCTCCCTCCCTCTCTGTAGTTTATATCTACAGCGATTCCAGGCTGCTTTATGACACTCATCTGAACAATAGAGACAAGCCTTTCTCTCTTTTTCGTTTGCACTCTTTTGATCCTGCTTCCTTTCTGCTGCTCCGTAATTAAAACCAACGGCTTTCCATTGCTCAATGAGAGATACAGGAAAGATGATAAAGAAACAGGAAAGATTATAAAGAAACACTAATACTAAATGATTCAGAACATGTGTAACTCAAAGGGATAGTTCACACAAAAATGAAAATTATGTCCTCATTTGTTTTACCTCATTCTCTCCAAACTCAAATGACTTACCTTGTTCTCAGTGGTATGAAGTGGTGTCACTACTTCATTAATCACTACTAAATCTCCCACTTAACATTAATCTCACACACACACACACATATAGGTTTGTTTTTGTGAATTGTGGGGACATTCCATAGGCGTAATGGTTTTTATACTGTACAAACCGTATTTTCTATCCCCCTACACTACCCCTACCCCTAAACCTAACCATCACAGGAAACTGTGCCCCCTTTTACTTTCTCACAAAAACTCATTCTGTATGATTTATAAGCCTTTTGAAAAGTGGGGACATGGGTAATGTCCTCATAAGTCACCTCTTTTTGTAATACCTATGTCATACCCATGTCATTATACACATTTGTGTCCTGATATTTCACAAAAACATGACCACACACACACACACACACAAACATTATAACAGTTAATTTTAGCATTTACTCTCCCTTTTGAGTGCCATGGGCAAAGCATGCTGGGAAATAGAAATCCCAGCCAGTTTCAGTTAAACTTAAGTTCGTCGAAAATTAATTAAAAGAAATATGTTCATAAAACTCAAAACAATGAAACAGTTCAGTTTACTTAAAATATATAATTTCTGTGAACTTGAAAGAAAAAGAAAATTCTAAATATTTATTAAAGTTAATTTGACTATGCTAATTTGTTTAATTTAAGTTTTTCCTACTCAAACCAGTGCACCATTCTGTTCAATAAGTCTGAATTGCAAACGCGGAACTCCCACGAAAGCAAGAGGTGGGATTTATCGCACAAGCCAATCATATCCAATCACATCCACTCATAGCTCGACTGAGGCATTGCCTCCTCCTATGTTACGTTCCCCTATTCATTCTCAATTACTCGCCACCAAATTGGCCGCTGCTCACTTTAGGGGGTCTGTTCAAACTTAATGGACTCCCGGGAGGCAAGAGAGACACGGACTCCCTATGTAACTTTATCTGCACTTGATGCTGTTGGACATTGCTACTTTAGAAACATTAGTGATTTATACACCCTTTAATGTCACATTGTTTTAGTTTTGTAATATGGATTTTCTCATCCAATTTTTTGAGGAGGCACTGCCTCCCTTGCCTTCTCAGAGGTAACACCCCTGCATGTTCTGTGGAAAACAAAAGTTTAATGTACAGTGCTTGTCCTTTATATAAATGGGACAAAATTCAAAATTCAGACTATTTTTTCCCCCCAAATTCAGCAGCAAATCAGTTCCATTTGTGAATGTGTCATTCAGACAAACTATTCTTCAAAGTTTCGCCTGATGTGTTCTGCAAAAGAAAAAAGTCATAGGTAAACTGACATCATTTTCATTTTTGAAATGTGTCATGTAAACATGCTTTAAGTGCTTAAATCAGGTGGTTTTCAGCATTTACAGCCATTTACAACCTGCCTATTTTTATTTTTATTTTTTTAAGCTAACGGGAGAATCACTTAATATGCTTCTGGCAACAACCTGCTTTTAATGCAGCTCTGGAATTTTAGTCATTATTTTTATATATAAAAAAAAAAAAAAAAGGTTGAAAGCTTTTGCAGAAAAACTATCTAAAAGTCACTGGTTTGAAAAAAATATATAATAACTTAAAGGTGGTACAGAGGATCTTTTCGTCGACTGAGTTTTTAAAATGAGCGCATGCATAAGAACAACCCCCCTCCTTCACAGCTCTTTTCAAGGGAACGCCTCCCAAAACTCGTGCACGAGTGTTTACCACCGGCATTCGCTGTGTTATTAAGCCGGGCACACATTTAACGACTAGCTAAAACATTCTGACTGTGCTCAACATACAGCGATTGTTTCCTGCTCCTGAAGCAGATTTATATACTTTCACATGGAATTTGAACACCGACTGTAATTGCAGACTGAACGCAACTGCCTCTGACTGGACGCGTTTGAGCGCGATCAGTCATAAGTATCAATTTACATTCATAATCGGCCTTACAATCGTTAAGTGATTCATTATGTCGGACTCACTGCAGGTAACTCTGCAGTTGTTACTCCTGTCTCCTGACAAAAACATTGCATGTGGCGCCTGTGGAGTGTGGAAAGTTACTGTAGCGAGCAGCTGCGCGCCTCTCACAAGGAACGTCATTGCAGTGATTGACAAGCCAGAGGACCAATCCGCGCACGTCTCTCACAAGGAACGTAATGGCAGTGATTGACAAGCCAGAGGACCAATCGTTTACGCGATGATCGCGTAAACAATTGGCTGATGTTTTTAAGGCCCTACCTCGTGCACAGATGATGTATATTAATAATATTCCTTTCAGTGCACCTAATAAATAGTCTTTTATCAGTTAGTAAAGACAGTTTCAAGAAAAATTGTAAAAATGTATAAAACAAAACATCCTCTTTAGCACCTTTAATAAAAGACTAACTCAAATTCAAGGCAGACATTTTTAGAGTCAAGCATAGCAAAGTTGCTTTTTGCTCAATAAGAATGTGCTGGCTTATGGTCTTTGTATCCTTACCACACGACAAGCTCTCCGCTGAGATTCCCATAGTTAAATCAAGCTGTTGTGTGCTCTGACACCTCTGATTTCAACCAGTAGGGAGTCCAGGGTCCGTCACGGGTTAGCAGGCAGGTGAAGTTCCTCTGAAGTGCCCAATCGATTTCTTTCCTCCCAGAAACCCTGGTGGCAAAAAAATCTATCCCACATAACATCAAATAGCTCTCAGACCGGGCATATGTCCTCTGGCGTATGTCCTCTGGCTTTCTCCATGCTGCTGTTGGGAGCTGACAAAGGCCCCTCAAGTCATTTCCAGAGCTGGCGTTTGGCGTGTCGTCCCTAGGAGTGTGATTGTGCGACCTGCGGACTGTGTGTGTGACAGTGCCCATTGAGCTGCTAAAAGCTCTTAATAACAACAACGGCCACTTCAACACTTCTCAGAAGACACAAGCGGAACCGTGACCTTTAGTCTGGTCAAATCACAGCATTGCAAAAAGCACTTTTACTCAGAGTACTTCCTTTTACATGTAAAAGCAAACTCAGCTTCTCATCAGTGTTGAAGAAGCTACTTTGAAACTGTAGATTCCCAAGGTGCAAAGTTCTCATAACTTTCTCATAACTCATACTCATATGTACTTAAATTATAGTGAAGATACTCTTTTGAAAAAAATATTCAGCTACACTTCAAGCTACTAAAGAAAGATGTTTTAGGGGGTAGTGCATTGAAATGTTTGTTTTGTGAAATGTATGATAGATAGATAGATAGATAGATAGATAGATAGACAGACAGACAGACAGACAGACAGACAGACAGTCAGTCAGTCAGTAGGGGTGTAATAGTACATGTATTCGACAAATACAGTTAGCCACAGGCAATCCACACTCCAATCCAGAAGGGGACACATGTGGTAATGCAACACTGTTTGCTAACCGCCACAAGCGGTTATGCATAATTTTGTTTACATGTAATCTCTCAACTAGTTTTTCAACCGCGGAAAGACATTAATAAATCAGCTTGAGAATAATATCTCACGTAGCATTGCATTTACCTCAGGCAAGTCATTTAGTGTCCACAGCATGTTAGTTCACTAGAGAAATGAACTCTAGAGGGGAAAGTTTCACTAAATTTATGCACTATATTAGCTTATATATTCATTATATTTACTTTACCTGTTAGTAATGTCTTAATTATTTAATATATGTTTAAGTAAATTTATCATGAAAACATGTTATGACAGTTACTGTGCAAATGGTTATATTTAAAAAATGAATTGGAGTCGTCAAAAAATTTAAAATATTAGATTTAGAAGTTAATGCAAAACCTGCCTTTTTTTGAGTGTTTATTACATTTAAAAATAAGTAGCAACTGAATTTAATTGTTTGGGATCTGTTGTTAATTGTAACCTTTAATATTATAGTAATGTGTTTTTTTGTTTTTTTATCTTTAAAAAAATGTCAATTATAATTGAATTTATTTAAAGAGAGAGGCAGAATTTGCTCAATAAACCACTGTTTAATAAAAAAAATGAGAAAAAATAAGCAATTTTATGTTAAGTTTTCTGCATTCTGCTGTACCGAACACTTACTGAACCATGACTTCAATACCGAGGTACGTACCGAACCGACATATTTGTGTACATCACACCGCTAATAGATAGATAGATAGATAGATTTTTGTGAACCACTTGACTGTATTATGTATGTTATATAATGTAAAAAACACAGTGATCATTTTAACATTACACAGCTGGAAAAAATAAGCTTCATGTGCGGTCAGATTAATGAAATTGTCAGAATTTTGCAAACAAAAAAGGTCTATTTCTCAATAGTTTAGCAATGCATGAAACAGCTCATACAGAAGTCACAACATGCCGAATCCGTGTGACCAACTTAAATATATAACAACCTCGTGCGAAATTCTTGATTCATTCCTATTGAAATAACTAGGCTTCACAACTAGATTAGAGACCACACCTTTACTGCAAAAGCTACACTTGGTGCGTTCAAAATCACATACTGAGTAGGTACTACATTTGAATTTAAATGTACTTTGCAACCGTTAAAAAAAGTATGTCCTGTGTGAATATGGGTAGTATGAATGAAATTCAGACGTATTATATCCGCCATATTGTTACTGTCACGTGACCTACCAGCATCAGTTGGGTTGCTTCACTGCCCTGCCATTTATAAATCCTCTCTCATGGCCTCATGGGATAGTAAAGTGTCAATTGAATGCACACTTCTAGAAGTGGTAGGACATCTGGGTACTTTTTACTCACTATTCAGATAATATTACTCTTTTGGCATACTGTTTTTGCATAATATATGGTAGGAAAGTATTCGGTTTCAGTCTTAAAAACAGCTGAGGAACTAACTGAAGTTAGTAGCATGTCTACTTTTATTTTGCTGCATATTTTTGCTCAAGTCCAACCAAAAACCCACAAACTGACTCAAGCCGACCTCTGAATAATTGTTTAAACCAGCAAGTCTGTTCTTTCTGTATGGGTAATGACTTTTTAGCAGTAAATAATAGATGAGCCTCTGAAAATTCACCCAGGGTTATGTTTATTTATTAGCCTGTTTTCTCTCATTAGACTCCATCTGACATTTGATCTGGCCACGGCTGCACTTTCCACACGAGTCTAGACTGTGTCACCCTTCAAATTAACGAATATGAAGGGGTGCCGCGGCAAGTAAAGCTCTGTAATATGAATAAAAATGGTATTTAAATCAGAATCCAGCTGATCTCCTGTCAGGCCTGGCTGTTTCTCCTCCCATTCATTATACAGCTTTGTCACCAGCGTCTCTCTTTCACTCCTCCTCTCCCCCCTTTTCCTTTTCATCCTGCCATCTCCAGCAAGGATCCTTTGTAGTGACAAAAAGCATGTGTGTTTGTCTATGACAGGTGTGTTAATGTGCCTCTGTTTAGCACATTGGGTGCTAATGGGAGTCTTTGCTGTGAAGAGAGCGAGCGCGACAGGGTAACCGCCGAACAGAAAAAAGCATGCGTCCAAACTCAAGAGGTGAGACGGATCTCTAATTTGCCTCACCTCCAGACAAACCCCACTTTAATCCCATATCGGGCTGTCAAGTAGGGCAGAAGATCCAGGATTCTGTACCTAAAGAACGGTGCGTTTGAAGTGTGCGCCATACGGCCCGCCTGTCTTTGTGTCTAGGGCAGTCTGCCTCAAGGACAAGTTAAAAGTTTAGTCGAATAAAATCCCTCAGAACTCTTCAAACCCAAATGGCTGGAGGCCTGTATGGATTAGCGATTTCCCTTCAAAGCCTCGAATCAAGATTTGGCTGCTAATTTACACATTTGAACAAAATGTCAAAATTGCTAGTGGTTTTACGTGCCAGGTAATGACTACCTTTGAGACATCCCTGCCAAGGCAAACCTCGCTCATCAATTTAGCACATCACGCAACCCTTTCCAGCAATACTAATGTTGCTTTTTTGAGGCCGTGAAAACTGAGAACGCGGTCTGCTGTGAGTTTCTTTGAGGTTGGAGTGTGGTCTCAGGAGGTCTTGATTTATTGTGTGGTTGAATTAGCGGGAGTATCTCTCTTGTAATGCTGGAACCTCGCTGGCCTGTAATATTTTTCAGTGCTCTCAATCTTGTTCTATCTCTGTGTGCAGTGTACCGATCTATCGCTCAAAGTTGTTTTTGTCTCTCCTTGCTCTGCTTATTGTGTTTTATCTGTACAGAAAGTCATTGTGCTTTGCAGTGGCCGTGCTTGTCTGCTCCTTTTTTTTTAGGCAGGGAAGCTGGGACCAGTCTGATGAGTAAATATGTGGTACTTAGATTATTTTTTTCATCTCTGCTTTCTTGTTCAATTCAAGAGGGATGTGACCCATTGGGTCATGTGCAATTCTAAAAACTAGATGCTATTATCTCCTTGCCATTTTGCTAGTGACCGAGTCACAAATTAAAGCGGAAAACTGAGAGCTGTCAAACACATCAATGTGAAAATGTGAATGTATAGCTGTGAAAATTAAATATGATCGTGTAACATTGATTTTTTCTTTGAAGAACTGAATAGAAACCACTTCCTCAAGAGGAAGTTTTAAAGGTTTTTTTTTTTTTGCTAATTAAAGAAGTATTTACACACTGGATAACACTATATTGAGATCAAAAGGCCCAGATAGTTAATAATGAGTAACATAAACTTTAGACACAATATTATCAATTGCAATCTATTTTACTCCAATTTTACTGCAATGAAAACAAAGCCACAGCAGAATCAATCATTGTGTGTCTCAGAGCAACACACGGTAACGGCGCTCCTTTATGAATGAGTGTTTATGAATAAATTAATGAATCAATCAAGTGTCTAATTCAATGACTCTCTCATAAAGACAGTCACTTGTTTTCTTGCTTAATGAATCAGTGTTTTTGAATGAATCGTTGAGTGAATGTTTAAATTACTCACCGTTTCATTCCTGAATGTGTCTGAACAAATCTTTTAAATGATTCAGTGACTCACTCATAAAGACAGTCACTTGTTTTCTTGCTTAATGAATCAGTGTTTTTGAATGAATCGTTGAGTGAATGTTTAAATTACTCACTGTTTCATTCCTGAATGTGTATGAACACATCTGTTGAGTGATTCAGTGACTCACTTATAAAAACAGTCACTTATTTTGTTCCTCAGTGAACCAGTGTTTGAACAAAGTGAATTTTTCAGTGATTTACTCATACATGCAAAAAGTTGTATCATTTCTAAATGTGTTTGAACAAATCTGTATCTTTGAGTGATTCAAGGACTCACTCTTGAAGACAGTCATTTGTTTTGTTTTTTCTCTCTTAATGAATCAGTGTGTTTGAATGAATTGTGTGAATGATTCAGTGACTCATAAAGACTGTCAGTTGTTTTGTTTCTCAATTAATCATTGTTTTTGAAAAAATTGAGTGAATGTTTAAGTGACTCACTTTGAAAGACAGCAACTTGTTTCATTCCTGAATGAATCTGTGCGGGGTTGACAATATCTGTTGAGTGATTCAAGGACTCCCTCATGAAGACAGTCATTTATTTTGTTCCTGAAAGAAAAAAAAGAAAAAAAAAAAAAAAATCAATCAGACATTCTTTCTCAACAATTGTAACTTGCAGAAAGAGTTGCTGAAAAATCCCCACACCTAATACATGGACTTGACAGTCCATCTGGAATGCACAATCACAGACAAGCAAAGTAAAAAAAAAAAAATTAATAAAATACATATAAAAAAAAAAAAAAGGTAGAAAGTCTTTGTGTTGTTGGAATATACATCAGTATCCTTGAAACCCGGTTAATCAAACTCGAGGACCGGAACAAACTATTATAATGTCCATTATCACTGGGATTAAGAGCAGCAAGCGAAACGTGCACAAAAACTTACTGAGTGCACCTTTAATGCTGCTTTTACTAGTTCATACATTGCTCTAGTAAAAGAGTGATGTCAAACGATTAATCGTGATTAATCACATCCAAAATAAAAGTTTGTTTTTACATAATATATGTGTTTGTACTGTGTATAATTTTTATGCATATATAAACACAGACATATATTAAGCAAAAACAAACTTTTGTTTCGGATGCGATTAATCACGATTAATCATTTGACAGCACTTTCATATATTTGTACAAAGGTAGATTTATAAGGGTTAACTGTAATAAGTTTTGCAGTTATCTATATTCAGATCAGTCAATTATTGAAAATGTTTTTCTCATGTGTCCCTGGGCAGACATCTCTGACCAGGTGTGTGGAAAAGCAGGTGGCACTCTGGAAATAAATAGAGACGAGCAGTCAGCCACACCTGGCGATTTGAACCTAAACCCCCTCTGATTATGTCCATTACCCGAGTCACTGGTCCATGCTCCCATAATGCCACTCGACCAAACTATAGTCTTTTCTCTGACCTAATCCTCCCTGCCTTTCTGGCTAGTGGGAGTCAGCCCGAACTTTGATGTCTAGTGACGGAGAACAAATACCCGCTCTCCGCTGAAGGCAGGAGTTGATTTCTCCACCTCTGAAGGTTTACCCAGCCCTCCCCGCTGCGACCTGACATTAAATACACAAGGGCTGAGGGCAAGAGGTGTTGGTCTGATTTGAAATTGAGGCCTTCACAAGCATGAGTAACAAACTGAGACAGGGCTCAATAGGCCGATTTTGGCTTTAGATGGACGCCACAAACACTTGGCGAAGAAGTTGGAAATGAATACATTTAGGAGGAAATTTTCTTCAGAACTAATTCTATGCACAGAGCTTTTATCATCTCTCTCGGTATGAATAATAATGAGGAGCCAGACTCACTGTGTCTACGTGTGGGGTTAAGCAAAAATACAATAAATTCACAATTGGTTCCTTATAAAAGACTGCATGCAATATAAGAATTAAATTTTGGATCATGTATCATGAATACTGTACATTATTTAGAGAAAGCTATCTATTAGCCTTTGTATTCGTCTCAATAGCTGTTGCATTATATAATATTACCAATATATTGTTGCTTGCACAAAATGTTATATCGAATACACGAATAGGTTTTAATGGAATCAATGGAGAAAGAACCGGATGTTGCAGTGGCTAATGAGGCTATGCTAACCAGCTATACTTTGACCTCTTGATCATCCTATTTGCTCAAATGCAGTGTTATTGTTCTTCTGTCCCTGACAGCAACATAGTGTCGGCCCAGATCCGGCCCACATCTGGTCCGCATGTAATCCACATACACCAAATGTGGGCCGGATCTGGGCCACACTGTGTTGCTGTCTGGGGTATTTTGCAACCCGATCTCACGGCAATTCATACATATTTTACGAGGTGGCTAATTCGTACAAATTCGTATGATCTCACTCGTACGAATTAACATGTTTTTTGCTAAATTGTACGTATTTTACGAGTTGCCAAATTCGTATAAATTCGTACGAATGATCTACCCCTAACCCACGCACCTAAACCTACCCGTCACTGGGGTTTAGACAAATCGTATGAATTCGTGCGAGTGAGGTCATACAAATTCATATAAATTAGCCACCTCGTAAAATACGGTCGTTGGATAGCTTTTTTTTTTTTAATGACAAATTAGATTTTTGTATTTTGACCTTTCAGGTCATCTTCACTTTGGAAAATTAAGATTCTGTCATCATCTACTTGCCCTCATGTCGTTTCAAACCTGTATGACTTTCTTTCTTCTGTGAAATACATTCAACTTTGTCCATACTATGAAAGCCAAAACTTTTAAGCTACAAAAAGGAAGCTCCATAAAGGTAATGCAAAATTAAGGCGATTTGACAATTGTCACCACGTTTGATGTATTTTTTATATACGTATGTATATCAGTGATGATTGTGAGTTAGTGTTAATTTCGATAACAAAATCTATGACGAAAAATGTTCGTCAACAAAGTTTTTTCCCCTGACTAAGACGAGACGATGATGAGACGATATTAAAGGGATAGTTCACCCAAAAATTAAAATGTTATGTTTATCTGCTTACCCCCAGGGCATCCAAGATGTAGGTGACTTTGTTTCTTCAGTAGAACACAAATTATGATTTTTAACTCCAACCGTTGCGGTCTGTCAGTCGTATAATGCGTGTCAATGGGAATTCCATCTATAAGAGTAAAAAAAATATGCACAGACAAATCCAAATGAAACCCTGCGGCTCATGACGACTCATTGATGTCCTAAGACACGAAACGATCGGTTTGTGCGAGAAACCAAACAGTAAATGAGTATCCTTTTTTTGGAGTTAAAAATCATCATTTGTGTTCTATTGAAGAAACAAAGTCACCTACATCTTGAAAGCCCTGGGGATAAGCAGATAAAAATCAAATTTTCATTTTTGGGTGAACTATCCCTTTAAGGCCATCAACATGCAATATTGCTGACAAAAAAAGACGAGACTACAATGTAGTTAAAAGAATGCAAACTTTACCAAAAACTTTTATATTTTTGTTGAAAAGAGGAGCCAAAACATTTCAGACGTACAAGACTCTATTAGGCGAGCGTTCATGTTTGCGGTTGCCAGATATCAAGAGATAAAATCCCCCAATCAGAGCTTTTCTATTTAACGGATACGTGGCCGGCTTTTTTGCTTTATGCAATCTGGCAACCACTCACACGCGCTCTCTGTGGCGGAGCCATGAAATGTAAAACATTTAAGATATTTTGCGTAAATGAAAGTGTCATTCAGTCAGTCTGTGTTCTGTCATGGATCTCGACTGTATTGTTTGCGATTGTGGTTGTGTGACAATATGTACGGTCTTTTTTTGCTGTTGTTTTAATAGAGAGACATTAATGCAACTTGAAATTATTGGAATTACTATTAGGAATTTCTCTGTTAAAATATTTGAGAGTAGGTTTTTGTTTTACCAGTTTTCATAATGTAGACAGGGCGAGTGTATATCTATAGTCTTTGGTGCTTATTTAGCTCAAATTATAAATGATAGGCTTTAAAAAATCTGAACACTAGATGAGATAAAATAAACCATGCATATGAATCAATATGCTGTTGATTTGTGCTTATTGGTGATAGAGCAACTTCTGATAAAATGTAAAAATAAATTTCCCAAACGACAGCCATCATTGCAATTAAACTTGAGCAAAATAATTAAAAAAAAATCATTTTAACCATATAACAGTATGACGAAAATGTGTAAGTTTACATTGACTAAAACAAGAATAAAATGCTCAGACATTTAGTTGACTAAAACGTGACTAAACAAAAACAGGACAAGGTTGACTAAATATGATTAAAAACTAAAAGTTGCATTTGACACAGGACTAAGACTAAGATTAAATAAAAAAATCGCTGACAAAATTAACACTAGTGTGAGTAAATGATGACAATATTCATTTTTGGGACTCTTAAACTGATGACATTGAGGTCAGAGGTCAATGGTCATGTCAGATTTGTGATGTGACAAGGCGTGTGCTGTTAAATAATGATTAGTCTTGAGACGGGTCTGCTACTCTCCACATGTTAAAATAAAAAGACCTACAGGATTGTCTGTCTTAAAGTCTTCACTCCTCAGAAGAGAATGGTTTTATGACAGAAATACAGCAACATTATTTCACCAAAGCAAAAGCACTATAAAAACCTATTTTATTACACTTCCATCTTATTCAACCTCCAAGCCATGCATCTTTATATGATCTTTTCCCATTAGAAAGATTGAACCATCTGCCATGTGTTTTTGACTTGCAACTTTAGCAGTGAAAATGTTCATAAAGGATCTAATGAGAGCTGTATGTTTTGTGTCAATAGTGAATTAGACCGTGACAAATGAAATCAGCGTAAAAAAAAAAAAAGCCAGGCGGGTCGGGTTGGTGGAGCGGTTCCGCACCTGTCAGTGACAGGATGTGACACGTGTGGAATGCGTTTGACTGCAACACCTGCCACATGAAGGCTCTCAGACTGCGAAAGGAGTGAGCGCTGGCAGTTTACATTCACATTCATATAGACCGACAACAATGCTGTTAATTACTTTTATGACAATTTTTGCTGGTTTATGCAGTTCTATCAATGCACTCAATCAAAATCAATTCTTTAATTTACCAAAAAGGTCTCCATTATTTACAGCATTCAGGAAGCTGCTCTAAAAATGCGGCTTGCCAAGCTGCAAGCTAGTCATGAGTAGTTAAAGGGGTAGTTCACCCAAAAATGAAAATGCTGTTGTCATTTATCTTTTACTGTCTTTCTTTTGTGGAACGGAAGATATATATATATTTTTAAAAACATCTGTGTTGCAATGAAAGTCTATAGGGTCTAATGTTGTTTTGGATCCCGTTGACATTCATTGTAAGGGCAACACAGATATTCTTATATGTCAGGTTTGAAATGACAGGGGTGAGTAAATCAAAATTTACAATCCCTTCAAGCTACATTTAAGATACACAATCTACTAACAAAAATCTTAAAAAACTTAATCTTGGAGGTGTCTTGAGCTGCATTNTTTTTTTTTTTTTTTTTTTTCAAAATGTTCTCTGAGGTCTACTTAGAATGTTATGAAGATTTTTACATCAACACATGGAATTGTTTTGAACATTTCCGATGTTGAAAGATACCTCATAACATAGTTGAATCCTTTGGCAACAATGTGAAACATTTATGTGTATTACATATGCTTTATAAGTCTTAGTTGTGGCAAATAAAGTTTAAGTACTCAAGTACTCTATCACAGTTATATTAACCACATAAATGCCGAAGCAAAAGAAAGAACAGCAAATCACAACTATAACTATTGACAGTTTGTCTGCGGTGCTACAGTATACTCGGTACATATCAAATGATCTGTAACAGACAAAGCAATAGTGACACATGGTAAAAACATTGTTACTCAGACTTGTGTTTCTGTTGGATTCAAAACTGCTTTTATTTTCAGTAACTATCCATTTCAGTAACTATTCTGTATTATCCAATTACACATGGCTTGTTGAAGGAACAATATTTTTCTTTTGCAAACACAATAAGTTTCCCAATTAGGGTAACTGTATCACTGGTACATTTACAGAAAACCAAACTAATAAAACTAGCAAATAGACTACATTAACTGGAAAATATCAATTTGTTTTTAACCAAATATTTAAAGCACTACATAAATGAGCATGTAAAATGTTGTTCTGGGAGTATTCGATTCAAATGAAAAGGTGAATAATTTTTTGACCCACGCCACTGAAACAACACAGATTTGAATGAATCAGCCTTGAGAATGATGAATGAATAGTTGGAGAGTAGATTTGATATGCTTGTTTGTTGTGCCAACCCACTAAAGCTTGCATTGTAAAAGCGACATTATGCATTGCAACATTTAATTTGAGTTGTTTTTCAGTTGAAATACCTAAAAATGTTTCAAACAAGAAGCAATACTGCATAAGATATTAATAAGACTTTTTTTTTTTTTTTCATAAATTATAAAAGTGTATTTTATAGTTGCCATATTTCTTTTCACTTGTTCATTTATACTTATAGGGAAAAAAACTGCTAGTGCTGTAAAGGTGTGGTCACTTTCAGCATAGACCTTAGTCAGATGAGATGCCAAATTGAATTTAAAGGGTTAGTTCACCCAAAAATGAAATTTCTGTCATTAATTACTCACCCTCATGGCGTTCCACACCCGTAAGACCATCTTTTATCTTCAGAACACAAATTAATATATTTTTGATGAACTCCAAGGGTATCTGAACCGCTCATAGGCAGCAAAGTCATTGCACCTGTTGACGTCCAGAAAACTAGTACAAAGTGCTTTCTTGTTTACGTCTGAATGCCGACTCATTATTGGCCGGCTCTTGCATCAGCATCACAGTCGGCATTCGGACGTAAACACGGAAGCCTGCACTGAGTTCGCTACGTATGACAACGGTTCAAATTGTTGAATAAAGTCATTATTTTTGTTTTGTTTTTGTGCACAAAAAGTATTCTCGTCACTTCATAACATTAAGTTTGAAGCACTTTAGTCACGTTGTATATTTTAACCATGTTTTTACTGCTTTTCTGGACCTCAAAAGTTGCAATGACGTTGCTGCCTATGTGTAGTTCAGACACCCTTGGATTTCATCAGACATATCTTAATTTGTGTTCTGAAGATGAACGAAGGTCTTAAGCCCAGAACACACCAAGCCGACGGCAACAAACTAGTGGTGACGAAAGCAGGCTACGGGGTTGGCTCACGTCGGCAGCGTCTGGGTCCAAAGTTACCCTGACACACCAAACCAACACTCGACACCTGACGGCCACGTAGCACGTCCGTTCTGCGCCTGCGTAAGAAGAAATGCCTTTCCGTACCAGCAGGTGGCAGTAGCTGAACAGCCAATCAGAATGATCAGATGGCCCGACTGACCGACAAGCTCCGACGCCGATTCAACATGTTGAAATGGCCGGAAAAAAGCAGACGAGGACCAACTTCAGTAAACTTAGTCGGCCGACGAACAAAAACTGCCCGACGGCCAACCGTCGGCTTGGTGTGTTCCGGGCTTTACGGGTGTGGAACGACAAGAGGGTGAGTAATTAATTAAGATTTTTGGGTGAACTAACCCTTTAACACACATGAAAACAAGGTTGTGAGGGATAGATGTACATTTTTTACAATGTCACGCACTGTATAGTGTCTTGGATCACGTAATTTTAACAATTCACAACCTTTAAAAATTGTTTTATGGAATTTTTGTCTAATGATGAACTGATGTAAATGAACCTATAATAATCGATGGCTTTAGAAGCATTCAGTTACCTTGTGTCGGATGTTTTTCAATCACTCAAGCGACTTGTTTCATTTCTTTTCAGTCAATAAGTCTTGTTCCAAGCACTTTACAACTCCTCACATTGACTTAACCAAAGACTACTTGTGTAATGAAGACAAATCCTCAACAGTTCCGTTGAGAGACTTGAAACGTCTTCAGGTATTTACGAGCATCTCCATGGTAATGAGTGCTGCTGTTTTTTATTTTTTTTATTTTTTTTATTTGATGAGATTTATGTGAGGGCCAGGTGTTTGTCTGCTTCCCCTCAGACTTTCTTCAGTGTTAATCCACTGCAGTCTCCCAAGTAATCCCATCAACCTCTTCTCCGCCACCGAACGAGAGCATAAATTACTTAAAGGCATTACTACTAGGGAGAGCATGGTCCTGCTTTTTATTCACACACACACTTGTTCACTCTCTTTTTTTCTCCCTGCAGCTTCTCTCCATGTCATCTAGTTATTGCCCTGATGTAACTATTGACATTGGATAAATCGCAATGGAATATCAAGCTAAATTAAGTGCTCTTCTGGGTGGGAAGGCAGAGAGGGAGGGATCGCTGGAAGATTAGCTTGTTTTGGATTTCACATTTGCAGTTGGAGACCCATAACCATCAAGAGGAGAAATGACAAGGTGCAAGGAATCAGCATTGTATGATGATTTCATGCTGAGCGAAGGAGGTAGTGTTTCCATACGAAACTCATAAAGAAGGATTAAAGAGATTACAGTGCAATGCCAGACTCAGTGGGACAACACAACAATCTAAGCACTTTTTTTAAATTCATATCTCCCTGGTTGCAGTGAGAATGGCTTCAACATCACGGAGAACCATAACTTATCTCCAGCAATGGTGATAGGGAATGAGCTATTCTTCCCCACTGTTTCCAAATGTCAGTGGGTCAATGACAAATAAGACTGTCAACAAAAAAGAAAACGCAAGCCGAGTTCTTGGAAATGTACTCTTTGTTTTATTAAAGTTATGGTTTTTTTTTTCATTTAATGACTCTAAAATGTCACCTGTTAAAAAAGTAATGACATTATCATTTCACCTTGAATACATGTGAGTGTGCAATAATTATTTTCAAAAATATTTTGAACATATATTTGCATGGTATTGCCCTTTGATTGGATCACATGATATTAATGAACTACTTTTTTGTAATTCTTTTCTTATTCTCTTCTACTTTTTTAACCCACACCCACCTCCCACCCCCAAAATACACTATACAGACAAAAGTATTGGGTATTTTAATGACATTGCATTCTAAACACATACAGTAGACATTAATATGGAGTTGGTCCCCCTTTGCAGCTATAACAGCTTCCACTCTTCTGGGAAGGCTTTCCACAAGATTTTGGAGTGTTTCTGTGGAGATGTTTGCCCATTCGTCCAGTAGAGCATTTGTGAAGTCACTCACTGATGTTGGATGAGAAGGCCTGGCTCACAATCTTCTTTCCAGTTCATCCCAGAGGTGGCCAGTCAAGTTCTTTCACACCAAACTCATCCGACTATGTCTTAATGGACCTTGCTTTGTACACTAGAATAGAAAAGGGTCTTCTCCAAACTCTTCCCACAAAGTTGGAAGCATAGCATTATTCAAAATGCCTGAAAAACAGCCCCATGCCATTATTCCTCCTCCACAAAACTTGGCACAATGCAGTCATGCAGGTAACGTTCTCCTGGCATCTGCCAAACCCAGACTCGCCCATCAGACTGCCAAACAGAAAAGTGTGATTTGTCACTCCATACAACACGTTTTATGCTCCAGAGCCCAGTGGCGGTGCGCTTGGCATTGTACTTGGTGATGTGAGGCTTTCATGCAGCTGCTCGGCCATGGAAACCCATTCCATGAAGCTCCCGCCGCACAGTTTTTGTGCTACGCACCATGTACCTCAGCACTCAGTGAATCCACTCTGTGACTTTCGTGGTCTTCTGCTTCGTGGCTGAGCTGACGCTGTTCCTAAATGCTTCCACTTTCCAATAATATCACCTACAGTTGACCATGGAACATCTAGCAGGGATGAAATTTCATGAGCTGACTTATGGCAAAGATGGCATCCTATCACAGCACCACGCTTGAATTCAGTGAGCTTTTTAGTGCAACAAATGTTTGTAAATGCAGAATGCATGGCTAGATACTTGATTTTATACACCTGTGGCAATGGGTGTGATTGAAATACCTGAATCAAGAATTAAGAGGTTTGTCCCAATACTTTTGTCCATAATGTAGGTGTTTTCAAATATGTATGATTTGCATTAGTTAAAGGGTTATTTCATCCAAAAATGAAAATTATGTCATTAATTACTCACCCTCATGTCGTTCCAAACCCATAAGACTTCATCTTCAGAACACAAATTAAGATATTTTTTGATAAAATCCGATGGCTCAGTGAGGCCTGCATTGCAAGCAAGATCATTTCCTTTTTCAATGTCCATAAAGGTACTAAAAACATATTTAAAACAGTCAATGTGACTACAGTGGTTCAACCTTACTATTATAAAGCGACGAGAATACTTTCTGTGTGCCAAAAAACAAAACAAAATAACAATATCTAGTGATGGGTGATTTCAAAACACTGCTTCGTGAAGCTTCGAAGCTTTATGAATCTTTTGTTTCTAATTAGTGGTTCGGAGCGCCAAAATCACGTTATTTCAGTAAACGAGGCTTCGTTACATCAGTGTTTCGAAATTTCAATAGTTCACGTGACTTTGGCAGTTTGATACACGCTCCAAACCACTGATTCGAAACAAAAGATTCGTAAAGCTTCGAAGCTTCATGAAGCAGTGTTTTGAAATCGCCCATCACTAGATAATGTTGAAGTCGCTATTTTGTTTTGTTTTTTGGAGCACAAAAGTATTTTTGTCTCATTATAATATTAAGGTTGAACCACTGTACTCACATGAACTGTTTTAAATATATGTTTTTAGTACATAGCTGGGCATTGAAAAAGGAAATGATCTTGCTGTCAATGGAGGCCTCACTGAGACATCAGATTTGATCAAAAATATCTTAATTTGTGTTCCGAAGATGAACGAAGGTCTTACAGGTGTGGATCCACTTGAGGGTGAGTAATAAATTACACAATTTTCATTTTTGGGTGAACTAACCCTCTAATAGATTTTTTTTATTTGTATTGATTAATAGATTAGCATCACATCATTGATTCCACTGTTTCCAGATGGTCTTCAGAGTTTGTTAGTTCTGACACAAATCAACCTATTAATGAATCTGTTCTCACACAATAGCCTTACTCTGTTATTCTTGGTTGAAAGGTTTATATACCTATAGTCCTCCATCTCTTCTCTTATTAGTCTATTTTGCCGTTTATCTGATAGACAAGGTGCTGGAACAATGGTACTTAGCTTTGTTGAGTTTGAAGAGGTAACTTCTTGCCACTTGTGAGTGCGTAATGCTAATGAGTGCTGTTTCAATGAGTGTGCCTTCAGGCCTGGGGAAGCTTGGAGATCATGCTGAGCTGTCAGACTACTTGTTTTGAAAGCCAAGAAAACACGATTCAGTCTCTTTCTCTCCCAATCATGCCTGTCACATATACAGTATGTTTACAGAGCAATCACCAGGTGACACTTCTCTCACAGTTCTTTTTCAGCTTTGCATCCTCTTCACACTAAATATAAAAGCCTCATGCTATTTTGAGTGTTTTCTTTTTCCTTCAGTGTTCACGCTGCTTGGTATGATTCTGTGCAGCTGTGCTCATTTGATTAAAACGATTTGTTCAGTGACCAAACCTTAATAAGACAAATAGTCCTATTCCTGAAACATCAAGCCTTTTTTGGCAGAGAGGCAATTTGTTTTGTAATTTTGGGTTTGAAATGCGAACTGGTGAAATCAGTGTCATTAAGAAAATTGTTGCTGTGGCAGGATGACACAACAGAGTGAGAGAGTTTAACCCCTTTTCTTCAGTAAAACTGTTCTTACCAGTGTCCCAGGCAATTATGAGTGTGTATTTCCATCAAGATGTGCATACATTTTTGGTCAAGATCTTGTATTGACAATGCAAGAGGTCAGCACTCTGTAAAGTATACTCCAGCACATCCCAAAGACTTTCAATGACTTTAAGGTCTGAACTCAGAAGTGCCAATTCATGTGTAAAAATGATTCTTCATGCTCCCTCCCAACCATTCAAGTTACTGAACGAACGCAGTGGCAGTTTCGTTTTATTTTCCGTAAGTAGAATAGGGAAAGCGTAGGACATACAGTGTAAGCTTTTTGAAGAATATGGAAAGCGGAAGCACAAGCAAGCCGATCATTTGTGTTTATAAAGCATATACAGTGGTTTTTTTTGTTTTTTTTTAAATGACCAATCATTTCACTAGATCAGACCCTTATTCCTCGTCTGGTACCCTTTGAAGCTGCACTGAAACTGTAATTTTGACCTTCAACCGTTTGTAGGCCATTGAAGTCCACTATAAGGAGAATAATCCTGGAATGTTTTCATCAAAAACCTTAATTTCTTTTCGACTGAAGAAAGAAAGACATGAACAGCTTGGATGACATGGGGGTGAGTAAATTATCAGGAAAATTTTATTTAAAAGTGGACTAATCCTTTAAGAAACTAGGTACAAACCTTTTGGACCGCCGACCATTTTTCCCCTTCGTTAAACTAGCAAAACTGGATTCGGAGATGCACTTGCGCCGTGCGCTTTAGACCATGCCCTTAGATCGTTAAAATAAGACCCATAGATTATTTAAATCCGAACAGCGACTTTTTTTTTTTTGCCCGGGAAATTTTGTTATATTATCCAAATACATTGCATTTTTACTTTAACAAAAACATTCTATTTCAAATAAAATGCTGCTCTTTTGAACTTATTCTATTCATCAAAGAATCTTGAAAAAAGTATCAGAGTTTCCACATTTTTTTAATGGATGGCTTACACAAATGAATTAGTACGAACAATTATCTGAAAGACAATTTCAAAACAGCTGTTTTAAAATAAAAAGGGAGGGAGACAAATAAATGGTCAGATGTTAGAGGAAAAGAAGAGAGGGGAGAGACTGCAGCAAATTGTTCGCCGTCCTGCCAAGTAATGATTCAGAATGCTACTTCTGAGCCTTGGATCCACATTGACTGGTCGTCTTAAATCAAGATCTTGTGCTTTGCCTGAATTGTGTGCTGCCTTTGCAACTTTGCCCTGGAGGAAATCAAACCAGCTCAAAACCCCCTTCCCTTTGAGCTATCATCCCCCTGACCAATTCCCTCACGCAAATTATTGACAGCTCAAAATAATGGATTGCTTCACCTCTAAGCCTATCAGACGGTGACTGAGTCTGTCGGGTCAGTGATGTGACGTATTTACACCTTGGCTCCACACTGCAACGGACGCTGACCCTGCGTTGGGCGCCATGTTCTTTAAATGCTCACACTAAATCATTGACACGTGACACAGCAAGGCTATGGTGGCAGAAATATGATGTTAAGACACTAGGGAGGAATGTTCCCAGAATTCCAGAGTGGAGGCATTGACCGTGAATTTCTCAGAAGTTAAAGTACATATTTCCATTGGTCGGTGGGAACCTGATAAATGGCGATTGTGAGGCTGCATGTGAGATTTCATGAATATAATTTGCTCTGTAAAGGTAATTCAACACAGGGGATTGATCATAATGCCACAGTATGTTGTACAGGTTTAGATTCTCTCCTAGTAAATGATATTTGCATATGAATCTTGTTGTTCAATTGCAGGATTTTTCCTTGAGTGTAATGAAAGGAAAATGGATAATACTCAAGGTGCAGATTTGTTCCAGTAAAAAAGACAATAGTTCTATTACTGGAGAAGATCTTTCTTGCATATGCTGAGGCTGTTTCATTTGTGGCATTGTGTGGGAGCAGAAGGCACAGATGTGTCGTGATGGGAGCATTGTAAAGCAGTAGATGTGCCTGGGTAATTAGGCTATGATGAGTGAAAAGTGACAGGCAGACTGGCGGGAGGGTTCACTCTACTGCCTGGCACTTGGAAGGTACAGTGGGATGACTGTGTGACTTGCTTGAAATGACAAGAAACCAAACTACTGCTATGCACAGAGCCTTGGGCACTCAGGTGAGGATATTCAACTCTATCTATCTATCTATCTATCTATCTATCTATCTATCTATCTATCTATCTATCTATCTATCTATCTATCTATCTATCTATCTATCTATCTATCCTCAAAAAAAATAATTGTTGGATTTACTTAAAATAACAGCGTCAAGTGGTTCCATGCAACTATATTGAGTAATTTGTACAAATAACAATTTAGTTGTATGAACAAAAGAAATTCAAGTAGAGCTGACAAAATTTCTTTGAGTAAATACACATTTGAATTTGTCACTGTTACATAATATTTATGTGCAGTTTACTCGGTTATGTTAAATTTATAAAAGTTTGTCATGTAAGGTAAACACATTTATTGACTTAATTTATTAAATTAACTATTTGCTCTACAAAATGCGTAAAAAAAAAAACTAATTGAACAAACTTAATTGACCCTTTCGCAGAGACCTGCCCCCCCTTAGTTACTGTTGCTTTGTCCGACAAGCCATGGCGCTGTTGCTGACAACACGTCAACAGACAAAACAGAGCAGGTTACTTATGATATTAAACAAAGTCCCAGCTTTCAAATTGTGTAATTTTTTTAAAAATTCGAACAATAAAATTAGTTTTGTGGCTCTTTAATGTGTCGTGACAGATTGCTGTAGCGCCTCAGCTCAAGCAACTCGTGAACCGATCATCTCTTCCTTCTAGTTAATTTATAGCATCAAATAAACATGAATGGAACATGAGAAGGAATGTTGTTTCAAATGCGGAAATACGTCAGAACACACCATTTTTCAACTTCAAGTCCACCGAGGTTAATCTTCTAACTCCTGACTGCTTTGTCGGACAAAATGGCGGATTCAGCGTTATGATTGGTTAGATCGCCTGTCAATCAAACTCCCGGCGAAGGGTCAATTGAATTGAGACCACGAATTCCATCCTATAAACATGCATATATAAATGTCCAACACAACTGAACATTAAACACTAACATAAACTAACATCTTTTCCTTAACTGAAAAACACATAAAATAACACTTGAATTCCTAAATTTACCCTCTTAATGCACTCCCTTGCAAAGCACTCTGGGAACTATGGATCCACTGCCCAGTTAGTTAAGTCAACATTAATTTGTGTTTCACTCAGCAATGTTAAGTTGACTGAACAAATACTAATTAAGTAAAGCTGACAAAACTAATTTTTAGTAGAAACAACTCAGTTAAATTAATTTCATGTAGTTACATGAGTTTTAAGTAAGGTGAACAAGGATGGTTTGAGTGAATCTGTCTGTCTATCTGTCTGTGTATAATTGTGTGTGTATAATTATGGAATTGAAAGTTAATTTAAGTATTTAATACCATACATTTTTTAAATAAATAGTTTATTCATTATCCTCTACGTTGGCAAGGATTGCGATTAATTGTGAATCGAGTCTCTATCTCTAGGACTGTGCATTATGTAAACATTCTCTAACAATACATAGCTCTCTCGCCCATTCACACAATTTATAGAAACCTTCATTTCTGCAAAAATGGGTCATTCAGAAGTCATGACATACATGATCATAAGGCGAGACATCTGTCAATTTTGAGATTTTGGGCTTTTTTGCTTTTCATAAAGTGTTTTTTTCCCCCATTCAGACTACTGCAAGAAAACATCCAAAATACACTTTTAAGTGTATCTTTTATAGGACTTTATCTAGTTGTGTCTGTAGATTTCAATTACAGTACAATATATTTAAACAAAATGTTCAGATTTTTGTTCTAGAATTTCATGCAAATTAGTGCATATTTAATTATATAGTGCCTCATTTGCATATTTAAACAACATTTCAGAAAACTTGTAGCACAAAAAAATATTTGCAACTCTTAAGTATGGTGATATCTGTTAGTTAATTTTTTTTTTACCCTATTCACCTGGGGTGTCTTGCCTTAATGATATGACCACTATATTTACCTATCAGTGTTCAACATTCACAATTCATATTCTTTCATCTAACTGCTGGCCTTGTATTCAAGGACATTTATTTAATGAGAACACAGTCAGCAGTCGTGTCTCATCATGCTATTGCTTCACACTGTCTGCTGACTCAGAGTTTCATCTCTCCTCATTTACGGCTAAATTAACAAGTCTTTTGACTATAGGGGTAATAAGCAGTGTGTGTTTGAGATTCTGTCAGTCTAAATGATCGGTTTGGCTCAATTGTAGAAAGTTTGAAATGAGACGGCCACCCTCAGTCTATAGAATCATCAGCCGCTAATGTTCTGGTTCCTCATTATACAGACACAGATGGAGCCACTTAATTTATGTTCCAACTGGTTTTCCATGCAGAGCTGGAGATGTAGTATAAAGATTAGGATCAGCCAAAGCCCAGCTTTCACACTGTTTGCTCTCATAACACCTCCAAATGTGCACACGTACACTGCAAAAAAATAAAATAAAAAATAAAAAGTGTAATGTCTTCTTGTTTTCCAATGAAATATATATTTAAATATCATTATAATTTATTTGAAGATAATTGGTAAAATTTATACTTTGTAATAAATATATATATATATATTACAAAGTATAAAACAAATCCACTGCTTATTAATATTTGATAAACTTTTTTCTGCCAAATCAAAGTCATGTGGTCCGAAGAAAGGAAAAGGGATATGATATCATAGAGAAGACCCCTGCAGACCTGCATGATTATGTGTCAAGGTCAGTACATAATCTTAAAATATCAGCTAATTTGACCTTTTTATGACAAGGCAAGGTAAACCCAGGATAGTAAAATGGCATCTGTTGTGACTATACCCAAAAGCGAAAGATGTTTGTGAATTAATAGTTAATAAGTAATAGTACTTGCAATTTATATTTTCTTTGGAAAACATATAATGCCTGTAGCAAATTAGTTCAAAAGGGAAATATGAATAATTAATTATAACTTGTTATAATTAATTATAAATATTTGGATCAGTTAATATTTAGCTCAATTAATATTACAATCAATGAATCTGTTCGTCCAGCGAACACTTAGTATCGATCGTCTATAAACTCTCAGAAAGGATATTTTGCGTGGCCACAAAAAAAGAAAAACAACAACTCTTTCTTAGCATGTAGATGTGATTGCATCATTAAAGTGATGTTGATTTGAAAGCAGGGACCAGAATCAAAACTCACATGAATGTGCACAAAAGTTTGATTTAACTAAATCACAAACAAACACATAAACACAATCACACATACATGCATAAAATGGAAAGTGAACGTGAATGAATCCGAAACAGAAACAGAAACAGGAGTATAAACTTATGGAAAAAAGTAATTTAACCATCTGAACAGAACCATCAGTTTCTTATTTCAAAGTATCTTGTTTACAAGGGGTCTACAGCTTATACTATACCTCTGTTTGGTTAGGTAAATGTACAATACTTGCAGTGCCTTAGCCGTTGAATGATCATCCGGATACAGTCCAGGAGAAAGTCTTGATGGTTCGAAATTCAGTGATGTTGAAGTTGAAGTCTTCCAAGCTGAATGAAGAAATGATGATGAACATGAAGGTGTTAGCCTGACTCAGTCGTCGAGGAAGTTACAATAGTTATAACTTGTGGCCCCTCCAGCAGTGCAACTGCGCAACAGAGGAAAGGTCCCGCGGTCGGACTGGCTGTCTCCTGTCTTTTCACACGAACAGCAACCATAAGAAGAAAGAAAGCGGGAGGTCACCCAGACAGTGCCCTTTAACTCCTGAGGAAGATAAGACCTCTAGGGGGTCAGTGAGCCAATGGTAACTAAAAGTTTTGGAGGGAATGTTTACGACCCTTTATCTTTGAGTATTGTGTTTTGCACATATAACTGGACTGAGTATCGATGGAGGAAGATTAAAGATTCTTGTAATATTAATATGTTGCACAGATATCAACATATAGCATAAGTTAACATTCAGATAATTAAAACAGAAATTCATAGATACCAAACATGGTATAGGTTAGGTTACATTAACTAGTGGTTCTGTCATAAAGCACGCATAAAACAGTATACAATACAAAAGACATTATACATAGTAATCATACACACAATGTCCTGGAGATATGCATTCATAGAAGGTTTGCCTATGAATTAATGGAAAGGGGCCTGTTCTATCATTTTGGGGGTTATGATAGACATTCTGGAAGCTTGTTTTGTGGTTGGTTGAGGGGGTTTGCTGGATTATTCATAAAATATAATGCATAACTGGGTATCTGATTGGTCCGGCCGCTACATTCTCTTTAAAAATACCTTAAAAACAAAAACATTTTTGTAAGATGTGTACACTCACATGTATTCAAGGTGTAACAACAATGTTATCATTTTTATTTATTGGTTACACCAAATGAAATTTTAAGAGTCGTTACATTGAAAGAAATTTGTAAAAAAAAAAAAAGTGTCTCCATCCACATCCATCCAACTTAAACATATTCCACACGGCTCCGGAGGGTTAATAAAGGCCTTCTGAAGCAAAGCGATGCATTTGTGTAAAAAAAAATCCATATTTAACAAGTTATGAAGTTAAATATGTAGCTTCTGCCAGACCGTCTTCCGTATTCTTCAAAAAGCTGTACGTCCTACGCCTTCCCTATTCAACTTATGGAACTGATGCAACGGCAGTTGTTTTTTTCCGTTATACAGAAGGCAGTCTGGCGTAAGCTACATATTTAACTTCATAAGTTGTTAAATATGGATTTTTTTTTTTTTTTACACAAACACATCGCTTCGCTTCAGAAGGCCTTTATTAACCCTCCGGAGCTGTGTGGAATATTTTTATGATGGATGGATGTGGATGGAGAAACTCATACTCGTTTGGTAATGCATACTGCCATTATAAAGCTCTGATGCATCATTAATATTTCTCCGATTGTCTTTGTCAGAAAGAAGAAAGTCATATACACCTAGGATGGCTTTAGGGTGAGTAAAGCTTGGGGTAATTTTCATTTGAAAGTGAACTAATCCTTTAAATAAGAATTCTTAAACATTTGTATGTCTGTAAAGTTGCTGAAATGTAAATAAGCTACTTTTTAGATGCTGTCAATTTCGTACGCTTCAGTGTATATGCAAGTGTAAGTAATTGTACGTAGGGTAGAACCACACTTTATGTACAAATACAAATTCTAATGAGATCACATTGGCTTCTCAAGTAAATCTAGTNAAAGTGTCTCCATCCACATCCATCCAACATAAACATATTCCACACGGCTCCGGAGGGTTAATAAAGGCCTTCTGAAGCAAAGCGATGCATTTGTGTAAAAAAAAATCCATATTTAACAAGTTATGAAGTTAAATATGTAGCTTCTGCCAGACCGTCTTCCGTATTCTTCAAAAAGCTGTACGTCCTACGCCTTCCCTATTCAACTTATGGAACTGATGCAACGGCAGTTGTTTTTTTCCGTTTCACAGAAGGCGGTCTGGCGTAAGCTACATATTTAACTTCATAAGTTATTAAATATGGATTTTTTTTTTTTTTACACAAACACATTGCTTCGCTTCAGAAGGCC
>RJVU01000170.1:717907-738549 GCA_003731715.1 Anabarilius grahami | reverse complement strand
GCTCCGGAGGGTTAATAAAGGCCTTCTGAAGCGAAGCGATGTGTTTGTGTAAAAAAAAAAAAAATACAATCGGAGAAATATTAATGATGCATCAGAGCTTTATAATGGCAGTATGCCATTATAAAGCTCTGATGCATCATTAATATTTCTCAGATTGTCTTCGTCAGAAAGAAGAAAGTCATATACACCTAGGATGGCTTTAGGGTGAGTAAAACTTGAGGTAATTTTCATTTGAAAGTGAACTAATCCTTTAAATAAGAATTCTTAAACATTTGTATGTCTGTAAAGTTGCTGAAATGTAAATAAGCTACTTTTTAGATGCTGTCAATATCGTACGCTTCAGTGTATATGCAAGTGTAAGTAATTGTACGTAGGGTAGAACCACACTTTATGTACAAATACAAATTCTAATGAGATCACATTGGCTTCTCAAGTAAATCTAGTTTCAAGGATGTTTAACTGAAAAGAAGACAAAAATACTGATTAAGAGAATGATTTTATGCCCTGTGCATTGCTTGATTACTTCCTGCTTAATCTAAATCAGCATGTGTACACCCATGGATATTATAATTGTATTGTACTCCTGGTGTAAATTCTGCTGATTCCCAGCAGAAATAAATGAGGCCTCCGGTAGGACGTTTAATACTCTTAACAGAGCAGCAGCACTGTTGGACAGGCCTGATACTGCGGTACTGAAGAGCCCACGGCCAGGACCTCCATGCTGATGCAGAATGTTAATTAAGAGAGTAGGAGGATGGATCACGCTGGCTAATTAGAGCGAGTAGATGCAGAGAGAGAGAGAGAGAGTAGTGCAGAAGAGTGTCCTTTACTGAAGGGTGTAAGTCTGGGGAGTAATTAGGATAGTAACACCCATGCAACAGATCAGAGAGGGAGAGAAAGAAATACATAGCATGCCACCATCCACTCTTGGTGTCCTGCCACCGTTTAAACAATATCTGCGCCGCCTCATCCTCTATTGCAAATGTCATTAGGCAAATTAGAAATATCAATAGTAATACGCCACAGGGTTTAAGCAGAACTTCCTTATGGAGGGAGGCCACCTCGGGCCAGGCCTGGCTGCCCACATATATGGCTTATTAATTGCATATTGATTGGCTGGATTCCACAGCATAGGAATCTACTAATGCATGATGACGCCTGCAAATGGTCCACTCGCTGCTCTGTGGTGTTAGATGGTAAGAGAGAAGCTTCAGCAGGCACTTTGAGCTGATATTGATGATTGAGTTAGACATATTAATATATCTAGATTATAGGGGGTCATAAATAATGGCCTTGTAAGGGTAAAGAGCACACAAGGTGAAACGGGAACATCCCTAGTGTGGTCTGATGGATGCCTTTATATGATGTGAACTTTAACCTCTGTTTACCCTTCATGGATGTGTTCAGTTGTGAGTTTCTTTTATGTCTTTTGTCTTTACATTACACTGACCGTATGATGCATATTGCATACAAAAATAGAAAGTGCTGGCTGAAATTGCCAGTTACAATATGACAATATGATTTTATGCAGTATGCATACATTTTTTTATACTAAAAAAAGTGAATTTGTGAAAACGGTGGCATCATGCACATGCGTATTATGTGTTCAGTCCATAGACTGTAAAAAAAGATGGACGACGCACTTTTACTCTCTTCCATTGTAGAAAAGTGAAGCCGCCAATGTCCCAATATGGCTCTGATAACTTGCATTCATTTAGGACCCGAGTCTGCGCAGTAGTGAGCGCGAAGTGGAGCCGTGGTATCAAGGCCCCGCCCACATTCCCGCAGAATCGGTTAGTACAGTTTACTGCAGAACAACGCATTATGTCAGTGTGAAATAAACAGCAATTGAAATATATAGAATATTATAGAAATTAAAGTTAAAGCTCCAATCCCCTCCCTAAAATCCCGAAAAAAAAGTCTATTGGTGCCTCAGTCACTACTTCACTCAGAGAAGCTGTCAGTCTCAGCTGTCAATCATGACATCACACTCCCGATTTTATAGCATCAAAAAAGCTACCTAAAACCAAACCTATTCAAAAACGAACACTGACACTTGCATCAGCGTGATAAAAACTACCTAAAATAACAGAAAACATCTTTGGAAAAAAATTATTTGAAGTGTAATTTGATTGTTTAGTTTGTCTCATGTCCCATAAGATTACATGAAGGGGGCCGGGTTTATGGCCTATACTGGGACCAGCCACTTGGGGTCAATGAAAACGTTTTGGCTTCACTTTTTTAGGACTTGTGCGGCACACTTGGGCTGCGTTCCACTCCACTTTTAGACACCCACTCGAGAACTTACCTAAGCACTTCCCCTCGGGGGAATCCCTGCCGCCATTTTCTAGTGCGTTCCACTTCATGAAGTGGACAAGGGAAGTTTATACGGACAGACCATCGCTCCCTTGAGTTTGAAAGAGGGAGCGAGTCTACTTCATATGTACACTTCAGGCAGCTCCATAAACCACAATGCATCACGATTGTGACGTCACCGCATATCGCGTTTAATTTACCCCACCTCAAACAATTCAACGACATATATATATATTTTTTAAATATTTAAAACAACCCAAACACATCTATATACATATAGAATGCTGCATTAAACAATTTCGTAAGGGAAAAAAAAAAAAAATCAATCAATCAATTCCATTGCAGATTTTCAAGTGATCAAGGGCTTAGGCTGTTCCAATTCAACCCATTGCAAAGGTTCCGCCAGTAGTGGGCACTCATGCAACGCAAGCAATGACGTACATCCGAGTCAACAAGACTGAGGGAAGTTAGCGAGGGAAGGGCATGAAAAAACGAACTGGAATGCAGCCTTGGTTTAGTGTATAGGTGTGTAGTGTTTCTTTACAAAGTGACATCGCCAACTACTGGCCTGGTATGCATAATACTGCGTTTTTAGTCCTTTTTGAGGATCTTTGTGAACAGGGAAGGTTTTTTTGTGTACAGACAACAATGTTAAGGAAAAACTTTAAAATTTTTAGTACTTTGTTGTCGTGTAGACAAGACCCCTCAAGACCCAGATCCAGACTAAGACCTGTCAGTTCATGAACAAGGCTAAGCATTTTAGTGAACTCAATAACAGCACTCATTTCTAAACCCTCAATATTTATTTTTTATATTCTTCTTTTTCCAAAAACAGAAATTCCACAAATCAGGAAAATTACCCATTTACATGGACAAAAAAAAAAAAAAAAAACTTATTAAACACAGTGAACTTTATTCTAAAGTTCCCAAAACCCAGATTAAGACATGAGGAGAACCAGAGCAACAAACGTTTTCCTGGTATTATAGTTTTGATTTTTAATCGGTTAATATTTTTTAAATCGATTACTGTGTCCTCAATATTACGTTATACTTTCTACAAAAGCCAGTTTCTTGACATCATCAACCAGGAAGTGACATCATTTTGGTGAGAAAGCAGCAGCATAAACATCCGTGAGTATTAGATAAATTTAGTGATGTTTTGTGGTACTAGTTAGTTTGTCTTGGTGATAAGAAAGCTAATTCTCAATCCCTCACTAAGCAATGGCTAACTTTAGCTCTGCATTTCCATCAGTTAATATTATTGCCATTGTAAATATGGCCTTTAAACACAAGCATATCCAGTTTTTTATTTATTTACTTATTTTTTAGTTAACATAACAAACCCTGTTGCGAATTCAGCTCACATCCCAACATTCCTATCTGCATGAGCGAGAGTGTGTACACGTTAGCATCGGGCCAAAGGCAAGCTTTAGCCGACAGCAGATTGTTTTTTCTTTATCTGGCAGGTCTAATCCAGTGTGTGTCTGTGTTTGTATGTGTGTGTGTTGTGTGTTGACTCTCCATTAAGCCGGTCCAGAACTGTTTGCTTTGTTTATCAGGTAGCTACAGCCTCGACTCACTATACACACAGCGCTCTGTCACTCTTACCCACAGTGACAATACAGAAGACAACCGTCTGTCACACAGTAACACAAAGCCCAAAATTTAACTGGAACTGGGGGTTTTTTTTGTACTCACAAACACTTATATCAAAGGCATAACCACATTGGCCCCCAGAAATACTTGGTGCCGTTAGCACTGGTACTTTATTTTGCTAAAACTGTCTGTCTGAGGTCTGTACAAGTAGGTAAACTGCCCTCGGGGCTCGCCGCTGTCAGCGGTGCAGAGGTTGATGGGATTGTTCTGTCAGAGGAGTCATAGGGCACATCAAGCTCATTCTTCAGCTCTCTATTACCTCCGAGGTAACCCGTTTACTCCCAGCCCACCTCGTCTCTCTCCTGTGCCGCCCTCTTTTCCATCTTCAGGACGCCACATTCCAGCCTCAAACACGATTCCGCCTCTACAGAGTCATTTTTAACGCTCCCTTAGTGTCTCTTTTTGTCATCTTCTTTCTTATCCTCTCTCTGGCACGCAGACGCACATATATTTTCCCACAGGCGAGCCGGAGATGCCGCAATACGCACCGATATGAGCTAATAAAACTTATCCTATCAAACTTCATGTTCTCCCAAATCACTGCCAGAGGTTTCACTCTAAACCAATTGGAGGAGGATCTATATACCGGCGTCTTCTTTTTTTATTGCCATCTCCACAAAATGCCTGTTCTACGCTTTTCATTTGAAAAGTGTGGCAGGGAAAAGCAATTCCTTTTTCCTTTTATCTCTTGCCTCTGTCAGCCTAAGTGGAGTTGACACTCGAGTACAAGCTGCAAGAGAGGCCAAAAAGAGCGTTTTAGCACTGAGAAGCTTCTGCTTGAGAGTATGTATGTGTGCTACCTAGAGATTAGCCTTCACTTCAGAGATGCTGACATGGCAAAATTCACAAATAAGAAGTTTGCATTCGCAGCGCATTTGTTTTGGTGCGTGTCTGTGATGTGTTCAAGGATATTGCTGTATCAGATTTTTGCATATCGTTTTTTGTCTGGGAGAATCAGAGTGTGCGTTTAGACGGATAGCTAAAAGGTCTGATGAGTTTTTCTCATGCAGTGTGGAATGCATCACTGTGTCTGAGTGTGTGATTGTGACTTTGCATGCACTACTGTTCAAAATAGTGGGGGGAATTTTTAAATGTTTTTTTTTTTTTTTTGAAAGTTCACGAAGGCTCTATTTATTTGATCACAAATGCAGTTATTAACTTTAACCCTCTGGAGTCTGAGGCTGATTTGGGGCCTGGAGAAGTTTTGACATGCCCTGACATTTGTGCTTTTTTCAGTTGTTCATAAACATATTAATGACACAAGTGTCATTACACTGTATTCAGCACAAACTAGGCTACCATAATATGTGAGGAACATGTATGTACATGTTTGTGTTTTTGAAGGAATAACATTTATGCGTGGTTATTGAAAAAACAAAAAACTTAAGTCACTGAAATAAGGCCAAAAAAGTATAGTAAATCTGTGTTTACAATACTTTAGGGTATTGGAGGTTGAAGACTAGAGTTTTTGCTTCAAAATTATGTAAAAATGATGCTGACTACTCTTTCATTTATAACAATATATTGATTTAGTTTTTGTAAGACACTTTTTGCCAAGAAACACCGTATGCGTGGAGGCGTGAATCAGCATGAATAATGGGTCATTCTCACCTGAGAAGACAAAATAATTGCATAGTAATGAGCTGAAATGACTTGCATATTAATGAGGCATTTCAGTCAGGTAGGCTGTGAAAAAAACCTTCTGTGATGTCTCAAGCTCATCATGGTATATGAAACATACAGAAAAATATTATTACAATATAAAGTAATGGTTTTATATTATACTTTAAAATATAATGTATTTCTGTGATGCAAAGAGTCTGAATATAGGCTTTTAGTTTAAAAGCATGCACATTTGAAGAAATATTGGATTCTCATATGTTTATGTCAATTTTCTATACAGAGGAGTTATATTTATTTAATATTCATTGTCATTACTATGAGCGCTGGTGTTTTCAATTCATACTGCAGCCGAAGGGCACTAAAGAAATAAAAACTCATCTAAAATTCATCTATAGAAGAAAAGAAAACAGGAACTAACTGCATGTCTTCCAGAGGTCGCTAACCATGGCTTTTACATCCAGATAAACACTTTTCAAGACAATAAATACACGATTGAAACGATGTCTGCATGTATTGACTGAATTAGTCTGATAGAAAGATGAAAAGACTACTAACATTTTTGTAACATTTTAAGTGTCTTTACTAGGACTTCAACTAACAATTATTTTGATAATCGATTAGTTGGTCGATTATTTCTTTGAGTAATCTGATAAAAAGCCCAATTGTCTTTTTCTTTTTTTTTTCTTCTTTTTTTAAATTATTTCATTGACAAAACACACTACTTTACATCCTGCCCAATGCTGTCCTTCAAACAAACATGCCAACTGAATGCTAGGAAAACATAGTGAGTATACACTATATTGCCCAAAATTTTGGGACGCCTGCCTTTACGTGCACATGAACTTTAATGACATCCCATTCTTAATCCATAGGGTTTAATATGGAGTTGGCCAACCCTTTGCAGCTATAACAGCCTCACCTCTTCTGGGAAGGCTTTCCACAAGGGTTAGGAGTGTGTTTATGGGAATTTCTGACCATTATTCTAGAAGCGCATTTGTGAGGTCAGGCAGTGATGTTGGACGAGAAGGCCTGGCTCACAGTCTCTGCTCTAATTCATCCCAAAGGTGTTCTATCGGGTTGAGGTCAGGACTCTGTGCAGGCCAGTCAGGTTCCTCCACACCAAACTCACTCATCCATGTCTTTATGGACCTTGCTTTGTGCACTGGTGCGCAGTCATGTTGGAACAGGAAGGGGCCATCCCCAAACTGTTCCCACAAAGTTGGGAGCATGAAATTGTCCAAAATGTCTTATGCAACTCCATAGCGGATTGAAGCATTAAGAGCTCCTTTCACTGGAACTAAGGGTCAAGCCCAACCCCTGAAAAACAACCCCACACCATAATCCCCCCTTCACAAAACTTTACACTTGGCACAATGCAGTCAGGTAAGTACCGTTCTCCTGGCAACCGCCAAATCCAGACTCGTCCATCGGATTGCCAGTGGCGGCGTGCTTTACACCACTGCATCCAACGCTTTGCATTGCACTTGGTGATGTAAGGCTTGTATGCAGCTGCTCGGCCATGGAAACCCATTCCATGACGCTCTCTACGCACTGTTCTTGAGCTAATCTGAAGGCCACACGAAGTTTGGAGGTCTGTAGCTATTGACTCTGCAGAAAGTTGGCGACTTCTGCGCACTGTGAGCCTCAGAATGCGTTGACCCCGCTCTGTGATTTTTCATGGCCTACCACTTTGTGGCTGAGTTGCTGTTGTTCCCAACTGCTTCCACTTTGTTATGACACCACTAACAGTTAACCGTAGAATATTTAGTAGTGAGGAAATTTCACGAATGGACTTATTGCACAGGTGGCAGCCTATCACGGTACCACGCTTGAATTCACTGAGCTCCTGAGAGCGACCCATTCTTTCACAAATGTTTGTAGAAGCAGTCTGCATGCCTAGGTGCTCAATTTTAGACACCTGTGGCCATGGAACTGATTGGACCACCTGAATTCAATGATTTGGAGGGGTGTCCCAATACTTTTGGCAATATAGTGTATATATATCTATGCTTTAAGAGCTATAAAGCAAAAGGACAGTTTAAATCTCTACATTAAAAATGAAGATAATAATAAAGATAAAAAACAAAAACAAACTCAGTGTTAACAGATAAGAGGAATGTTCTGTAGGAACACACACATTCACTCTGGACTCTATTATTTCTTTATCCTGTAGCCTAAATGTAAGAAACATCTTACATTTATATTCAATTACACGCAGTTATCCCTTTAGTTACCACTTTTATTAAATACTTGAATTACACATTGACTTTTCAACATCAATTTAATGCCCAACAACAGATATTTCAGCAAAATGAATATTTTTGCGCAGAATTTTAATTGTCTCCCTCTCTAATACGTCTGTTTGACGCGCACGCCGGTGCTCATTCAGTAAATTCTGAAGTTTAACGCAGACTGTCGCAGAGCCTTCATGCAAAATGGAAATACTCTCGTGAATTTGTAACACTTACAGATAGGATATAACTGTAAAATGAAAGTTTTGCACCGAACAAACATATCGCACATTAAACAGCACACGCATAGATGCACAGATCTGTCAAAACGTCTGACAGGGCAAGCCATGTTAAACATGACGCTAATTGGCTTGAAGCTTAAAATAAAGAATTCTCATGTTTTTGGCAGCTTGGATCACATACCTTTCCCGCAGCAGCTCACTTGGTTTCCTCCACTATTTTTAGATGCATTTTGTCCATAGAAATGCGTTATTCAGTGCTGTAATTTGACGTAACTGGTGAAAGTTTTCCATGCACGGTGGGCAGACGCGACTAATCAATAATTACATTCGTTGTTGATGATTTTCATTATCGATTTTATCGATTAGTTGTTGCAGCCCTCGTCTTTACTGTCACTTTTCAACATTTTAATGTATCCTGTAAAGCATTAATTTCTTTAAAGGTGGAGTTTAAATGCGGTCTTCAAGTTATGTCCGAATGATAATTGTTCCAGTGAGAAACTTTCACAGACTTTCATGGTTAAAGCAGAATTGTTTTGGTCTCAAGTGAATTTTTATGCACGTTTTATGAACTGTTGATGTGAAACGGTGACAGGGCTTTTCTGAAAACTCAACAAATTTATCAAACTACATATAAATCAAGAATTAAGTAGAGTTCTAGTAGAATCTGCACATTATATAACATTAAGTTCAATAAAGCATGAAGCTACTGTAAAAGTCCAATATCAAATCTAAAATTTTTACTGAAGAAAATAATTAAATTAACATGGTGACTTACAAAAAAGTTCAAAATGTACTATTTGTTCTTGATTTACTTGTTTTATATCTGCACACCCAATAATTATTTATCAATTAAAATTGTAAAATGGGGGAGGGGAATACATTTTTACCAAACTACATTTCCCATCATACCTGTTTGAGCACCATCACTTTGATTTTACATTTGTGTTAAAAATGTCCTGAAAAAAAGAGAAGAAATATTACAATTTCAAAGCAAAATCACATCGTGAAGGGGTGCTCACATTTTTCTTTCTATTGACTTCCATCCATACAACGATTCATATGACTTTCGAAGTAAGACTTACTCATAAGACTTAGCATCTGTGATCTACAGTAAACACACTCAGGTCAGGCCTGAAATCACGTAAAAGACCAGCTTGACAGTCCTTATGAGGAAAACAGCTTCAAAACATGCTAAAAAATGTCTTGATGAAAATCTAAAAACATTTGTTGGGGATGTATAGGTGAAATAAAAAATAACATTAGCTAAGCACAATAGAAGTCAATGGAAAGTCTTCTTCATGATAGAACAAGTGTGTGTGTGTGTGTGTGTGTGTGTGCGTATGCGGCAGTGCTCCTGTTTAACCTTCTGAGTTTGAGGGAAGTAGTCATAAATATACAGTAGCATCTGTCCAATATCAGTCCTGTCCTGTCAGGTAGGGGTATCAGCCCGTTTCCCTCAAACAACCTCTGATCTTCTCCAGCAGAGACGCACTTTCCAATGACCAGGACAGATGGATTTGCATATGTATAAATCTTAAAGTATGGAAATGCTTCTGTTTAGAAAACTTTTCCCCTTGTCACACCATATGGTGAGTTTCATGTTGCACTTTGAATCAAATCATTTTTTTATGCAATTAAAAGTGTTTTGCAGTTTTTTTATGTACCGTTTCATGAATAATGTTTTAGAGTTTCTCCGGTTCATAGAACCCAAGTTCAGCTCCACTTCCTGTCACTCCTTCTAAACAGGAAGTGACACTTCAGGACATGGTTATAGATGGTGCCTATTTTTCTGGTCTTGCTCCAGTGGGCAAGTGAGAGTGAGAGTGAATCAGTATGTCAGTGTCAGAGGACGCTGTGGTGACAAGAGCACTAAAGATGAACGGTTGTGCTGTTCGTAACTGCTGTCAGAAGTTTGATCTAAGTTCATTACTTTCTCAGTAGGATTTCAAGTACAGCCACATTTATTAATTTATTTTATATTATTTTATTTATTTAATATTTGATGTATGTCAAATTGTCACCTAATGTCTCTATCAGAGTTGACACAACAGGAATGCAAGTATTTACAGCAATTGCAAAACTACTTTTTTCCTGAGCAGTACAACCCAAAGTTTACTTGTGCACACTGTATTTCACAGAGGACAGCTTCCTGAACCATATACAAAGACTACTGACCACTGTGAAATAGGGCTGGGACAATACCATCGATGCATTGCGATTCGTGGATCATTTCTGATATTTTCCAAATGAATCGCAAATCGATTCTGAGCTTAGTTTTTAACAGCAGATGGTGCTCTAGGCTATTTTTTAACCGCATGCTCAAATGCTCACGAAGAAGAGCGCTCGTGCATTCGGCTCAGTCTGACAATGTATTTGCACCTCAGAATGCTTTTATGACGTGAGATTAATGTAAACAGCCCGCTGCAAACACCCTTGTAATTCGCTTCAACCTTTTCAAACTTTATGAATGATTATTTTATAGAAGGTTCAAGTGGTGAGTGTAAGAAATTGGAAGGAAGCAGAGTACATCTGTTTCTAAAGCACGCAGTGCCATCTGCTGTTAAAAACTAAGCTCAGAATCGATTCGAGAGAGAATCGCGATACATACAGAAAATATCAGAATCGATCCAGATTAAGTTCTTGATTCGATGTATTGTAATGCCCCTACCAGTGTTAAAACTGAATCTACAATCTTGCCAATTTGTTTAATCAAAAAAGACCTGGCACTGTATTAAGTGGTAACCTGCGATTGTTACCTTATAGAGCTATTCTACTTGATTTAACACATGAAAAAAAATATTTAGATTAATATTTTTGACTTATTATAGAACCAGTTAATTTAGATGTTACCTTTTCAGTGTTGTTGGCCAGCCTTACTAGCTAGGTTACACTGGGGAAAAGCACAGCTATGTTTAACTAACAGCTCGACCAGCACCAAACCAGCATGAACACCATGCTGGTCTTTTCTGCAGAGATTGCTGCATTAGAGAGCAAAAAAATGGTTGGAGGAAAATTGTGGACAGCTGGAGATGGCTGTAAATATCATTCTCATTCACCATCCATCCATTCATCCCTCCACCCACCACATGTTTCATTTGGCGGCTGCTTTTCTTCAGGTTTCCCTGATGGATTTCTCCACAGCTGGAGCCAGCCCAAACCTTCTGTTTATGAGTATTGAATGAAGCATGTCTCAATATTGAGCTCTGTCAGGGTTCACCAGTGGGCACGTGGTCAGCTGTAGCTACAGACTTCATTATGCATACGCATCGATTGCTGCAGCTTGTGCCACCAGGCAGACTTGCCTGAATTTTGCAGTGTGTTAAGCTTTCTCTTCACTCATTCAAAGCAGGCGAGAATTATACTGGTCATGTCTATAACCTCAGCAGCAGGAAAGAGAAATCTCATGATCTCCTTTCATCATATTACTATATCCATCCATCCATCCATCCATCCATCCATCCATCCATCCATCCATCATATTACTATTTCCATCCATCCATCCATCCATCCTTTTTTCCTTCTGTCCATCCATCATATCCATCCATCCAATCATTATTTCCTTCTATCCATTCATCATATTACTATATCCATCCATCCATCATATCACTATTTCCATCCATCCATCCATCCACCCACCCAATTATTTCCATCTCTCATCCATCATATCACTACTTCCATCCATCCATCCATCCATCCATGCACCCAATTATTATTTCCTTCCATCATATTACTATATCCATCCATCCATCATATCACTATTTCCATCCATCCATCCATCCAATCATTATTTCCTTCCATCATATTACTACATCCATCCATCCATCATCACTTTCCATCCATCCATCCATCATTATTTCCTTCTATCCATCCATTATATTACTATATCCATCCATCCATCCATCCATCATATCACTATTTCCATCCATCCATCCATCTATCCATCCATCCATCCATCATATCACTATTTCCATCCATCCATCCATCTATCCAATCATTATTTCCTTCTATCCATCCATCATACTACTATATCCATCCATCCATCCATCCATCCATCCATCCATCTATTATTTCCTTCCGTCCATCCATCATATCCATCCATCCAATCATTATTTCCTTCTATCCATTCATCATATTACTATATCCATCCATCCATCCATCCATCATATCACTATTTCCATCCATCCATCCATCCACCCAATTATTTCCATCTCTCATCCATCATATCACTACTTCCTTCCATCCATCCATCCATCCATGCACCCAATTATTATTTCCTTCCATCATATTACTATATCCATCCATCCATCCATCCATCATATCACTATTTCCATCCATCCATCCAATCATTATTTCCTTCCATCATCTTACTATATCCATCCATCCATCCATCCATCCATCCATCCATCCATCCATCCATCATATCACTATTTCCATCCATCCATCCATCCATCTATCCAATCATTATTTCCTTCTATCCATCCATCATCTTACTATATCCATCCATCCATCCATCCATCATATCACTATTTCCATCCATCCATCCATCCAATCATTTCCTTCCATCATCTTACTATATCCATCCATCCATCCATCCATCCATCCATCATATCACTATTTCCATCCATCCATCCATCCATCATATCACTATTTCCATCCATCCATCCATCCATCCAATCATTATTTCCTTCCATCATATTACTACATCCATCCATCCATCATTATTTCCTTCTATCCATCCATCATATTACTATATCCATCCATCCATCCATCCATCCAATCATTTCCTTCCATCATCTTACTATATTCATCCATCCATCCATCCATCCATCCATCATATCACTAGTTCCATCCATCCATCCATCCATCCATCCATCCATCTATCCAATCATTATTCCCTTCTATCCATCCATCATACTACTATATCCATCCATCCATCATATCACTATTTCATCCATCCATCCATCCATCCATCCATCCATCCATCCATCCATCCATCCATCCATCCATCCATCATCTTACTATATCCATCCATCCATCCATCATATCACTATTTCCATCCATCACTCCATCTATCCAATCATTATTTCCTTCTATCCATCCATCATACTACTATATCCATCCATCCATCCATTCATCCAATCACTATTCCTGAAAATGTCCTTTTTATCTCTATAAAATACTTGTTTTTTTATTATAATACACGAATGTGGTAATCATTCAATAATATAAATCAAAGTATCATTATATTATATTTGATTCCATCTATTATAATATAATATAATATAATATAATATAATATAACGTTCATACAATTCATTACACGTCAGAAGAACACATTATCACATTATCTGCACANTCGAACCCATGATCTTGGTGTTGCAAGCACAATCCTCTACCAGTTAAGCTACAGGAACATCACTGTACTATTTCTTTAAGGGCGGTTTTAACTGAAATCTTCCATTTTGAACAGACCTAATGTTTGAACAAACTACAGATGACTCACTGTATGTTTGAGATAGATTAGTCAATAATAACAATACTCAGCATTCAGAGATGTTTTTTTCCCAGTGTTGTTATAAATTACAGTACTGCTCCGACTAGTGTTCTGGTGTTCAGCCCTGTTGTGGCTTATTTTGTTCTTTTCAATTTCAAAGCCCAACACGGCATGGTCACAAATCCTCCCCTTAGCTACATTTAACTACAATGAAATATCCCCCCACAATGTATGTGACAAATCAGAGTTTAAGACCCTCTTCTTGGGACCAGTAATACATTTTGCGTACATGGCTGGCCTACTGTGATAGAGAACAAAGTGCCTGAAGTGTGTCAAGCTTTTCTCTTGGATGCATCCGTGCTCTTTCTCTCCCGTTACTCCCCGTTCATTGTAATATTGAAATTTACTAAAATCTGAAATGCTTATTTATTCCTGCCCTCCCCTCTACAAAAAAAAAGAAATCCATTTTAGCTGAGTGCTTCATATATCCCGGAGGTAAGGAATAGTGATTGCTGGGCTGGACATGGATGCATTATGCATGAAGTTTCCCATGTCTCTCTATCTCTCTCTACCCTTCAGCACAGCTGTAGTATTTTTTGAAATGAGAGGGCGACTGAAAGAGAGCAAGAAACAGAGAGAGAAGGTGAAGGATGGAATCGCTAACTTCATTGAAATAAGGAAGTATGGAAACAGCTCCTTCTGCGCAATCCTTCATACTGTCTAATCTATTGCATTTAGAAATGACTAGAAGAGCTGTAAGTCATTGAATTTGCCCTCAGTCAAGGACAGAAGCACCAGGTCTACTGGACGGCCCTGTAGGAAACTGCACAAGGTGTATGTGTTTTTGTGTGTGCGGGGATCAAGAGATATCCGACAGATGGTTGGAGGTGGTTTATTCACAGCAACAGATTTGTAGCATAGGAGAGCTTAGCATTCTCATAGGGACTAGTGGAGATGAATAATTTATATCTCATGAATTATCTGCCAAGGAACAAACCTTTGGAATGTTGTTCCCTTTAATTAGGCGAAAGTGGCCATTAGTCACTTAATGCTACATTTAGTTGCATTAGTGGCTGAATTAGTGGACCCGAGGCGTTAAGCTGTGTCTTACCTTAGATCAGTGGATCTCAGCTGCTTTTGCTTCAGGGGTTAGATTTTACAGTGGGCATCAGGTGGCGACCCAGACCCTTTTTTTTTTTTCTTTAAAAGAGGGCCAGATTCGATGTTGTGGGGCTGGATACCTCTCCTTCATTACACACACACACACACACACACACCCACACACACACACTTGTTTTTGTGAAATGTGGGGACATTCCATAGGTGTAATGGTTTTTATACTGTACAAACCGAATTTTCTATCCCCCCTCACTACCCCTAAACCTAACCATCACAGGAAACTGTGCACACTTTTACTTTCTCACAAAAACTCATTCTGTATGATTTATAAGCCTTTTGAAAAGTGGGGACATGGGGAATGTCCTCATAAATCACCCTCTCCTTGTAATACCTATGTCATACCCATGTCATTATACACATTTGTGTCCTGATATTTCACAAAAAAAATGCCCACAGACACACACACACAGTAGTGTAGACACATATAATAATATATTTTAAGACAAGTTGCGGGCCATTTGAAATTCATCCCCGGCCGTAATTGGCCCGCTGGCTGGACTTTGGACACCCCTGCCCAACACAGAACTACAATTATCAAACACATTTCTTTAGAATTCAGTTTAATAATATTGACATGAACCGCATAGACATATTAATATGCAATTTTGGTTTCTAAATGTTTTTGTTTTAATGATTTCATGCACTCTATGGAATAGGAGTGCCACTTACAAATAAAATTAAGGAATCATCAATTCAAAAATAGAAATGTAAATAAATCAATTTTCAAATAGACCAATAAGTAGACATATTTGGTTAATATAATGGTTTAATTCATGTTATAAAACGGTTAGTTCCTGTCCTTGATTCTGATATTATTTATAATATTTAGTATGATATTTATCTAATATTTGTATTGTGTGGTAACCGTTTTATAAAAGCAATAAGGTACTTGAGGCCAGTGCTTTATCATGAATAAGTCACGGCTGAAGGGCACAACGCGATACAGCACAGCCTCTCATATGTTATTGCTTACTTAAAACATGCAGTTAAATTAATAATAAAAAGAAAATAAAAATGATAAATTTTCAAATTAATAGACATTTTACAGATTACTTCAGATTACAATTTTATTTCATTCATATTTTAAAATGTAGTTATACATTAATATAATTTAATTATACACACATTATAGATAAAATATAACAGTAAAACAAAAATGAATTTTAAAATGTACATAAATAGAAAAAAACTTTTTATAATTCATGCTCAAATGTAGTTAACTATAACAATAATTTTAATATTAATAGTTGTTTAATATTAATAATATTAAATAACTGTCAGATTTACAAATAGACATTTAAAAACATTTAATTACTTTTTATATAATATTTAGCTATAAATTCACACATTAATAATCACCTTTTAAATGCAACTGCCTTTATTTAAAAAAAAATGGCCATTTGTTTTTCCTCAATCCATTTGCTAATTGCATTTCTTAATTGCGCACATGAGAGCATTAAACTGGCTCTTTTAACAGTTTAGAAGCCTGTATGTATTTGCTGTGCGCAATAATAGTTGTTAGTATTTTATTATTTGCATTTCTTGTACATACGTTTTTTTTTTCTCTAGGTCGAAACTCTATCAAAACCTGCACGTATACCATCCTGTGACCCACCAGTTAAAAGCCATTTCGTTAAATGACTGGGGGTTTTAACCAGAATTTAATGCAGTTAACTGGTTCCATCCAATCTGGATGTCTAAATGTGGTAAAGCGAACATGTTCTTAGTCATTTTTGTGATTTTGTTCCTTTGTGTTTTGAGAAAAGCTGGACCAACCTTTGACCTGACCTTTGATTGGTCAGCTAGATTGTACTGCAGAGAGAGGCAGTGACTCAGGCTTTTTTGACAAGTTGCTAAGTAACAAAGTGATGTGGCCTCCATACAGTCTAAATGCGGCTCTGTGCCTCACCTGCTTCATGCTCCCTACAGAGAAAATCAGAGGAAGTGTGCGGGGGATTTTTGTAAGCTGACTGAAAACAGCTATTACTGAAGCCTTGTTCCATGGCCATCAGTTTGTTTTAAAAAATTGCAGGGTCTGGTGGGTGCTCAGATGTGCAGATCACAAAATTATGAAGGCTTAGCTCATGAATATTAATTATGCTATGCACAATTCAATCATTTACTGTTTTACTAAAGAGTATTTGCTAATTTCACAGTAAAAACTGAAACAGTAACATTACAATTGAAAATGTCCAACATTTTTTTAAATCAGTCTATACTGATTTCAGTATAGACTGAGGGCTGGTCTTTTGACTTATTATTTTTAAATTTTATCTCATTAAATTTCAGAGGGGAGAAACAAACTTTACAAAATGTGTTTTTAGTCTAGAAATATTGATAAATGAATGAATGAATGAGGCATTTATATAGCGCTTTCCTATGTACAGCTGTACACCCAAAGCGCTTTACAATCATATCAGGGGTCTCTCCTCATCCACCGCCAGTGTGCAGCATCCACTTGGATGATGCGACGGCAGCCACAGTACAACGGCGCCAGTGCGCTCACCACACACCAGCTGTAGGTGGAGAGGAGAGAGAGTGAAAGAGCCAATTTAAATGGATGGGGATTATTAGGAGGCCCTGATTGGTAAGGGCCTATGGAGGGAATTTAGCCAGGACACCGGGGTTACACCCCTACTTTTTACGAGAAGTGCCATGGGATTTTTAATGACCACAGAGAGTCAGGACCTCGGTTTAACGTCTCATCCGAAGGACGGTGCTTGTTACAATACAGTGTCCCCGTCACTATACTGGGGCGTTAGGACCCACACAGACCACAGGGTGAGCACCCCCTGCTGGCCTCACTAACACCTCTTCCAGCAGCTACCTGGTTTTCCCAGGAGGTCTCCCATCCAGGTACTAACCAGGCTCAGCCCTGCTTAGCTTCAGTGGGCAACCAGTCTTGGGCTACAGGGTGATAAGGCTGCTGTTATTCACGACTGCTACTATGTTATTCAGTCAAGAGGAGTTAGTGATTTTCTGTTTGTCTTGTTGTCTGATTCATATTAACAGCATATACAGCAGTAGGTACTGTATATTATTATGCTGCTGTCATTTTAATACACAGATCTACACATGCGATTTCTTTACATAGTGCTTATGTTCACAGACATAACTGACTGTTTATGTGAACTTTGTGTGTTTTTGACATAACCTTGTGTGTTTTTGACAGTTTAAGCACAATAAGTCATGAAAGAGAACTTAGTTTAATACTCACAGGACGTGCTGTCTGACATCCAGCTTTCTGTGTGTGTGCTTCAGATGTGGGTGCTCAGAAAACCATAAATTATTACCATATATACCATAAAGTTTAGACTGATATGGCTTTAAAATGCATGCAGATAATAAACTTGCTTGATGAAGAACTGCAATGTCACGTGAGCGTGACCGTGATAGAGATGATAATCAAAATTAAACGGAAGTTGTACAGGCTCCGCCCTCTTCTGGAAAGCGGAGCGGGGAGCAGCAGCTCATTTGCATTTAAAGATACATGCACGGAAACAGCATGTTTTCCCTTTAACTCAAAAATGGGCATGTACAACATGGTATAATAAATGATCTGTGGGGTATTTTGAGCTGAAACTTCACAGACACATTCTGGGGACACCTGAGACTTATATCATATATATTGTAAAAAGGGGAATAATAGGTCACTTGTAAGGGGATCATCATATTTCGGGGTCATTGGCATCAAAAGTGGTAATATTGTTGTATTGAGTACAAGTGGTCTGATTCAGATACCAGGGTTTAAAAGCAATAGATTGGAGCGTGTGCTGGAAGAACATTGCCGTTGTCACTTTCTGCCACTGATAACAACAGCAACAATCACTCAGAAAAATGAAATGACAAATTCCAGTGCCAGATTGGCACTTATTATAACACACATGAAATAATGACAGTTGGTTGTCGAGACATTCCTGCCCCAAGCTATTTCATAAAGTGGTGTGGACAAAATCAACATTCCCTACCCGTCTACACTGTAAATGATGCCTGTGGTTGTCCTTTGAAGGGACAACAGAAGAAAAAACATAAAGAGGTACTGAATTACAAAACAGAAAAACAGATGCATAGAAACAAAAACTACATTAATAACAACTAGAAATGATCATAAAATACGGAAAAAGGAAAAAAAAAGTTTTGATGGAGTTTGTGGCAGAAAGTGAGCTTGACTTTTGACCTGACCTTTGCGAAAACTCTCCTGGTTTCTCGCACTTTCTCTCCTCCCCTCCTCTTCTTTCGCCAAACTGTCACATCGCATTAGCAACCCTTTCTCAACCTTGCCCAAATGTCTCTGCTGAGGAGCAACAACACATAAATTAATCAGCAGAGATCTGTCAGATAATTCTGATCAGGGATTTCAGGGACTGAGCCCAAGAAGTCTTGCAGCATGAGAATACCCTGTAAAATAAAGTAGAATAGCACAGACTTTGATACAGATATGAATACATTAATTTCTATTACCATCTGCGTAAGAGAGGAGCCATGCATAATGAATATGGCGGCAGCCTGCTCTATAGGATCCACTAACCATCATGCACCAGGCCAAAGCCTTGAGGCCTAGTGGTTTTGATTATGCGTGACACGGTGCAGGAAATGATAGGGCAAAACTAACCCAAGAAACATCCATCCGTCTCTCTGAATATGTTTCTTTCATTTCTGTTTCTTTAAAGCTGTGAATATTCATAAAGTGATGAAATTCTATAAACTCTGCCAGTGTGTTTGCAAGAAGAGGATTCATTTACTTTAATAGAGCATGTTAAACATCATAATGACTTATAATAGAGATGAAAATTGGACTGCACCGACACTATATTTTATTATTCTCTCTAGAGCATAGCCTGAGTTTATGCAATATCACACCAGCGAGCTATTGTATGAAGATGTATGTTATGTGAAACAAAGTTGAAAGTTTTGGAGGCATGGCATAGTGGCTAGTTCTTGTTGAGCTGTAGTCCTCCATATATGATCTTTTGACCATATCCAATTTTCCCGCCTGTTTACATTCACTTTAGACACGACTGGTATCCGATTTCTGTTTACAATAATGATTCTGTTGGTGATCTCTTTACTATGCAACATGGTTGACCATCGGGTTTTGAATGGCCGTACTAAAATGATTTATATAATTCACGTCGGGTGGCCATGATTATTTCCCAGCATGGATAAGCTGTTATGAATGTTTGCAGCTCAAAATCTGACTGAACGGATACACTGTAGAACAGAAAATAACTGTAATTGTCATTTGTTATTTACTACTGTAGCTTTCAGTGGTGAAGCTGTTTTATTTATAAAGTTCACAGGGCAGAGGTTGAAAGCCAGTTTCTATGCTCCTGAATGTTTTTGTGTGTGTGCAATTTCTTATATAAAGTTTCCACCTCAATAAAAAAAGCTGTGAGTTTTAGTGTGAGCTCATACAGGCACGCCTGCTTCATAATACATCATTAAAAAGCTATATTTGTGGGCAAACGTGTCGCCGTTGCCTTGGGCTAGCTTGGAATTCCAAGGGGAATCAGATGAAGTCAGATGTTCAGATATCGGATACGTATCTAATTTAAAACCACTTTTTACACGTGTGCAACAAATTTACGATCTGTGTCAGATGTGAGTAAAATATCGGATTTGTGCCATTTCCTGATCCCATATCTCTAATAAATAGGCAAAAATGCCCAAATATAAGTGTTTTATGCATTTTTTATTCTTTTTGCTATACGTAGGTCCAACATTCACCAACTGGGATTCATGTTTAAATGCATTTATGCCACCTCCATCCATAAACAGTCTGTATAAAAGCCCCTGTTATATATGTTTCTGAAACAACTACTGTGCCCACCCCCCATTTTTCCCAATGATTGAATCAGTTTCCAGACTTGGCCCCAATCAGCCTCAGTCTCAGAGCACTGA
>RJVU01000170.1:700520-717896 GCA_003731715.1 Anabarilius grahami | reverse complement strand
CATAACCCTTTACAACTGTCAAACCCCTTGTCTATTTACTCTTTACATAATGGCAGTCATGAAACCCACTGTGCAGTAATGAGGCCTGTCTGATTTCTGAGGAGGACCAATGAGTTTCACTGCTTTAAGACATACACACACCATGTTTGAACTGTTATAACTTAGATGAAGAGACTGAATTCAAATTGACACCACACACACACACACACACACACACGTTTGTTTTTGTGAAATGTGGGGACATTCCATAGGCGTAATGGTTTTTATACTGTACAAACCGTATTTTCTATCCCCCTACACTACCCCCATACCCCTAAACCTAACCATCACAGGAAACTGTGCACACTTTTACTTTCTCACAAAAACTCATTCTGTATGATTTATAAGCCTTTTGAAAAGTGGGGACATGGGGAATGTCCTCATAAATCACCCTCTCCTTGTAATACCTATGTCATACCCATGTCATTATACACATTTGTGTCCTGATATTTCACAAAAACATGCCCACACACACACACACACACACACACACACACACACGTTGTGTTCAAACACTCTACTTTTAAGACTTCCCTACATGCCACCAGCAATAACAGAATGATTTGATTTGATGATTTTGCAGTTGTCTACTTTGCCTGGCGGGTGAAGATTCACATTGATGTTTCACATTGATTTTTGATGAATATTGTTTTTTCTTCACCAAAACAAACACCATATTTTAGTGAGAGTTTTCCCCGAAGTAGTTGGCTGGTGACAGCTGGTGGGCTAGTTAGAGCGCAGACCGCTTTGAATTAGCTGATTGCTTTTTGAGTAGAGCGAGCTAGAGGCTTGGATAAGGATCTCTCGCTGTGTGACTTTGTGCCAGGGAACCTGTGGCATTGAAGCAATGTATTGTTCATCACACTTTTTCCTAACACACACAGTTTCTGAAATAGTGGTTCTGAAATCATATTAGACTTGTTCAAATGCCTCTCATGCCACTTCCTATTTCCTTACAGACATTTTCTGTTTAAATGCACACAGTCATATACACACTCAGGCATGCATATTGTCTTTCCTGGTATCGTTACTCTTCTGATTGTGAACATCTCTGTAATGTGAGAGTTAAAAAGGGCAATTTTCTGATTGTATATTGGATGTCCTCTGTTTGGAATGTAGAAAGTTTATTCAATTATATTGAACGTTAAAAATAATTTAGTAAAAATTCAGGTAAATTAAGCATTGAATGGTGGATGGATAGACAAACAGACCAGACAGACAGATAGACAGACAGATAGACATATAGACAGACAGACAGACAAGTAGGTAGGCAGATAGATGGATAGACAGACAGACAGGTAAATGGGTAGACGGAACAGGTAAACAGTCAGAAGTACTGTAGATAGACAGACAAGTAGATGGGTAGACAAAACAGGTAGAACTGTAGATAGACAGACAAGTAGATGGGTAGACAAAACAGGTAGACAGACAGAGATAGACTTCATAGGTAGGCAGATAGATGGATAGACAGACAAGTAGATGGGAAGACAGACAGACAAAGATAGACAGACAGACAGACAGACAGGTAGGTAGGCAGATAGATGGATAGATAGAGGCAGGCTGTTAAATTGGGTAGAAGAAACAGGTAATCAGACAGACAGGTAGGTAGGTAGCCAGATACATGGACAGGCAGACAGGTAAATGGGTATACGGAAGAGGTAAACAGGCAGACAGATATAGACAGACAAGTCAGACAGACAGGTAAATTGGTAGATGGAACAGGTAGACAGAATGACAGACAGATAGGTAGGCAGATATGTGGATAGACAGGTAAATGGGTAGACAGAACAGGTAAACAGACAGACATGTAGATGGTTAGACAGAACAGGTAAACAGATAGAGATGGGTAAATGGGCAGACGGAACAGGTACACAGACAGACAGACAGACAGACAGGTAAATGGGTAGACGGAACAGGTAAACGGACAGACAGGTAGTTGGTTAGACAGAACAGGTAAACAGACAGGCAGACAGACAGACAGACAGACAGGTAAATGGGTAGACGGAACAGGTAAACAGGCAGACAAATATAAACAGACAAGACAGACAGATGCGTAGATGTACACAGACAGACAGACAGACAGACAGACAGAAAGACAGGAAGATGGGTAGACAGAACAAGTAAACAGACAGACAGAGACAGGCAGACAGGTAGATGGGTAGACAGAACAGGTAAACAGACAGACAGAGACAGGCAGACAGGTAAATGGGTAGATGGATCAGGTACACAGACAGACAGTGACAGACAGACAGGTAAATGGGTATACGGAACAGGTAAACAGACAGACAGTGACAGACAGACAGGTCGATGGGTAGATGGAACAGGTACACAGACAGACAGACAGGTAAATGGATAGACGGAACAGACAGACAGGTAGATGGGTAGACAGAACAGGTAAACAGACAGACAGAGACAGGCAGACAGGTAAATGGGTAGACGGAACAGGTAGACAGAATGACAGACAGGTAGGTAGGCAGATAGGTGGTTAGACAGGTAAATGGATACGAAACAGAAAAACAGACAGACAGACAGGTAAATAGCTAGACTGAACAGGTAAACAGGCAGACAAATATAGACAGACAGACAGACAAACCGATAGGTAGATGGGTCGACGGAACAGGTAGACAGACAGACAGACAGGTAAATGGGTAGACGGAACAGGTAAACAGACAGACAGAGATAGACAGACAGACAGGTAGATGGGTAGACAGAACAGGTAGACAGACATATATAGACTTCATTGGTAGGCAGATAGATGGATAGATAGACAAGTAGATGGGTAGACAGACAGACAAAGACAGACAAAGACAGACAGACAGGTAGGTAGGCAGATAGATGGACAGACAGACAGACAGACATATGGATAGACAAACAAACAAACAAACAAACAAACAAACAAACAAACAGACAGGTAGACAGATATATAGCTAAACAGGTATTTGTAAATATTGGGTATAACACATTTTATATCTGTAACATTCCCATGGCTCCTCTGTTTCTCGAACCCAGAGGCTTTTTTGTTTGTTTGAGGTAATACCTTACTTTTGGTTCAAATGAAAACTATGCCACTGCCAGTGTGTGTATTGTTTTTGTGCATGTTTAAGGTGTTGTGTGTGTTTTTCTGAATGATTGTGTGCATATGCATGCCTTTTTATTGTGTGATTGAGAAGGAGAGTGAGAGAGATATATAGGGCAAGTTTCAGGCAAAGCTATTTTCAAAAGGTCACATCTCATGTAATGTGAAATAGCGCTGTTTCTTATTCATACTGGCTTTTTCTTTCTTTCAGTCTGTCATTCTCTCTCTACCTCTGTACCTGTGTTCATCCATCTGTATATTTGTGTGTGCTTCTTTAAGGTGGCTGTTTTAGCACATGTGACAGAACAGAATATAACTGGCCCATCTGGCTTTAAAATGCATTGGAAAGGAAAGAAGGCAGCACACTTTCAGAATGCACTCTGAGGTGCTTGATCTGTGTTGTCGTCATTCATTGGCTGGAGGGAGCGGTTTCTCAGACATCTGTGTTGTTCGAAGTGAAATGCAGATAAATATGCTGGCATCAAGATGGAAATAAACGATGGTGCATACGAGCTATGAACCCACCATTCGGTTCCAGCTATCAATTATTCAGTGATGCCTATTGGCAAAATTAAATGGGGGAGGGGGCATGAACATATTATAACATGCAAAAAAAAAAAGCCTACATGCAGATCAGTTAAGAAAAAGAGAGACCAACAGAATAAATGGGTTTTAGAAGGAAAGGAGAAAATACAGCTTTCACTGAAGGTCTGGAGAAAAAAAAAAGAAAAACATGAAAGAATAAAATCAGTGCTGCAAATCTGTGACGGTAATAACTATTTAAATTCCTTTAAATGGACTTGGCGCTTTTGAACTCGAACAGACCATTATAATTGTGGTATCAGAATTACACACAACTGTTATATTGCATCATCCAGTCAATTGTACTGCAGAACTATTTAACAACTTTTTCTGATTTGATCAGTATATGGCTGGGTTGAAACATTGATTTTAATAGATTTTCAGTTGATGCTTGAACTAAACTTTACTTAACATTATTTGTAGCGCACCTCTTATCCAATTATCACAATAAGTTATGTGCTTTACTTTTGATATTAAACCAAGTCTCAGCTTCCAAATGTTAAGTTTTATGGTGAAATGCACACAATAAATACCGTTTTGGCACTCTTTAATGTGGCGTTTAATGTTTTAAAAAAGGTCTACTTCAGGAGGTCAAACTAAATATTACATGAGCTGTTTTACATCACATGCATTTTATATAAGGTTTGCAATTTTGCATTAATGTGGATAAATATAGTTTAAAACCCAGATTTTTTGTTTTTTTTGGCAATAAACAGTACATTTAAACAAAATTAAACTATAGTAATTAAATTAACCATTTAATTCAATTAAACATGCACAAACAAAATATATACAGACATTTGATGTTAAACACCTATATGCTATATGCCATTTTTTTATTTTATTTTAGATGATGGTTTATATGGCATCTAGTTTTCACTGAAAAATGTCAGTTTTGCCTCTAATGTTTTAGTAAAAAATAATGGGACATTAAAGTGCACCCTATACATGGATGGTACCATATCTGAATGCACATGAACTATTGATCAAGCATGCATTATACAATGTTTGTAAATGATGTTTTTATAAAAAAAAATTATTATAACATGTTCCCAATATAAGTTTGGGGTAAAGATTTTGTAATGTTAAAAATTCAAATTCAAATTCAAATTCGGTGTCACATAATCCTTTAGAAGTAATTCTAATTTTCTGATTTGGTACTCAAGAAACATTTCTATTTAAGCTTGTTTCCGCCACGAAAAAAAAAAAAAAAGATGATTGTGACCTTTTTATCTCATAATTCTGACTTTTTTCTCAGAATTGCATAATATAAAGTCACAATTGCGAGTTATAAACATGCAATTCTGACCTTTTTCTTACAATTGCGACTTTATATCACGCAATTCTGCCTTTATAACTCGTAGTTGTGTGTTTATATTTCTTAATTCTGACTTTATAACTCAAAATTGCGAATTTATATCACACAATTGACTTTATAACTCGAAGTTGTGACTTTATATCATGCAATTCAGTCTTCATATCTCACAATTGTGACTTTGTAACTCGCAATTCTGACTTTATATCATGCAATTATGACTTTATAACTCGTAATCCTGACTTTATAACTCAATATTGCGAGTTTTTATCACACAATTCTGAGAAAAAAGTCAGAATTGCGACTCACAATTTCCAGAAAAAAGGTCAGAATTGTCAGATAAAAAGTCGCAATTACCTTTTTTTATTCAGTGGCGAAAACAAACTTTAATACATTTCTTATTTTCAATGTTGAAAAAAGTTGTGCTGCTTAATACATTTTTATGTATTATGTACATTTTTTTTTTGATGAATTTTCAAAAGAACAGATCTTTTTTTTTTTTTATCTTATTGACCCCAAACTTTTGAACCGTAATGTATGCATGAAAATCTTAATATGTGATTTGATATAAACAATATATGTTTCTGCTTTTAAAGTGTCATTCTGTCCTACATGCTTCAGGATTGCCACTATAGTTCATGTTTTCACATCATGTTGATAAGCTTACCAGTTAACACACAAAATTCTCTTTCATTTTAATAAAGCCATCAGTGCCGAGGTCTCCCAAGCTTCTCGTGGGCGGCGACTCCTTCGCTTTGGCAAAAAGAGCAAATGTTTTAGCTGTAATTGTAATGTAGGAATCCTCAGTTCCTGTGTAAGTGAATGAGAGAGAGAGAGCAAGAGGTGTTACATATCTGTCGAGTGAAGATGAAGACAGCGTTCTGCAAATGCACGTGTAATTGTTTCTCAAGACATCCTGCACCAATTTACCCTCCTACACTAGCAGTGTATTCTCACACACTTCCACTAGAGCAAATGCTAATGCATAAACTGCCAGACACAGGGATAAAAAACATCTCCAATGAATCCCAGCCTGTCGCTTTGAATTTCCGCCCCATCCAGAGACCAGCCACTCAAGGTTGAAATGGTATTGCTTTACATGAGCACCAGGCAGCATTTAAATTGAGAAAGCACACCAGCCACTGCCAAGTGTGTAGCAGATTGACATTTCCTTTGTGTACAAGAAGTGCTGTGGATTTACATTTGCTGTTATGTAGACGCGTGGGATTTTAAACCTGTACATTACCTATTCCGAGGGCCCTGAGGGGGAGGGCCGGCTCTGCGACACAGAGGCCCCTGCATTTGTGAGGTTTGCCTGGCCGCTACATTATCGGGCTCCATTTACAGAGCAGCGAGGTGGGAAAAATGGCAGGTTGGATCTGATGAGAGAGGATGGAGTGTAACACTTGTAAATGTCAAGCTTCAGAGTAACTCTCACTCCCGAGAGACCCTCACTCAAATCTCCGCTCTCTCTCAGAGCTCTGGGAGCGTCTGCCAGGACAAGGTGTTTCTTTCGCTCCACTCCATGTTTATCTCTTCCTCTGTCCATCTCGCTCTTTTATCCTCTGCTTGGACTGCTTTTTCTGCTCTGGGAAGTTTTTTATTTTTTCTTTAAATCTTGGAATCGGTGCGTGTATCAAACTGCCAAAGTCACATGATTTCAGTAAACGAGGCTTTGTTACGCGATAAGGGTTTCGAAATTTCAATGGTTCAACACTGGGGGGTGTGACTTTGGCAGTTTGATACACGCTCTGAACCACTGATTCGAAACAAAAGATTCATAAAGCTTCGAAGCTTCATGAAGCAGTGTTTTGATATCGTCCATCACTAGATATTGTTGAATAAAGTCGTTATTTTGTCTTTTTGGAGCACAAAAAGTATTCTCGTCGCTTCATAACATTAAGGTTGAACCACTGTAGTCATATGAACTGCTTTAAATAGGTTTTTAGTAGCTTTCTGGGCATTTGAAAGTGTTAATTATCTTGCTGGCAATTGAGGCCTCACTGAGCCATCGGATTTTATCAAAAATATCTTAATTTGTGTTCCGAAGATGAACGAAGGTGTTACGGGTGTAGAACGACATGAGGGTGAGTAATTAATGACAGTATTTTTCATTTTTGGGTGAACTACACCATCTTCGCCAAAATGGCTTGATACTTCAAGGAATTCATGATGTCCTTCATACAGTCAAGATTTCCACTTCCTGCAACAGCAAAACATGACTGGAGCACCTCCGTGTTTGACCATGGAGATGGTGTTCTTCTGCTCAAAAGCTTTGTCTTATTTGCACCAGACACACCGCTGATCCATAGGTCCAAAAAGTTCCAGTTTGGTCACATATCTCCATTAAACATTCTTCCAGAACTCCACAGGTGAATTTTAGCATATTCAAGTCGGCCTTTTATTTTCTTCTTGTTCAAGAGATGTATTCGGCATGATGTCCCAACACGAAGGCCATGCTTGTCTAGTGTTCTTCTTATACTCTACATTGACATGTTTTTCCTCCTTTCATTAGGTCATCTCGCAAGTCTTTGGCAGTAAATTGAGGGTTTTTCTCAGTTGCTCTGATCAAATATTGTATTCCCCCTAATGATATTGTGCTCTTTCTTCAATACCCTCAAAGGTTTTCTGGTACAACAAATCTTAAACTTATGAATAAGGCTGCCAGCTGTATCTCTAGGAACTTTTAATGTTTTGGAAATCATCTTGTAGCCATAGACTTTCTAACGTAACAAAACAATTTATCTATAGATGGGATAAATTTATGTAGGCTATGTGTAAAAGCACAAGCTAATTTGGTTTTGTTATAGAGTTAAGCCAAAGGCTTAATTGTGTTTTAACTATAACTCAAAAGACTTTATCAATTTTAATTTTCCACTAAACTGTTATCGATGCAATGCAAGACTCTGTATCTTTAGAAAAGCTTACATTTGTAAATTTTTACAGTCTTCGGGGGGTTGGATAATTTTGATATTAACTGTACAGTGAAAGTCAGTGGGGTCCAATGTTGTTTTAAACCACTTTTTGTGTTTCGCAGAAGAAATAAAGTCATACCGGTTCGGAACAACATGTAAACAATGTCGGAACGAGTAAACAATGTCGGAATTGTTATTTTGGGACGACTGTGCCTTTTTAAATAATTGAATCACAGGGATAAATCTTCTCTTTTTGGATTCATTTGTGATTTCATGTCTTAATGTGATTATGGAATCAAAGGCAAATCCTTAGCGATCCATATAATTTTTTTTCTGATCTAGCATCAAGATCCTTTTAAAAGATTGTTCAGAATGCTTAGTCACCAAGGTGATAAGATGAGTGGAATATGGAGGGAGAGAGTGTGACAGCGGGTGGGTTGAATGTGTGCTGGGACCCTTGCAGTGCAAACAAACACATACACAAACACACTCTCATACATAGATGTAATCTTCCACAAACTCTCAGTTTATTGTGCCCACGGGTATAATTTAATGCTTGAGCGAAATGCTTACTAATAGCTACTGTTCTCCATTCACTATAGGGCAATGCAGAACAGTACAGTGACAGGGACAAAAAGACACGCAGAGGAACAGCTGAAACAAATGAGTCAAAACTTAAAAAATCTTCATCAAAAACATTAGAAGATTCTACACTGGTGGGTGTAGAAAACAAATGAAAATAAATAAGAGCAGTCACTCTGCAAAGTTTACCACAACAGTCCTGCCATGAAAAGACAGTGCTGTACTTATACTTGTTGAACAAAGTTGAATTGTTAAGGGATGTATTGTGTGTCTTGAGACCTTGAATTGTACGCTTGGCCTTGATCTGGGACTCAAAACAAAGTTTTGGTGTGGATCTTGGTCTTGGCTGAATGTTTGATACAGTATATGCGATTATGAAAAACTATGCAATATCACCTTGCTTAAATTCTTTATTTCAGTTCATAGATTGTTCAATGAATTGTTCATTGGACAAAATCGGATTCTTGGACTGCCTAGTCTGCACCTGGTTCTCCAGGGATGTACTTTTGCTCTGGGTATTATGAGTTCTTGTCTGGCTCTTGTTTTGGATTTTAGAGCGTCTAGTCTCAGTCTTTATTTTGGGTCTTTGTCTTTATTTCGATCTTAGGGGATCTTGGTTAGGGTCTGGATCTTAGGGGGTCTAGTTTTAGTCTAGTTCTGCGTCTGAGGGTGTGTTCACACTTGTCATGTTTGGTTCGATTAAAACGAACCCTGGTGCGATTGCTCTGTTAGTGCAGTTCATTTGAACATGTGTGAACGCTGCCATCCGAACCCTAAACAAGTGGACCGAGACTGCTGAAAAGATGGTTCCAAACAAATTCTGGTGCGGTTCGAATGATATATGAACGCAACATGGACCAAAGACATTTAAACGAACTAAAAGCAGCCATATCACCCTATAGCTCAAGACTGGTTGCCCACTGAAGCTAAGCAGGGCTGAGCCTGGTTAGTACATGGATGGGAGACCTCCTGGGAAAACTAGGTTGCTGTTGGAAGAGGTGTTAGTAAGGCCAGCGGGGTGCTCACCCTGTGGTCTGTGTGGGTCCTAACGCCCCAGTATAGTGATGGGGACACTATACTGTCAAAAAGCACCGTCCTTCGGATGAGACGTTAAACCAAGGTCCTGACTCTCTGTGGTCATTAAAAAAATCCCAGGATGTCCTTCGAAAAGAGTAGGGGTGTAACCCCGACATCCTGGCCACATTTGCCCATTTGCCTCTGTCCATCATGGCCTCCTAATCATCCCCATAAACTGATTGGCTTCATCACTCTGTCTCCTCTCCACCAATAAGCTGGTGTGTGGTGGGCGTTCGGGTGCAATATGGCTGCCGTCGCATCATCCAGGTGGATGCTGCACATTGGTGGTGGTTGAGGAGATTCCCCCTTCAATATGTAAAGTGCTTTGAGTGCCTAGAAAAGCGCTATATAAATGTAAGGAATTATTATTATTATTATTATTAAAAACATGAAGATGAGACCCTAAAAAGGACAGAATCCTCACGCATATCGGTTTTTCTCGTCATAGTCGCAAGTTTGCCCATCACAGGCATCAGATGCGCATCTCCACACAGCAGATCATTTGTTTGTGTGACGGATGGATTCCCACCACTGTTTTGACTCCTTTACACATTTTATAAGCTCTTCACGAGTTCCCAGCTGGCCAAAATACCATCATATGCAGGCTAAGCACACACAAGTACATTTACCTCAGCACACAGCATTGTTTTGGATGTTCGGTAAGTTCCTTCTCAAAATTGGCAATACGTCATAAAATCAGGTTGTGAACGTGTCTCTGTGCCTTTAGGTTCGGTATCTTTTGGATTTGTGATACAATTGCCAATCTCAATGCTAATCGAACCAGGATTAAATGTTTTCCTTTTTCTTTTTTTTCTTTTATTTGGTCCAGAACAAACAAACCAAACAAACCGATCTACAAGTGTGAACGCACCATGAGGTGTCTGGTTTGGTCTGAATTTGAGTTTCAAGGAGTGTAATTCAGATCTGGGTCTAATTTTGGACAGTGTCAGAAAATGATCGAAGGTTATCTTTGGTCGCAAGACCGGGAAAATGGCCGTCTTTGAACCTCTCTCACTGTACGACAGAGGACCACCGATTAAGAGCCACGATCACAGAAATCGCCTCGATTGTTTCACGATGGCAATCTTTCATCTGGGACAGCCAAAAATTGTGCAGTGTATCCCGGGCTTAAGACAGTATGACATTGAAAAGACTGTACTTCTGCAGCCAGTGTCAATTTCAATACCACATACCCTGGATTTTATAGGCTTTATGATTTAAACATGCCACATTTTTGTTTTTCCCAGTTGAACAGAAGGCGAGCAAAAGAAAGAACGCTAATGATATTATGATTGATAAGATAGTAGCAGTAATTTTTCAGTTGCAGCCTTGGAAAAAAAGCTCAGCATGTGCTACTATTATAGTAAACTGTGTGTACTGTATGTGGCAATGTCTTGTGTGCTCAGCCTCATTTGCTGGATTTTATCGATCAATAGCGAATCTCTGTTGTCATGGTGGTTTTGTTCTTCGTGATGTGGTGCGAACATCATTACTTAAAGTTGTTGTGGATCCATCCCCAGTTGCTAAGGTGGAAATCATGGGACCGGTTTGTTCATCTTGACTTTTTTTTCTCTTCACACCACTCTTTCATGTTTTCACTAATGGTCTCACATGGGGCTGGGAATGCTGTGAGGAGCAACCGGAATCTAATGATGACATTCTGGAGTTTTAGACTTAGAATTCATCTGGAAACCTGTAAGGAACCTCATTTTCTGAAGTTACTGCTTATGAGTGCTCATGGTGCTCTTTTGTTCAGGGTCATTTAGTTTATTCAGTAATAAAAATACAATTTATGCATATTTTACTTAAATACACCTTTTCTACTGTGAGCACATTTTAATTCAAATTGAGATAGAACGGTGAAACAACTGTCTTGATATCATAATGTAGCAAACAACATCATTAAATGGAGTAAATTCTTGAAAAGAAACTTTGGTTGTTTGGTGTCCCATACAGTGAATTAATTAATTCAGTAAAATCATTAACATTTTGAAACTCTGGGTATAGTAATTCTTCAAGCAAAAAATGCAGAGACAATATGTGTGTGGGGGAGGCAAAATGAAAATGGAGCTTGATCCTTTAATAAAGCCTTGCCAATGTAAGTCAGCAGCTTTGCCTAAACCTTCCCCAGAGCCACTCTTCATTATGACACCATCTCTCTTTCCACAGAAGCACCACTCCAAACCTAATATTGAGCTCATTGCTGGATAAATATCATAACCATGTCCTTTTGAGCGAAAGAAATGTGTTACACAAATTCAAATTAAGTTCAGCTGTGGTGAACTTTAGAAGACAAGCACTAAACACACAGAGGAAAGACAGTGAGGATTTGATCGTGATTCTCTAATAGCAAACACACTGGATTAAATCCATTGTTCTGCCCACACGCTCAGCTGTGTCACTGACACTGAGAGGAGCCGTCGCTGCTTTAATTAAGAGAGAGATTCCAACACTCTCCTGTGGTTTGTGTGGGGATGTTCTCGTTTACAGAGAGGGGGGATCTGACTAATAGGAGTGATGCGTACCTGGAGGACAGGTCTTGGGGTCAAATGTGCCCTCCCCCTCCTCCACATCAGATTCAGGTTTAGATATTCATTGTCATGGTTGGCTAGAATTAGGTTGCCCAGTACAGACAAGATGATATGTAAAGTATTACATTTAATAGCGCTTATGGAAAGTATGTTTTCAACAGATTCTCAAAGCAAATCACCAAATTCATATTTTTGCAGCAACCAAAACCACTTGTCCTTTTGACGACACTATAGTCTATCCATCCATCCATCCATCCATCCATCCATCCATCCATCCATCCATCCATCCATCCATCCATCCATCGTTATACCTAACATTCCATCCATCCATCCATCCATCGTTATATCTAACATTCCATCCATCCATCCATCGTTATATCCAACATTCCATCCATCCATTGTTATATCTAACATTCCATCCATCCATCTATCCATCCATCCATCCATTGGTATATCTAACATTCCATCCATCCATCCATCCGTCATTATATCTAACATTCCATCCATCCATCTATCCATCCATCCATCCATTGCAACATGTTCTCCAACCAATACGACCATATAGGTCGTTTGTCACTTCCCTGAAATACGACCCATANAAGATGATATGTAAAGTATTACATTTAATAGCGCTTATGGAAAGTATGTTTTCAACAGATTCTCAAAGCAAATCACCAAATTCATATTTTTGCAGCAACCAAAACCACTTGTCCTTTTGACGACACTATAGTCTATCCATCCATCCATCCATCCATCCATCCATCCATCCATCGTTATACCTAACATTCCATCCATCCATCCATCCATCGTTATATCTAACATTCCATCCATCCATCCATCGTTATATCCAACATTCCATCCATCCATTGTTATATCTAACATTCCATCCATCCATCTATCCATCCATCCATCCATTGGTATATCTAACATTACATCCATCCATCTATCCATCCATCCATCCATTGCAACATGTTCTCCAACCAATACGACCATATAGGTCGTTTGTCACTTCCCTGAAATACGACCCATAGGAGCGTTTACTAAAGTGGCGCCTCTATCGACAACAGGACACTTTCATTTTAATTCATGAAATATGACCCATAGGAGCGTTTGCTAAAATTGCGCCCCTTTTGACAACGGGACACTTTCATTTTAATGCATTGTTCCCTTTTATCTGCGTCTTTTTTCGGGTTCCGCGTAGCTCAATTGGCAGAGCATTGCAATAACAATATGCAATCATGTGATCATGCGATCGTGGGTTCGATCCCAGGGAACACATGTGCTCATAAAGTGTATATGCACTGTAAATCACTAAGGTTAGGTTTAGGGATGGGGGTGGGTGTAGTCGTTAATAAAAAATGAGTTTTGCAAAATGGAAATAGGAGAAATGGTGTAAAAAGTCCACACATTGCTTTTAAATGAATACGCATTTTGATTGGTAATGACAGTCATACGTCATTTCATGACGACAGACGTAACACGACACTGTCATTATTTTTACGCCCACCAGAGGGTGCATTACTTCAAAACGTAAATATAGGTCGTAATAAGGTGCTTGAAAAACGACCTATAGGGTCGTTTTTTTTGGAGGACAGTCTGATCCATTGTTATATCTAACATTCCATCCATCCATTGGTATATCTAACATCCATCCATCCATCCATCCATCCACCCATCCATCCACCCATCCATCCATTGTTATATCTAACATTCCATCCATCCATCCGTCCATCGTTATATTTAACATTCCCTCCATCCATCCATCCATCCATCGTTATATCTAACATTCCATCCATCCATCCATCCATTGTTATATCTAACATTCCGTCCATCCATCCATCCATTGTTATATCTAACATTCTATCCATCCATCCATCCATTCATTGGTATATCTAACATTCCATCCATCTAACCATCCATCCATCGTTATATCTAACATTCCATCCATCCATCCATCCATCGTTATATCTAACATTCCATCCATCCATCCATCCATCCACCCATCCATCCATCCATCCATTGTTATATCTAACATTGGATCCATCCATCTATCCATTCATTGGTATATCTAACATTCCATCCATCTATCCATCCATCCATCCATCCATTGTTATATCTAACATTCCATCCATCCATCCATCCATCCATTGGTATATCTAACATTCCATCCATCCATATATCCATTGTTATATCTAACATTCCATCCATCCATCTATCCATCCATTGTTATATCTAACATTCCATCCATCCATCCATCCATCCATCCATCTATCCATCCATTGTTATATCTAACATTCCATCCATCCATCCATCCATCCATCGTTATAGCTAACATTTCATCCATCCATCCATCCATCGTTATATCTAACATTCCATCCATTCATCCATCCATCCATCCATCCATCCATTCATTGGTATATCTAACATTCCATCCATCTATCCATCCATCCATTGTTATATCTAACATTCCATCCATCCATCCATCGGTATATCTAACATTCCATCCATCCATCCATCCATTGTTATATCTAACATTCCATCCATCCATCCATCCATCCATCCATAGTTATATCTAACATTCCATCCATCCATCCATCCATCCGTCCATTGTTATATCTAACATTCCATCCACCCATCCATCCATTGTTATATATAACATTCCATCCATCCATCCATCCATCCATCCAATGGTATATCTAACATTCCATCCATCCATCCATCCATCCATCGATTGGTATATCTAACATTCCTTCCATCCATCCATCCATTGTTATATAACATTCCATCCATCCATCCATCCATTGTTATCTAACATTCCATCCATCCATCCATCCATTGTTATCTAACATTCCATCCATCCATCCATTGTTATCTAACATTCCATCCATCCATCCATTGTTATATCTGACATTCCATCCATCCATCCATTGTTATATCTGACATTCCATCCATCCATCCATCCATCCATCCATCCATCCATCCACCATTATATCTAACATTCCATCCATCCATCCATTGTTATATCTATCTATTGTTCTATCGTTCTATCGTTCTATCTATCTATCTATCTATCTATCTATCTATCTATCTATCTATCTATCTATCTATCTATCTATCTATCTATCTATCTATGATTCTATCTGTCTGTCTGCCTGTAATTGACCCTTCGCCGGGAGTTTGATTGACAAGCGATCTAACCAATCAGAACGCCGAATCCGCCATTTTGTCCGACAAAGCAGTCAGGAGTTAGAAGATTAACCTCGGTGGACTTAAACTTGAAAAATGGTGTGTATTGACGTCTTTCCGCGTTTGAAACAACATTCCTTCTCATGTTCATTCATGTTTATTTGATGCTATAAATTAACTAGTAGGAAGAGATGATCGGTTTACGAGCCTCTTGAGCTGAGGCGCTACAGCAATCTGTCACAACCAGGTCACGACACATTAAAGAGCCACAAAACGGTTTTTATTTGAATTTCTTAAAAAACGACACAGTTTGAAAGCTGGGACTTTGTTTAATATCATAAGTAACCTGCTTTGTCTTGTCTGTCGACGTGTTGTCATTTTCCTCTTTGCTCCACGATGTATTTTTCACAGCGTGTGGCATGACAGCGCCACGACCATAGGCCACGACTTGTCGGACAAAGCAACAGTAACTAAGGGGGGCGGGTCTTTGCGAAGGGTCAATTGTTCATTTTATTAAACATAAACATATTCACTTTTTAAATCGTTAACACATAAATATCTGAAGATAAAATTGATGTCACCTGTATATTTACTAGCAGTTTTGACTGTGGCTCATCTAATCTCATTTCACAGCTAAAATTTTTACAAAATCTGTATTAAATATGAAAAGCTTTTCAAAATCAAATCAGTAATAGTTTATCAAACCAAATGTCCAAACTTTTTTTTCCAATTATGCATTTTAGTAAAATGATCAGAGTAAAGATTCACCATTGACTAATTGTAACTGAAAGGGTTGGAAATGCTTTAGAGATTGAACTAGCTGTGACATGTCAAATGTAATCATTGAAATCACCACATTGAAGGTGTTCCCGTAACTGAAACAATATTTGTTTGATTGCATCATTTGATGTTTTCTTTTCTTTTTTTTTTTTTTTTGGCTCATCCACAAACACAGTGCCATTTCCTCTTGTGAGCGGTTGCAGCAGGTCTGACAGATGCTGCTATAGCTGTAATAGACAGATGAATAGAGAGGGGAATTACTAGAAGGCCCATCTCAAATCAGCGCATCAATTCGCATCTCATCAGGGCATTGTGAGAAAACATCAAAGAGAGAGGAGGGGGAGGAGGGGATGAGAGAGGAGTGAGAATGGACGGTGTAATGGAGGTACATTCTGTTTCACTTCACTGTGTTCTTTTGCTGATTTATACATTTTCAGAAAATGTTGTTTTGACTGCTCTCAAGGTTTCATAACGTTGTACTTTCCTAGGTTAAGTCTAATTTTAAAAACCCATCTTTTATGAAATTTTCTGTCCTGTGGACATTGTTTGGAGCAACAAACAACAGTGCAACAAATTGAACCTTGCTTTTATCCACGTCAAAAATATGGCATCATCTCTGACTGGTTGGTTGGTTGGTTGTCTTCTGTGTGTAGTATTTGTAGGTCAGTAGATGTGCATTGTGTGTGTGCGTATGGACCTGTTGGGCTGCAATGGCACAGACATGAATGTCGAGCTTGTAATCCAATCAACCAAAGGAGGCAAATCAAATTACCCAGAGCAGCTAAAAGATGTATCTCTATAAGAGCAGTTATAATAACATGAAGAAAAAGACAGGAGAAATCGCCATCCTGTGTAGAATATATCTATCTTCATATAAGAACAATGAATGATCAGATTTGCTGAAAGAAAAAGTGATTATGCATGCAAAAATGAAAAAAATATAGCGGTATATCAAAAGAAGAGTATTTATATGGGTGTTTCTTCAACTAAGGGCACTTTTGTGAACATATTCTTTTCCTACTTTTTTATGTGTAGGTCACATTCTTAGACATATTGCTTCATTATGTAATTCTTCATTTATTTTTGCAATGTCTCAAATCACATTTATGTGTAGATTTTATTGTGTTTCAATCTTAAAATATCAAAAAATAATTACAAATATTTATGCTATAAATATTTAAAGCTGTACAACGTTTAAATGCTTTAAAAGCCATAGAAATCAACATGAATCATTTAAATATTTATTTTGAGAAGATATTTATATCTATTATGACATTTGCATCATTTCTCTCA
>RJVU01000170.1:688896-700235 GCA_003731715.1 Anabarilius grahami | reverse complement strand
TATTACATCGTGGGGCCATTTGGTCCCCACGATGTAATATAAACAAGAACACACACACACACACACACACACACACACACATATTTGATATATAAATAAAATTGTGTGTATTTAGGATTAAATTAAAATTTTGCTGTGATATTAGCTTTAGCAAGATAAAGAACTCTGCAATTTATTCTATTAAACACAATTTATAATGAGATCGCTATTATTTAGCATTACTTGTATACTATTATAGTATTTATTAATATTTTGAATTAGTTTTAATTTTATATTTTCAGTTTTCATTTAATTTGTCAATTTGTAATTATAATGTTTTATATTTCTATTTAGTTTTATTATTATTTATCATAAATGTATTATTATTTTAGTTTAGTTACACTTATTTTGTTTCAGTTAGGTGCCAAGGAAACATTTCTAATTTAAGTTTTTATCTGTATTTATTTTTTATTTAATTTAATTTAATTTATTTTCCATGAGCCAGGACTCGAACTCAGGACACCCAAAGCTCAAAGTCGGCGCTGCCCACGAGGCTATTGGCGCTGACATTTCTAATACTTCCAAACTGAGATGTTACAGAATAACAGCATTCGTCTTTCATGTACAGTATGTATACAATTATCTAGACTAGAGAGAGTGTGAAAAGTGTCTTTTAAGAAGACTCAAAAGGTTTAGAAAGCCAAAATAACCCATAATTGAAGAAACACCCACATGCAAAAGAATGTTAGCTGCGCTCTTCCTGTACACCTCCTTTTCTTCCTCACAAACAAAAGGCAGTAAATTGGCTGCTAAAGGAGAAGTAAATTAATCTGCAGTTTATTTTAATAAGCCCTCACTAACTGTAGACCCGTGTGCACTCTGTCAGCGTGTCTCCCCACTGTCTGCTTTAACTGCCTCTGAAACCTCAATCAGCCGTTCTGGAACTGAAAGCTTTAGGATAAAGACAGTGAAACTAATTTCTTCCACTGGCTCAGGGGAAAGTGTGTGTGTGTGTGTGTGGGTGTGCACATGCGTGCGTAGGACCGCTGCTGTAGACTGTCTGCAGGTGCAAAGGCTAAGAGTGACTCCATTGAGGGCTGTTTTTTATAGAAGCATGAATATCAAGATGTGAACATGAATTTTTAATGGCGTTGAACATAGCAGATTTTTGAGTAATGAAGTCTCTCTTTCTTACTTTCTTTCATGAGTTGATTGATCTTCATGCCTATTAGTCTTTCATAACTTGTGATGAATAGATCTTTCTTCAAGAATTTTGCATGGCAAATCAGCAAGCTTGTTCTATGCGATTGCATGTAAGACATTCCTATTGTGCGAAACAGATGCAAAAACGGAAAACCTGTTTAAAGTGGCAGTTAATAACCTTGTAAATCTTTTTTTTTCTTGTGTGTGTACATTTCTTAGATGAGTCTTAGATGACTTATATGGACCTTTAAACATCACAATCCATGAAAATCAAAGACATTTTTAGCTGTATTGTTCATGAACAAATGAGGGAATGTGCTGTCCATGGTGCTAAACCTCTCATAATGAGCTGCTTTCTAGACCTGCTACACTATTAACCTGCTTTAAGTATATTTAAAAGGAGGCATTTATGTGATCAGAAATAGAGAGAAAAAAAACTAACAAACAAACAGTAATATTGTGAAATATTATTACAATTTAAAATAATGGTTACTTTAAAATATAATTTATTTCTGTGATGCAAAGTTGAATTTTCATCAGCCATTTCTCCAGTCTTCAGTGTCACATGATCCTTAAAAAAATCACTCTAATATGCTGATTTGGTTTTCCAAATGTTTGGAAACAGTTGTGCTGCTTAATATTTTTTTGGAACCTGTGATACTTTTATCAGGATTCATTGATGAATAAAAAGTTCCGCATTTATTCAAAAAAGAAATCTTTTCGAACAATATAAGTCTTTACTATCATTTTATTTTTTTTATCAATTTAACACATCCTTGCTGAATAAAAGTATTAGTAATTCTTTAAAAAAAAAGAAAAAAACACTGACCCCAGATCTTGTGCCACAAGATTTTTTGTTGAGGTGAAAAGCAGTTTTGCCATGAAAGAGTGTGATGGTGAAATTAGGGGAATGTCCTCCATAAAAAACGACCCTATAGGTCGTTTTTCAAGCACCTTATTACGACCTATATTTAAGTTTTAAAGTCATGCGCCCTCTAGCTGGCGTAAAAATAATGACAGTGTCGTGTTACGTCTGTCGTCATGAAATGACGCATGACTGTCGTTACCAATCAAAATGCGTGTTCATTTAAATGCAATTTGTCCTATTTCCATTTAGCAAAACTCATTTTTGTATTAACGACTACAACCCACCCCAACCCTGAACCTACCCTTAGTGATTTATACTGCATTTACACTTTATGAGCACATGTGTTCCCTGGGATCGAACCCACGATCGCATGATCACATGATTGCATATTGATATTGCAATGCTCTGCCAATTGAGCTACGCGAAACCTGAAATATGACGTAGATAAAAGGGAACAATGCATTAAAATGAAAGTGTCCTGTTGTCAATAGAGGCGCAACTTTAGTAAACGCTCCTATGGGTCGTATTTCAGGGAAGTGACAAACGACCTATATAGTCATATTGGTTGGAGGACATGTTGGAAATTAGGATAGAAGGATAGAATATGCCACCACTACATTTACATTACGCCTCCACTGTAGTTTTTATAAAAATTAAAACATGAGCGCGCATTCAAACGCGATTTCATACCCCACATTTTGAAAGTGGCTCCCTGATGCATGCAAATAACTCCCAATATGAAAGCTAACTTAGGCTTGGCTGTGTCGTTGTAACCACCTCTTAGCTCTGTATCAGAGAGCTAAGAAAAACTTGGGTCTCTATTTGCACTTTGAATATTGAGAGAGTACTTTGATTATGGTCGCACTTACTGTTTGCACTTAAGACTAAGAGAAAACTGTTATTTATTTTTATTTATACAGTTTATTTCTATGATTAATTTGTGAAAAGGAGTTCAGTTAAGGAGGTCAAAAGTTGTAGAAGCTCATAAATCATGTACAGTAAGGTCTGAAGAGGCTCATATGAAATCACACAGGAGAGAAGCCAGTCAGTTGAGTTTGTGNCCCGGGCGCCGCAGCAATGGCTGCCCACTGCTCCGGGTGTGTGTTCACGGTGTGTGTGTTCACTGCTGTGTGTGTGCACTTGGATGGGTTAAATGCAGAGCACAAATTCCGAGTATGGGTCACCATACTTGGCCACATGTCACTTCACTTCTTCTTCACTTAAAAAAAAAACGACCCTATAGGTCGTTTTTCAAGCCCCTTATTACGACCTATATTTATGTTTTAAAGTCATGCGCCCTCTAGCTGGCGTAAAAATAATGACAGTGTCGTGTTACGTCTGTCGTCATGAAATGTAGTATGACTGTCCTTACCAATCAAAATACGTGTTCATTTAAATGCAATGTGTGGACTTTTTACACCATTTCTCCTATTTCCATTTAGCAAAACTCATTTTTTTATTAACGACTACACCCACCCCCATCCCTAAACCTACCTTTAGTGATTTATACTGCATTTACACTTTATGAGCACATGCGTTCCCTGGGATCGAACCCACGATCGCATGATCACATTCCCTCATATTGAAATTGCAATAGGGGCGCAACTTTAGTAAACGCTCTTATGGGTCGTATTTCATGAATTAAAATGAAAGTGTCCTGTTGTCGATTGGGGCGCAACTTTAGTAAACGCTCCTATGGGTCGTATTTCAGGGAAGTGACAAACAACCTATATAGTCGTATTGGTTGGAGGACATGTTGGAAATTAGGATAGAAGGATAGAATATGCCACCACTACATTTACATTACGCCTCCACTGTAGTTTTTATAAAAATTAAAACATGAGCGCGCATTCAAACGCGATTTCATACCCCACATTTTGAAAGTGGCTCCCTGATGCATGCAAATAACTCCCAATATGAAAGCTAACTTAGGCTTGGCTGTGTCGTTGTAACCACCTCTTAGCTCTGTATCAGAGAGCTAAGAAAAACTTGGGTCTCTATTTGCACTTTGAATATTGAGAGAGTACTTTGATTATGGTCGCACTTACTGTTTGCACTTAAGACTAAGAGAAAACTGTTATTTATTTTTATTTATACAGTTTATTTCTATGATTAATTTGTGAAAAGGAGTTCAGTTAAGGAGGTCAAAAGTTGTAGAAGCTCATAAATCATGTACAGTAAGGTCTGAAGAGGCTCATATGAAATCACACAGGAGAGAAGCCAGTCAGTTGAGTTTGTGGCAAAACCTTTTACAGTGCTTGAATATTGTTGTCTTTGCAAATGCTAATTCATACTCAGAGAGTAGAACTGAAATGACATTCATTATAGGATGATTAGTTAAAACATTTCAAATGCACCTGCAGACTATTTTTCTAGTCATATATTTCGTCATTGAGCATATCTTAAAAATACTGTGTAAAAATCTTGTCTTCGTTCTTGTGAACTCAATCTCGTGTCTCATCTCGTGAGCTAACTCTTCTCACACCCCTAATTATTATATATTTTTTTAATAAAATTATCCTGTCTACTAATATTCTAAAACATACTTATACTGTTATACTGTACTTTGCATTATTTTGTACTTCGAAATAGATTGTTTGCAATAGTCTTCTCCCATCTCTTATCCTAGATTATAGTGCCTTGAATTTTCCATGCTTCTTTGTTGATAGTAACAAAGAAAAGAAAAACTTCTCCCTATTTAGTGTTGCATGCTGAGGTGCAATCCAGCTCTCTTTGTCCCTCTTGTTCTTATGAACCAGCATTGAGGTTCACAAGGTCCATTTAACTGTACAGTGAGTTTATTATGAGGTTCATAAAAACCTTCATAAACACCCCAATAAACATGAGATACAAAGGCAAGCAAAACAAACAAACAAAATATGACCATACTGAAAGGGACCACAGCCGCTATAAAGCACAGCTATTTCTGTGGTCTGAAATAAAGATGCTATTGTGAGCAAGTTAAGATTTGCATTAGAAATTCAGCTGATGAATATGTAGTGGAATCCCATGTCTTTGATATTCTCTCTATTGCTGGGCTTGTATGTTTTAATTGGGAGGCTGGTTTGAATATTCATGAGCTGCTGCTGTGTCTCTCACTCATTATGGGTTAAGTTGTACGTTTCAAGCCAAAATTTCAGTGTTTAGAAACTAGTTATTCTACCTTATATGAATGAGCTGTTATTATACCCAAAGTTACATCGCTGCAAAGTATCTGAGACATGACCTGGGCTGCGTTTCTCAAAATCTCATCATGAGCTAAAGTGATCGTAGAGACCATTTGTGCCAATGGTTCTATGCTTTTAAAAAATGCATCCCTGATTGACGGCCTTCTACTCAACCACTGACTGTATGTAGGGGATATATCATGAAAATCTGACTTTTTCCGTGTTTAAGTTCTATAATCGGGTCCCCGGTGCATCTACCAACCCAGAAAACGTGAAAAAGGACAACCCAGTAACTTTGTTTTGGTAAGCCTTTCTCTGCAAGCATGTGAAAAAACACCCTGCTCAGATTTCGCTCCTCTAGTGACTAAGGGTGCAACGGTTCTAAGTAAAAAATCGAACCGTACCGTTCTCCACTTACGGTTCGGCACGCACTTGCACCGCGATTCATCTCGAATGACGACGCATCTATAGGCTAATATGGTTTCTTGAAAATAGCATCGTGGAAGACAGACAGAGTTCAGATAATGTATGTTTCAGTCGATGGATGCGCATTCTGGCTTCCCAAAACGTAACAGCAGCGATCATCAAAAAGCGTGGACAAAACAGTCACTCTTTGTAAACTTTGTTCACTTCGAGTGCCGTATGCTCTAATGTACAGTCATTTACACCGTCATCACCCGGGTGTTGATAGCGCGCGAGCGCAGGTGAGACCTGAACAGCACACGTTGCTATCTGTGTTTGAACTAAACTCATTTAAGCCTTTGCTGATTTAAACATTTAAGAGCAAGACGTGAAAGAGAATACAAATACAGAGTTCTCTTTCAAGTCTTGAGCTTCAGCGGACAAATTCATACAAATATTATGTCAGCATGCCTGTCTTGGCAAGTATCCTAGCAAACATTGCCGGTTATGTCTTAAGTGAACATATAACAGTCGAGAAAGACATTGCATGTGTAACAGTATAGATACACTGGATCGTGCATGTCTTAAAGGGAAAAAAACTATTCCTGCTGCCTGTGTTTTTAATGTTAAATCAAACAACAAATGACAAAGAAATCACTCACTGCTCTTGATTGAATAGTTTTTGTAACTTCAATAATGATTAATCTTTATTTAACTTAAATTGTGTGTTTTTGCGCACACCCAAATGGGGCAAATTTGACAAGCTATAATAAATGATCTGTGGGGTATTTTGATCTGAAACTTCAAAGACACATTCCGGGGACACCAGAGACTTAAGGGGCTTTCGCACCGGAGGAACATTTTCATAGTTCCTAGAAGTAATGGCTAAAGTACCTGGATTTTGCCATGTTCGCACCGCAGGAATCAGGAATGATTTTAGTTCTAGGAACTCTAGTTCTAAATTAGCTCCTACTTCAGAGTAGATTCTAAACCAGCTCTATAGGAACTATCAGTGATGTAAGTGTACGTTGATTGGTCAAGCGCATGTCAAACACCGGCACCCGCCATTTTTAAAAAGCTGTGTAAACATATTTACCTCACAAACATGGAAAACAGCGATAACAGCATTTACCTGTTGTCTGCAGGGTTGTGTTCTTTTCTCCGCCTCGATACTGAAAGTTGCCATTAGGGATTTCATCTTTTAGCCCCACTTTTTGCTCTTTCATTCACATAGATTATGCGTTTACATTCCATTATCCATTATCACGAAACCCACGACCAGGGTTGCCTGGTTTTCACAACAAAACCCGCCCAATTGCTCCTCCCATGGTAAATATCGCTTTTCGGGGGGCAAAATTTGCATTTTTGGCAAGGGCTCCCCTTGGTAAAATTCACATTCCAGGGGCTAAATATCACGTTATTTTGGGTCGATTTAACCTGAGGACATGAAAAACAACCTGAGGCAACAGTGTAAAAGTAGCCCAATTCCGCGGGAAAACCGCAGACTTGGCAACACTGCCCACGACACACAACAAACAGCTCCGATCACGGCATCCTCCATTTACCGTTTTTTTGTGTTTGCAAATGCCGCGCTTAAAGACACCAATGTCGGCCGCTTCGCAGTTCCTATTTCCAGTGCGAATGCAACCAGGAACATGGCCCGGGGTGGAAATTATTTATCGGGGAACTATTCTACAGTAGTGGCTAGTTCCTAAAACCAATATCCTATCAGATCTTGTGAAAAGGGCCATAATAAGTCCACTTTAATGCTTTTACACTGATATCAAACACAGGGATTTAGACCAACCACTGGTTAAAAGATTTTCTCGCAGAAACAACTTTTTGAAATGAATCGACTCTGTAATGTAATAAAACTGATATGGAATATGTTTGTCAACACAAAAAAGACCTCTAAAGCCAGTTGCCTTCATTAAAACGGCCCTGTTTCCAGCAAGAGGTCTCTGATCTGAGAGAAAATATTGCTGTTTTTTCTGTCTCACACAGGAGGGAAGCAGACATCCAATCCTCCTGGCGCTGATGGGCATGCTCATGATTCACATTGGGCTTTGTGATGGATAGTGTAGCAGAATTAAAGTGCGCTGGAGTGGAGAGGAGAGGACCCAGCATGCCCCAGCTCAGGGGCCAATCAGCCAAAAGCCATTAGCCTCAAACATGCTCAAAAACACCTTCAAAATCCACCAAAAATCTACATATTCACACACACAAATTGATGTGCTGCTCTTTCAATGTCTTTGCACTGCAGTCACAAGCTATAATGAGCTTGCATATTTTGGCTGTATATCTGTACACGTGTTGTCAGACAAACAAACAAGCCAACACTGGGACACACATGCACGCTCTCTCTCTCTCACACAAACACACACACACACACACACACAAATAAGAGTTGAAATTGTTTCCATTATGGTATAGGCAGCAAAAAAATGCTTAGTTTTATGCCATCATGCTGTTAACTTAAATGTTCCTTTAGTCACTTTGGCCTTACAGCAAGAACCACAGTAGTGAAAACCACAATAAAGAAATATATGGATTTAGATAAATGGAACACACACACACATACACACTACCTGTGGTAGATACTAGGAAAAAAGAGAGAGTGTGTATAAGAGGGAGAAGCAGTTTATGAGTGTGTGCAACAGAGTGAGAATAAGAGATGAAAAGGAACTGGTAATTGGACTGGGACTTCAAGACAGGTTGACATATCCAACCAGAGGAATCCACTTTACATACTGCTGGCACCCTCACTAGTACACACACACCGTCTCTCTCAGAGGTGGTTCATGAAGCCTGATCTTACATTAAATTTGATTTATGAGCTGTAATATCTCATATTTTCTTGTCTTTGCTAATTACTCACTCCAAACCCAAACATCATGCCTTTTGTTTGGACAAGATCTCCTGGTACGCAGTCCTGTGTAGCAACTGATTACATTTAATTTACGTAATCATATTCCAAAAAATTAAGTACTTGTAATTAGATTGTATTACATTTTAAAATACTTGTGATCAGATTACAGTTACTTTTCTATTGATTACATGACTACATGTTATGCTCACATAAATGTGGCAGTAAATTGTAAAATTATTAAGGGAACACTTGTATTTTAACTTGTAACATTTGCCATTCTTTCCAACTTACCTGTTTCTTCTATATTACTGACAAATACGCATCCGATTAAGTTTGTTAAAATGGTGTAATTCAAATGCATACAAATATATATACTCATCCAAATACCCAATCCAACAATATAAATGTAAAATGTAGGCCTAAATTTAAGTGAATATTTCAGATTCAAGTTTACCCTCTGGGGTCTGAGGCTGATTTGGGGTCCTGGTGTAGTTTTGACATGCCCTGATATTTGTGCTTTTTTTTCAGTTGCTTATAAACACATTAATGACAAAAGTCTCATTACACTGTATTCAGCACATACTAGGCTACAATATTATGTGAGCACCAAGTATGTACATGTTTGTATTTATGAGAGAATTATCTATATGCATGTTTTTTTGAAAAAAATAAATAAAAATAGGTTACTGAAAAAAGGCCTCAAAACACATACTAAAAATTTTTCACAAGACTTTTGGGAACTGTATATTTTAGTCTTGGGTTTTTGCTTCTAAATGATGTGAAAATCATCCTGCCTACTCATTCACATAAAGCAATGTATTGATTTATGTGTCAACAGCATTTGTTGGTTTATATTACCATAAATGGAAGTTAGAGGCACTAACAATGGCAGTGAATGGGGCCATTTTTTGGAGGATTTAAAAAACAGAAAAGTGAAGCTTATAATTTAAAATCTCACAAATTAATCAAATTTTTTTAGTAGTATAATCATTTTTGTGCTTGTTTTAGTGTTTTTGGTGTTACAGTACATTGACTTGTCAATTAAGTTATAAAATTGGATGTAACTCTACACAGAAAGGTTAGCTTTTTTCTCACTGAAATCAGATGTACACATATATTGCTTATGTCTAGTATTTATACTGTTGAAACAGTGAGTACTTAAATGTTTACAGCCCCATTCACTTCCGTTTTAAGTGTCTCATTGCCCAGATTTCCAAGATTTTATGCAACATTATGCCACAAATGCTGTCGACTGATCTTAATTTGTACTACACTTGAATATTCCTAATACACTTGTCTAAAATCCTGTATTTGTAAAATGAGAATATTTAAAACAATTCATCTCAATTTACTTACTCTGATCATTTAATACAAAAGCCCTGGTAACAAATCCCTTATTGAGCTGAATGCCTGTAAAACTTCATTATGGCTACCATGGTTGCCCTTTAAAAGAGTCAATAAGACCGAGGCTAATAAGACGGAGACCTGTACAAATACAAGACAATAAATGCAATACAAATACAGCTGTGCTGTTTTCACAGTGGGAGAGCAGAACAGAATGCTTGGATATGAGGTGTTCAGTAGCCATTCGGTCACCTGTGATTAGACCATCAAAGCCTACTTCAGCCCCAGTTAAGTGTTCCTAGTTTTTTTTAGACACACATACAGTATATTACTAATTGAAATTGACAGTGAATTAATTGTGTGTGTCTAGCGTGCAGATCGGTAATTAAGTGTGTGAGGGATTCTGGCTGGAATCTGGAGGGGTGGGATGGCATAAACACCGTCTCCAGATGGGAACTCTGAGTCTGCTGCCGTGGAGGGAGGGAACCTAATGAATGTCGCACAGGTGGTCGGTCTTTAGCAGCGCACACCTCTCACATTTAACAACCTAAACCGGAACATATGCGGCCGAGAAACACGCAAACATGCTCGCTTATTGACGTTCCACCTCTGACATGTGGGCAGATTTAGAAATGCATTCTTCTTTCATTAAATGAGCTTATGTCCATGGATACAGCATGAATCTATACTTAAGATCTGGAGCTGTAAATATTTACATGAAGCAGTGTTGGAGAAGCTACTTTGAACCTGTGATTTCACAAGCTTCAAGCTACAAGCTGTAAGGAACGAGCTTTGAAATAGTCATGCCACAGTACTCTGATTATTTATTTGCTTGTTTGTAGGGCTGCACGATTATGACAAAAATCATAATTGTCAATTATTCCCTTTAAATTGTAATTAATTAAGATTATCACAATTTACATTGAACGATGCTTTGAATAGCTTTATACCATTGTTTGCATGCTGCATGCCATATTTTTATATGAAAATAAGCTGAAAACACTCTTCCTGAAAAACTTTATTGCTTTTTTATAGCATTAAGCCTCAAATGTCAACTATGCTTTGGTTTTTTTTCTTCTTAAAAAAAAAATGCATGGTATTATAATACTAAAACTAAAATTAAAACAATGAAAACAACCTTATTTTTCTATAAAATCTTAAGCATGCATACTTTTTTGTGTATTTGTTTTTTGTTTTGTTTTGTCTTGTTTTGTCTTGTTTTTGTTTGTTTTGTCTTTTGTCTCGGTTTGGTTTTTGTTTGGTTTGGTTTGGTTTTGTTTGGCTTGGATTTGTTTGATTTTAGTTTTGTTTTGTTTTGTTTGACTGGCTCTTTTCTTTGCTACCAAAAAGACAGTAAATCATCACTTTTAGATCGATCAATTAATTGTTTTGGAAAGAGTTCAACCAGCCAAATGAAAAAAAAATTTAAAATGAATCTCAATAAATAAAAAATTAAATAAATAAATAAATAATAATAAAAATAAAATCAATGCTACTTTTATTTCAA
>RJVU01000170.1:628156-674239 GCA_003731715.1 Anabarilius grahami | reverse complement strand
AATAATAATAATAATAATTATTATTATTATTAACTTTTTTCAAGTAATCTAAATTAACTGTAGGCTACTAAATATGTTGGTAGCATCACATCACGTCATTGACCAATTAAAGATGAAAGATGAATTTATTCACAACCTATTTCTAATAATAATAATTACTAAAATATGATATTATTATTATTAGTTATTGTTGTTGTTTTTTATTTCCATTAATATTAGTTTGCAGTTCAAAAAAGCTCCATAACTGTGGCGTTTTGTGGCTTATTTTCTGATAAACATCGGAAAAAGACTGTATTCACATACACTGTAAATCAAAATGTTGCAAAAAAATCTGCTGAATTTCTTCCTAACATCCAACAGGGAAAATTCATATTGCAAAAGTTGTCAAACTTCATCTTCCCGATTAAAATACACACACTGAATATGCTCTTGGCAGCGTACATGTGCTAACAGGTGCATCGATTTGTATTTATCTTCTGTAATCATAATTATCATTTGTCTGGGGTTAGTGTCTTTTGAGTGAAAAAACAATCCTTTTGAATTGAATTCAGTAAACAATTTAGCATATCACGTTCTCTCAAAAGCAATGGGGCTCATATAAACTGCTGTATTTCTTCTCTTGTGTGTGAAGAGTTTTTTTTTTTTCAGATAGAAGTCATGTTTGTCATCTTTTGTCATGTCTTTTCTTGCATTTTGTAAGTTGGAGTTTAGCCGTACGGGCCCCGGTCCTCCTCTCTCCGTCTCTGATTGCTCAGCAGGAGGCCAATAGGAGGAGGAATATATCACAGCAAATATCGGTGTTGGGATAGAAGGTTACAGCTATGCTAACAAAACAATTTCTAGTACAACGTTACTATCTTCTCATTCTGAAGGGCATGGGGAATAGCGTGAGCAGTTGAAAATGCATTTTCTGTACATAAAATTACAGTGTTTGTGTGGGAATATGCGTTTATGCATGTTTTTTTTAATATGTGAATCTGTGAGCTTGAACTAGTGTAATTCAGAGCTTTTGTGTGTGTGTGTGTGTGTGTGTGAGAGAGAGAGTGAGATAGCCTTTGTGTGTTTACATGTGCACTAGACGGATGTTTTATTCATGGTGATATCTTCTAAGGTCTTTGGTATTCTGTGTGAGTGTATATAGACGTGTGTTTGTCTCTGTAGCTTGTGTGCGTTCATGTGAGCATTGACTGTAGGGCATGGCTGAGTTTGTCCAAACTCAATGTGAATAATTCATCTGTTAATGATGGTCAAAAGATTACCGGTTACACTTTATTTCGGCAGTCCACTTCAGACATTCTACTTTGCGACTATATGTCAACTACCTCTCATTAGAGTATTAGTTGACTGTTATATGTTGACATGTACTGTAGTTGCAAAGATACTTATAGTCAGTAGAATGTCTGTTGGGGAGCATCAAGATATTAAGCAGGCAGTCTACTAATACTCTAATGATTGCTAGTTGACATGTAGTTGCAAAGTTACTTGTAGTTAGTAGAATGTCTAAAGTGGACTAAAGGGCTTTTCACACTTGAAATAGTGAACCCTGGGTCATTCTAAACCCTGGGTAAATGGAAACCCGGGTTATCTTTATTCACGTTTCACACTGCTCATACTATACCCGGGGTTAAAAGTTAATCCTGGGTTTTCATTAGCTGCCATTTCACATTGCACATTCCTAAACCCCAGGTTAAAGTCCTTATTTGCATATTTCCGTCTAGAGTACAGAAAGCCTGTGTAGTAATGCGCAGGATGTTTAAGTGTAAATGAGGTGTCTGGTCATCTATGGCTGTATCTTCAGTCCTCTCTAAAGGCAGAGCTTAGAGCAGTGCTGCTATATTGATCCAACCGGACTCCCTGATGACCCGCCATGTTTACACTGGACTTGAACGGCTAATGCAGTTACACTCACTTCCAACAGCAGGACTGGCGATTCTTCGTCATTCTCTCTGTTTCTCATTCACACACTTAATGGAGTGTTAAGATTTCATTAATTCCATATACTTGCTTTGTTTGCTTTATTGCAAGGAATATTACGTCAATTCTTTGGTTGATAGTGAGATGCGTACTTAGAATTTTAGGTTTGCTGTACCATGCATCCTTGATAATTTTCCCTCAGCAATGTTTTTGACTGCAATGGCCTTCTGCAATATTGATAAAGCAGATTCAATCAATCTGTCCCAGAGGCAGGACACCCGAGTTTCTCAATCAATCACGTGTCTGTTACATTCTCATGTGTAATTATGCAAAATGATTCATACATTATGGCTTCAGGAGTCTAAATAAATAATATGATGTTTGCATAAAGTTTCTACTAGATATTGTCTTGATGTAACCCATAAATCTCAGCTCTGTCCTTCTTTTTCTTCACCATTAAAGCATTAACTGTGGTAAGCAGTTTTTCTATCAGCATCTTGAAAAGTAAGAGTAAAAGCTGTGGTTTATATGGCATGTTCTCACTAAAGACTTCTCTAACCCCTAATTCCTGCCCCGCTACCCAGCAAACCCTCAATAGCTCAAAGGTCTGTCAAGATTACAGCACCTCTGAGTACATTTTTATTGAAAGGAGAAATCGATCTGCCCTCTTGATCTTACAAACAAAGGTATTGCAGAGACAGGCAAGGGCTTTAAGACCCTGTGCCTAGATCACGACAAGGATACTATTATTTTTTCCTGATCTCCTGGTCTTGATTTTCTCAGCACAGTTTAAGAGAATTTAAAGATAGGGTAGGTGATTTGCTTAAAAAATCTCTTCACATCCCAATAGCGATCACTAAGTTCATCATTTACTCACCCTCAATTTGTTCCAAACCTGTATAAATTTCTTTGTTCTGCTGTACACAAAGGAAGATATTTGGAAGACTTTTTGTAACCAAGCAGATCTTGCCCTCCATTGACTACCATAGTAGGAAAAAAATACTATGGTAGTCAACGGGGGACGAGATCTGCTTGGTTACAAACATTCTTCCAAATATCTTCCTTAGGTTTTGCTTAAAATAGAGAGAATTTAGATAGAAACGTTTCCCTACATGCTGTACATGCAAAGTTCTTAATGTTCCCAATAAGTTATAAAAATGTTATTTGTAAAGCTTCTAGAACCATTTCAAAATGTCTAGCTAAAGTTTACGGATTGCACCTTATTAGCTGGCTCTATGGTTGTCTCAGCCTCAGTCGTCACTCGTCACGCCCACGGACCGTTGGCTGAATGTCTGATGCATAAGGCACACAAAATTGGAAACATTACAGGAGTTTTGAAGTCATCATTGGATTTGTTGAATTCGACACCAAGGCTCATCAACTGGTGGCCCGCGGGCCAAACCCGGCCCGCCGATCATCTTCATCCGGCCCGCGGCACCCCAGTCTCCCTCCTCCTCTTTGGCGGTGCGGCTAAATTTGGTTAGATATGTGGCCGCAGTGGCGCCTGCAGCTGTACAGCTATATTCGCACTGTTCGTACAATGCATGCTCCTCCGACTGACCTGAGAAACGTTTTCCGTGCAAATATTTCAGCAGTTATTATGTGTGTCCCGTATTTCTGTCGACTGAACCAGCGATACCTATCATTCGTGAATTAATAATTTTTTGTCTCGATTCTTTATTTTCCGTGAATTGGCCAAACGCGCTTGCATAACGATCTGAAATGATTTGGATTCATTCGGACCGCTCTGTCACTGAATCATCTGAAGTTGTTTCTTGGTCAGTTACAACAAATACAGAACAAATACCGCTGTTTTCATGTGTTTCATTAATTTAATTTGAACTACTCAGAACAGCCCAGTGGATAACGGAACGAAAGCTTAAAGGTGCCGCATTTATTTTCAGTCACCATTATTAAACAGCGTTGTGACATCTAGTGAGAAACGTTTCAATTCGACACACACCTCTCGTTTACAAACTACAAATCACTCGATGATTAAACTAGTTTTAAATCGGATGAAACAGCCTCAACATTCCCAGCAAGACTGATGATGAGAACATCAGAGAACAATACGTTTCACATTGTTCACATCCCAAGATTTGCACTGTTGGCACCAATGAAACTGACATTTGGCATTGGCATGAGAAACCAAATGCTTAGCTAATGGCTATAGCAGCCCAGCCATAAATATTGACTCTGTGGAGCTCTTGACAAACAGTTTTGGTGGAAACAGGTGCACATTTAATTCTGCAGTGAGTTGAGAAGCTGTGGTTTTATGTGGGTTAGTACCTGGACATCCCTTTCAGACAGCTTCCTCTTGCATCGACAGTTACTCCCGTTGGATATGGTTCGTCCTACATGGAGGTATGCCGACATCACCCTGGATAGCATTGCTGTCGATACAGCACAAAGACTAGCTGTCCTGGTCACAGATGAGCCAGCGAGACGCGCACCAACAATTTGTCCTCTTTTAAACTCTGATATGTCTCCCATTATGTTGTGTGAACTGCAATAATTTATGTACAGCTGTGCTATTGCTCTGCTAATTCAACCTTCACACTCTGCTCTTACTGATGGAATGTAAAATCAGTGAAGATTGGCCACCAGGTTGCGTATATATAGGCGTGAACACTATATTGGCCAGTGTTTCAGTTTCATTGTCCAACCCCTGTATAGTAAGATTTTTGTGAAAGAAATGTATATTTTTATTCAGCAAGGATGCATTGAATTGATCAGAAGTGACAGTAAGACTTTTACATTGATATGTCCCACTGTCAAACTATGGCTTAACGAAATGAAATCTACTCAACACTTGAAACAAATTAGATACTGTCTGAAGGGTATATTTGAACAGTTTCATAAGATTTGGCACCCATTTAACTGTTACCTTAATGGACATCACTCATCACTACACTCATGTAATGTGTTAATATATTTTCTTCATACCTTATTTACGAGGTGGCTAATTCGTACAAATTCATACAAGTGAGGTTGTACGAATTCGTACGTTTCTTGCTAAATCATACATTTTTTTTATGAGTTTCCAAATTCACATGAATTTGTACAAATGACTTACCCCTAACCCCGCCCCTACACTTCACTTGGGTTTAGACAAATCGTATGAATTTGTACGAGTGACGTCGTACAAATTCGTACAAATTAGCCACCTCGTATACAAATTGGTCGTGAGATAGCGTATGGATAGGACTTGTAAGGGACGGGATATAGGTTGTTATGAAGATCGTGTTAAGCCTGGAACACACCAAGCTGACACAGACGAACTAGTGGCGACGAAAGCAGACTGCAGGGTTGGGTCATGTCGGCAGCGTCTGGGTCCAAAGTTGCCCTGACACACCAAATCGACGCTCGACATCCGACGGCCAAGTAGCACGCCCGTTCTGCGCCTGCGTAAGAAGAAATGCCTCTCCGTACCAGCAGGTGGCAGTAGCTGAACAGCCAATCAGAATGATCAGATGGCCCGACTGACCGACAAGCTCTGACGCCGATTCAACATGTCGAATCTGCCCAAAAAAAAGCAGACGAGGACCAACTTCAGCCAATGGTGTGGAACACACTGAGAAAACTTAGTTGGCCGACGAATGAAAACTGCCCGACGGCCGACCGTCGGCTTTAGGGATGCACCGAAATTTCGGCCACCGTAAATTATCAGCCTGAAAATGGCTTTTTCGGTTTTTTGTCCGTAAGAGAAAAACGGCTGAAAATAGGAGCCGGAAATATATGGCGCTCCGTCCAGTGTTTGGCACTCAAATTTCGCTTGCGCTGATTCTGTTGCATAGAACTGCATAAATAATAATATATTGATATTTAATAGTAATATATTTTCTGTCCAATTTTAGTGTGTTACTTTCAAAGTGTGGTTATTTTATTTGATTGGCTTGTATTTATAATTTATTGTTTTGTATAGATTTTTTATATATTTATTATATTATTTTTAAATTCAGTTTTCGGTTTTAGTGGGTGGTAAATGCTCAAAATTTTACACTCACATACGTAACATGACACGCATATTTTGATTATCTTTGATTACTACCATTACTACGCTTCATACAGTGTCCACTGTTTTCTGTGAGATTTGCAAGAAGCAATCTAAACTCTTTCAGAATACATTACCTCCTTGCTTTTATTAAACCGGCAGAGCAACAGTTGCGCTGCCGACTTCCGCTGTATGACAGGGCCTGTCAACGAACTACAGCGATTCTCTGCGGGTTTTCAAAATATTTTGCCGAGAAAATATGCAAATAGAACACAACAGAAAAGAAATGTGACTTAGGCCACCTGCTAGTAAAAGCAGCCTCTTAACCCTGACAGCACATCTCTCTCTCTCTCTCTCTCTGATTGGTATTCTGCAGTATTATCACTGTGTTCTGGGTGTAAGCAGAGCAGCTGTGGATGGAGCGGGAGGAATAATGGCTGCTTGGAGGTTCAGTCGCTTTAACTGATGGAACAGCCCGTGTGAGCGTTTCACTGTGACCTTATTAAAGCTGCTGCCGCAAAGTCAAGCTCTTCACAGGAGACAGTGCCGCGGCTAATGATGGCGCGCAGGGCTAAAAGTCACTACCGCACGCCGCTAATTTGTTTATGTCAGTGTTGTTTAAAAATGGGTAGCGATAAGCAACCCATGAAAATGAGTGAGAGAGAGAGGCCCATGAGACGTCAGATTTTCTGTATGTTCGGCCTTATTCCATTTTTCCTGAATCTGACATATAATTAATGCAACGTTGAGAGCATTATGATCAGGACATGACTGTACCATACCCATTTTAGACATCACAGATTTCGGTAAAATCATACTCTGAACATGTGTCCACCCCTTTTAAATGCATAAAAACCTTCTCTCTTGTAATACCCTCTATATGATGCCGGTAATATTTTTGGGGGGGTTGTAAACCAGAGCATTTTAATGGGCTAATGAAATCAGGTCATGGTCTTTAACTGTCTTTTGCATTTCTTTTTATTGCTTTCAATGTATCTGTTCAAATCCAGGATTACAATGTGTCTCTGGATCATTTAATCTAGCTAATAGTTTAAATGAGATTAAATATGGTACACAACATCACCCGTTGACCCCGATCAGCGCACACACACACACACACACACACACAAACACACACACACGTCATTACAGTCCTGGTGAAATTCGTTTGTCTCAGAGAGAGAGAGAAAAAATCGCTGCTAAACTCATGTTTAAAGTAAAATGAAACAGTGCCACAGTTTTAGTTTTATTAAATATATTTTTAAGTATTTTAAATATATTTTTAAATTTAAAAAAAATTAGGAAAACATATTTTATTACATAAACAATTTATACATAGAAAAAACTTAAATTTTCGATTCATCAACATATCCACCATTAGCAGCTATCTGACCTAAACTGGGCTCTAATTGGTTCATTGTATTCTAAACTTAATTGGCAATCAATTGTGTGTGCTGACCCAAAAATCTTTTACAAACCTGGGCCAAGTTTAAACCAGTAACCAGGCGTCACAGCTGGCAAAGGGGCATTTCTGACTTTGACATGTATATATTGCCATTATTATGTAATCAAAATGAAAATTAATATTGCTGGTCTTCAATGATAATGTCAAGTTACTTTAATGTATTTGCACTAAGAAATGAAAAGGATTTATGCTGATATCGTCCAAAACCATACTTTGCCAGGGGTGTTTCCAAACTTTTGGAGGGCAGTGTATATATATATATATGAGTTTTGGAAATAAGTCTTTTGCTTACAAAGGCTGCATATATTTGATCAAAAATAGAGTAAACATAGTAATATTGTTAAATGCTATTAACATTTTTAATAACTGCTTTCCATAATAATTTTTTTTTTTCATGTAATTTGTAATAGCAACATTTTTAGCAGCCATTACGCCAGTCTTTAGAGTCACATGAATCATAATCCTTCAAAAATAATTCTAATATGCTGAGTTGCTGAGGTCTTTGTCTTTAACTGCCATTAGCATTTTTTATTGCTTCCACTGTATCTGTTCAAATCCAGGATTACAGTGTCCATCTGGATCACTTCATCTAGCCAACAGTTTAAATTAGATTAAACATGTTGTGTACCATCACCCGTTGACCCCGATCAACACACAAACACAAACACACAAACACACACCCACACACACGTCATAACACTTTGAAATTCCTTTGTCTCAGAGACATGCAATTCATCTTTGTCACATCTGTACTATCGAGCGCAACTGTATGTGAGCCAAATTATGACACACACACATACACACTTACATACAAACCTACATAATTGTTTGTGTTTTATCATCTTAACTTGAACCTGTTTGTAAAGATCACTGAGTTTAGTGTGTGTGTGCAAGTGTGCATGCATGCGCTTCTCTAAGATGCTCCATTCAGTATGTTCCTGGCTGAGGGAATTAAATGTCACTCAGAGAGATTGATGTGTAGTGTGATAGCAGCTTCTGAAAGAGCAGTGGAGGCTGCTGGGATGGAACCACATCTTGTGTTGTATCTGAATTCAGGATATACTCCTCTGTGCATCCACACACACACACACACACACACACACACGCACTGAATTCAGAACCGCATACTACTTTTAATATTTATGCCATAGAAAGATATACGAGTAAATATAGTAAGAGTAATATGCTAGTATGTGCTTCCAAATTATGCCACACACACACACAACTCTGAAGCTTTAAATCAAAGTATGTACTGGTCTCACACTTTTTTTTTTTGTAGGTATAATGGCATTGTATGTTATATATAAAATCTAAGAACACATTGAAAGTCTCAAATTTTTATTTTGTTTAAACCGTATACAATTTATGGGATTTTGAAATATTAACAATATACAACGCACTAAGGATTGATGAGCTGCTGGGTTCATGAATATTAATCACGTTGTCAGTGTTCACTCAAACTGATTTGCTGAAATCCAAACAGGGATGGTAATAAATGAGCGCCAGCCAATGAGATTGCCGTTTGTGCATTAGTTCCGCCCACTACAGGAGAAACTGGCATCTCTTCTGCTTGTTCTTGAATAATTCAGAATAATTCCAAATGAATTTCCTGTTGTAAGGAAATTACAACAAAGAATATCATCTGCATGGTATGTAAGACACTCTTGCTATCTCTTCGAGTGTGTGTGAAAAACACAGCGCTCTCAGCAAAGCGATGGCTAGTTGTGTGCTTTCACACTAGAGTTTGCGGTACGTCAAATACAGGTACGCTGTGCATCCATTAAGCCGAATTGAAATAGTACAGTTTGCTTGACGGAGAGCAAAACTCGCTAAGTGCTCAGCCTTATATTTAGCCTCTAACACACACACACAGGTAAGTAAAATCTAAGAATTTATTAGCCAATGGCTAATGAGAGACATTGTTAATCGCTCAGAGTGAAGATTTAGCAGCATATGCGAGTGATTTACTCACATTGTAGAGGGTTGCTAAACAGCACACATTAACTCTGCTAGTGCGTTCACACTAGCACTTTTGGTGCGCACCTGGGTTTGATTGACGTCAGATTTCAGTTCATTTAGATTATGTGAGCGCTGTTTTCTGAACTCAGATGCGCACCCATGAATCATCTTAAAAAGGGTTGTCTGGGGAACGGTTCTCTGCTGATATGAACTCAATTGTACTAATTGAGGGGCAGTCGTGGCCTAATGGATAGAGAGTCGGACTTGTAACCCAAAGGTCATGGGTTTGAGTCTCAGGTCCGGCAGGGATTGTCGGTGAGGGGAGTGAATGTCCAGCGCTCTCTCCACCCTCAATACCACGACTGAGGTGAGACCCTTGAGCAAGGCACCGTACCCCCAACTGCTCCCCGGGCGCCGCAGCAATGGCTGCCCACTGCTCCGGGTGTGTGTACACGGTGTGTGTTCACTGCTGTGTGTGTGCACTTGGATGGGTTAAATGCAGAGCACAAATTCCGAGTATGGGTCACCATACTTGGCCACATGTCACTTCACTTTCACTCACTAAGTCGTGGAAGTGAACTGCTATTGCACTGCAAAAAATGCTGTTCTTACTTAGAGTTTTTGTCTTGTTTCTAGTCAAAATATATTAAAGTTCTTAAATCAAGAAGCATTTTCTTGACAAGTAAAAATTATTTTCTTGTTTTTAGGGAAAATAAGTAAAAATTAAGTGAGTTTTTCCTTAAAACAAGCAAAATAATCTGCCAGTGGGGTAAGCAAAATAATTTTATATCAAACCAAAAATAAGATATATAATCTTGTTTTCAGTTTGGATTAAGATTATTTTTCTTACCCCACTGACAGATTATTTTGCTTGTTTTAGGGAAAAACTCACTTAATTTGAATTTATTTTCCCTAAAAACAAGAAAATAATTTTTACTTGTCAAGAAAATACTTCTTGATCTAAGAAAATTTAGATATTTGGACTGGAAACAAGACAAAATTCTAAATAAGAACAGCATTTTTTGCAGTGTGATGCATGATTTGATTAAACACATGCTGCATCTGAGGAGTAGGTACTATATTTGAATTTGAATTTACTTCACAACCGTTAAAAAAGGATGTTCTATATAGTATGAATATGGGTAGAATGAATCAAATTCTGACAAACAACATCCGCCATGTTGTTACTGTCTCAATTTCTCAGTTTAATGATACTTAAATGTCATGCAGTGTAACCATCAAGTAAAAAAGCAATAAAGTATTTTTTTTCATGTTTTAAAATATATTGTTCAAAGTAAAAAAAACAGACAAATATTAAGAATTATTACTTTATAAATATCATTACGTTTTTGAGGAGTCGCACCACATGACATTACCTGACCTAACCTTGCCTTCCCATAAAAACAATAAAAATTTAATATATTTTAAGAGACTTATTGACCTTGATACATAATCCTGAGGTTCTGCAGAGGGTCTGATTTCTATGATATCATTTCCTGTTGTTGTTTATTTATTTATTTTTTTTCTGAATCTTGGTCGGACCACATTCTGCTTATAACATAATGTGTGTCATGTACTGGGCAGGGACAGGCTTGCGGCAGTCTCATGCAGTATCTCAGGGGCATTGTCAAGGTTCATCACGGGGTTACCGTGACAACACTAGCGGGGCCTCATGCCAGATATATCACCATAATGAAAAGGTTAGAGTTTCATTGCTCAAGGGACTCTCTCGTGCAATTGTGAATCAGTGCTTTGTCCCATACCCGCCTTTTTAAAAGCATTCTAGGTTTTATTCTGTGCTTGATAAACATGAATTCATGTGTTTGTGTGTGTCTCGCCCCAGGATGCCTATCATATCTACTGTGGGTCACAACAAAAACCTATTATTATATTTCATCATGGTATCTTCACAGGCTCTTTTCTTGTCATTTTGCAAGAGGACACCTTTTAGCAGACAACAGCAGGAAGTTAATCACACGCTGATAGATGTAACAGATGCAATGGATGCTAAAAGAGGGGGTTGTCACTGTTATCATGCACGGATTGTCTGAGGTTACCAACAGTCATCACTGTGTAAAGATGTTTTAGGATTCTTGAGATGTTTCCAGGCTGTAGCTAATTTAATGCCACAATCAGCACAGATTGCATGTTCGTGTGTTGAATGTCAGGTATGTGTATATGACGTGCTTTTGATCTTGCTCTCTCTCTCTCTCTCTCTCTTCATGCATTGCCTCATGTGGAAACAGTCGGATCAGGTTAGTGTTTTTAAATCATTCTCTCTGTTCCCGGCTGGACCCGTCTCTCCCTTCTGTGTGATTTATTCGTCCCAATTGATTCCCATTCAGTGATGTGCTGCCTTTGCATTTGTCTCCTTTCAGTTTCTTGTGGTAAACCTATAATGTGCTATGTCATCATTAAACTTTCTATAAAGTATAATTTGGTACTTATAGAGGCTTGTACATTCCGCCACTAAATAAAAAAAATAAAAAATTAATTGCGACTTTATATCATGCAATTCTGACTTTTTTTCTCGCTATTGTGAGTTTTATCGCGCAATTCTGATTTTATATCTCACAATTCTGACTTTTTTTCTCAGAATTGCAAGGTATAAACTCACAATTGTGAGTTTTAAAGTCAGAATTGTGAGATATAAACTGCAATTCTGACTTTATAACTCGCAATTCAGACTTTAAATCTCGCAATTCGGACTTCATAACTCGCAATCCTGACTTTATATCACACGAATCTGACTATAACTCGCAATTCTGACTTTATATCATGCAATTCAGACTGTATCATGCAATTCTGACTTTATAACTCGCAATTCTGACTTTATATCATGCAATTCTGACTTTATATCACAATTCTGACTTTATAACTCACAATTCTGACTTTATATCACATTTCTGACTTTATAACTCGCAATTTTGACTTTATATCACTCAAATCTGACTTTATAACTTGCAATTCTGACTTTATATCATGCAATTCTGACTTTATATCACAATTCTGACTTTATATCATGCAATTCTGACTTTATATCACAATTCTGACTTTATAACTCGCAATTCTGACTTTATAACTTGCAATTCTGACTTTATATCACATTTCTGACTTTATAACTCGCAATTTTGACTTTATATCATAATTCTGACTTTATAACTCACAATTCTGACTTTATAACTTGCAATTCTGACTTAATATCACATTTCTGACTTTATAACTCACAATTCTGACTTTATATCACAATTCTGACTTTATAACTCACAATTCTGACTTCATAACTTGGATTCTGACTTTATATCACATTTCTGAATTTATAACTCACAATTTTGACTTTATATCACTCAAATCTGACTTTATAACTTGCAATTCTGACTTTATATCACATTTCTGACTTTATAACTCACAATTCTGACTTTATATCATGCAATTCTGACTTTATATCATAATTTTCTGACTTTATATCTCGCAATTCTGACTTTATATCACGCAATTCTGACTTTATAACTTGCAATTCTGACTTTATATCATGCAATTCTGACTATATCACACAAATCTGACTTTATAACTTGCAATTCTGACTTTATATCACGCAATTCTCACTTTATAACTTGCAATTTTGACTTTATATCACAATTCTGACTTTATAACTCACAATTCTGACTTTATAACTCGCAATTCTGACTTTATATCACAATTCTGACTTTATAACTTGCAATTCTGACTTTATATCACATTTCTGACTTTATAACTTGCAATTCTGACTTTATATCACATTTCTGACTTTATAACTCACAATTTTGACTTTATATCACTCAAATCTGACTTTATAACTTGCAATTCTGACTATATATCACAATTCTGACTTTATAACTCGCAATTCTGACTTGTATCATGCAATTCTGACTTTATAACTTGCAATTCTGACTTTATATCACGCAATTCTCACTTTATATCATGTAATTCTCAATTTATAACTCGCAATTGTAAGTTTATATCTCTCAATTGCGAGAAAAAAAGTCAGAATCGTGACATAAAAAGTCGCAATTACCTTTTTTATTTTTTATTTTTCATAGGTACCTATAGGGAAGTCTGAGTTGTTTCAAAGTAGGGGTCATATTTAGAAAATGCAGGGTGAACAGGAGTCACTGAATAGCAGATGTTTACTCAAAACACTCAATATAAGGCCTTTTTTATTTCCAAGAACAATCTGTGAATTTAAACATCAACTTTTCATTTACATGCAAATATGCATTAAATTGATCAAAAATGACAGTGGATTCATTTAAAATGTTACAAAAGATTTATATTTCAAATAAATGCTGTTCTTTTGAACAATCTATTTAGTAAAGAATCCTGGGTGAAAAAAACACACAATTTCCACAAAAATATTAAAGAGGACCTATTATGCAAAATTCACTTTTATATTGTTTTTGAACATATTTATGTGTCCGCCATGTGTGTACACAACCAACCTATTGTGCTAAAAATCCATCCACTCCATTTGTTATTTTCCCCATAAAACTGAAACTGTCTCAAAACGAGCCAGTCAGAAATGTGCTTAAATGTGATGTCACATTGGAACAAATCATTGTTATCTATAATTCTATATTTAAACTACAATTGTATGACTGTACGACTCAATCAAATTGACTGTGAAAGCTTTTGAGAATTTATACGATTACCACTTATATGTAGACCGAATTTAATTTAAAACAAGTCCATATTGTCGTGTTGGGCCAATGATAACCTCTTCAATGGTATAGAGAGGCCCGTCTTATGAGCTTGACTTGTGTTTTGTGGATATTTACACAGATAACGGTTTTCAAGGACACATGCAGTGAGTTGGTCTGTGAAAGCAATACTACACCTGGCACACCTGCCTCAGAACATTGAGCCTGATAACACACTCTCTGATACACTCCTTCGCTCGGGCTAATCCATTATTAATTGGATCAAGAACATTTTTAAGCTGTAACCTTGAGGCAGGAGGAGTATGGGAAGTCTTGTAGTTGCTGAAATGAGTGCAGAGGCTTTTGACTTTTGGCTGAGTTTAGCACAATGCACTTAGTGTATATTAGATTATTTTTCCAACAGCAAATGCCACTTTGAATTGTGTGTTGAATCCTAAATATAGTCAAGTACTGGAAGGCTGTAAGTGTACTGTAAGCCACCTTGGATGATTTGTCTGCTGAATGACAAGTTTCAGTCAAATAGCACACAAAACATTCCTCTGAGACACCCGAATAAAGTGAGTTTTTCCTCTCGCAGATTGAATATTAATCTCCATGTTCAGTGTTCGATATGTGCTAGGACTCTATAACCCAGTCTATATGAAGATCAGGGAGACGCAGGACGTGTTATGCATCAGAAATGACACTACTGTAATGTTTTGTGTGTGTGTTAACTAGGTTAAAACCTGAATCAATGGAAGACACTCAATGAAAGGAAGACAAAAGTGAAACGTGTGACAAAAGCCAAATGAAACGATTGGTGGGAGAATTGCTACTTTGAAATACATGGATATAACATTCTCTGTTTTGCCCTCTGATCGCTTTTTGTCTTTGAGGTCATTTGAGGTCATTTTGACCTTTAAATATCTTATATTTCTGTGCATTAGTGAGAGACAGGAGTAATTATGTAGTGTCTTGAGTCCCACATCAGCTGAGGGTCAGTACATTCATTAACATCTCCCATGATGCTTCTCATTTACTGACACATATGCTCGAGACGCGTTTTGTGCTTTAAAGTTTCATAGATTATGTGTATGTACATATTTCTCCTAGGAATACACACACAGCTTCTGTTTAATTTATCATGCAGTGATGCAGAGAAGCAAAAGGAAACATTGTCATATTACAGTAATGTTGTGTCATTTACATATGTATGAACTGTAAATGGCTTTTGCTGTGATATGATTACTTAAGAATTTACAATATGCAGCATTCATCACAAACCAATAGCTGTAGCCTCTCTCTCTCTCTCTCTCTCTCTCTCTCTGTTTTGTGTCTATTCCTCATATCTTTCTCCTGCTGTTCTGTGGTTTAATGAAATATGCACAGTGAGCACAGTATGAACGCCAGAGGAAATTGGGAAAAGCAAGGGATAGGAATAGGATAAGTGGAAAGGATCTGGGGTGATTAGACCTGCTTCTCAGTGGGGTGATGTCAATGGGATTTGTGTGTGTGTGTGGTTCATGCAGAAATTTTTCTATAATGGGTAGGTTGAAGGGTTGGGTTAGGGGATAGAATATACAATTGTACAGTATAAAAATCATTATGTTTATGGAAAGTCCCCATAAAACATGGAAACCCAAAGTTTGTGTGTGTTTGTGGAATTTCCATAAAATCTGTTAAAATTGCTGGGTGAAGGACACAGAACTTCTTATACCTGCCTAAAAATGGTCTTAAATTACCATCCAGAGGAGATATTCTAAATATAATCTGGTGTCCAAAAGGCTGTTAGTGCACTGTAAACAAGAATTGTTGAAGTGAAAGTGAAGTGACATGTGGCCAAGTATGGTGACCCATACTCGGAATTTGTGCTCTGCATTTAACCCATCCAAGTGCGCACACACGCAGCAGTGAACACACACACCGTGAACACACACCCGGAGCAGTGGGCAGCCATTGCTGTGGCACCCGGGGAGCAGTTGGGGGTACGGTGCCTTGCTCAAGGGTCACCTCCGTCGTGGTATTGAGGGTGGGGAGAGCGCTGGACATTCACTCCCCTCACCGACAATCCCTGCCGGACCTGAGACTCGAACCCATGACCTTTGGGTTACAAGTCCGACTCTCTATCCATTAGGCCACGACTGCCTAATGGATAGAGTTTAACTTAAGTTTTTAAGTTTAACTTAAAAAAAGTAAGCTACCTGGTTCCCTTAAAATTTTGAGTTCATTTAAATTAAAAATTTGAGTTAATACAATAAAGGCAATTGGTTTAATCAACAGAAACTCAAAATATTATGTTATCTGAACAACAATAATTATCTAAGTTGATTTGACAAAAGAAAAAATGTTGTGATAACAAATCATGAAAATAATTTTGTACAGTGTGGAAATGTTTCTGTTTTGTAATTCAATACAATTTGTCAGTTTGAGAAAAAAATCATCAAAAGCTCATAATAAAAAGACATTTGACTCCCAGAAGCAGTTTTGATATCACTGGTTTAGGAACTTTTTTAAAGAGACAGTTCGCCTCTCCTATTGCAGTGGAAGGGAATGGAGTCTCTGCCTAATGAGATATAGATTAAAATGCAAACTAATTAAAAAGACCCTTTAAAAGTTTGGGAAGATGCTGCCCCTGCCGAATAAGGAAAGAGAGAAAGTAAGCATGCAATAGAGAAAGAGAGCGATGCCTGCCAATAATCAGCCACAGGTCTAAGATTTAAGGTTATTATTCATCTATTTAATTTTTTTATTTTTTTATTTTTCATCTGAAAGAGAAAGAAAATTCATGAAGGTCCCACTAACCTTAGTCCTAGCTTCAGATGTCGCCTAAGGTCAGAAATTGAGCAAACATAATTTTTCTGACATTCTGCTGTAACTGAGCTACTTCACTGTTCCCTGTTGTTTTGCTTTTGATGTTTGATTCATCGCAGGTTCCCATACGCATTTATGGGCATTCGCACTCCTCAAAAATGTTGCTGATTGTTGGCTATGCCGTAGCTAAGTTGCTATAGTGTTCTCAGTGGTTGTTTGCATGTTGCTATGCTGTGTGCTTGGGGTAGTTTCTAGGTGTCATGATCCCAACCTGTGTTCCCCTGGTCTTGTGTGAACTTTTATGTTATTTCCTGTTCTGTGCCATGTTTTGTAGTCCTTTGTAGTTTTTCTTGTTGATTAGTTCTTTGATTGTTCCCAGGTTTGTCTTGTTTGCCAATTGACCCTTCGCCAGGAGTTTGATTGACAAGTGATCTAACCAATCATAACGCAGAATCCGCCATTTTGTCCGACAAAGCAGTCAGGAGTTAGAAGATTGACCTCGGTGGACTTGAACTTGAAAAATGGTGTGTATTTACGTCTTTCCGCGTTTGAAACAACATTCCTTCTCATGTTCATTCATGTTTATTTGATGCTACATATTAACTAGTAGGAAGAGATGATTGGTTCACGAGCCTCTTGATCTGAGCAATCTGTCACGACACATTAAAGAGCTACAAAACGGTTTTTATTGTTCGAATTTCTTAAAAAATTACACAACTTGAAAGCTGGGACTTTGTTTAATATCATAAGTAACCTGCTCTATCTTGTCTGTCGACGTGTTGTCAGTGTCCTCTTTGCTCCGCGATGTATTTTTCACTGCATGTGGCGTAACAGCGCCATGGCTTGTCGGACAAAGCAACAGTAACTAAAGGGGGCGGGTCTTTGCGAAGGGTCAATTACCCCTTGCGTATTTAAACCCCAGTGTTTCTTGTGTTCCTTGTCGAGTCTTGTCCTACATGGATGTTATGTTTGGTGCACTTATTCTGTTCCTTGGTTCTCTCTGAGTTTCCCATACAACGTCATAATGCACAGCTTAACCAGCAGTGTTGGGGGTAACGCATTACAAGTAACTTGAGTTATGTAATCAGATTACTTTTATCAAGTAACACATTACTTTTAAATTTACAACAAAATATCTGAGTTACTTTTTCAAATAAGTAATGCATGTCACTTGCACTTTCCCATTTATTTATATTTTTTGATGCTAAGGGGAGGCGCTACTAAGTTATCAAGTTACCATGTTATCATGTTGCTTAACCATTACAAAATAGGTTTCGTTTTAAAGCTTAAAAGCTTGGCTTTACTGTAAATATCAGGAATATGACCATCATTTAACAAGTCCTTTTAAATTTGCTGACATATTAGAAGTGCTCTATTTTCATAGCATTAAAAATAAAGAACTATGCTTCTAACCACAGCTCGAAAGCTGCCATTCCAACCACATAACTTTGCGACACTGTTTGTGAATGTTTTTCTTTGGAACTATGATTTCGGGAAAAGCATCTTGTTGAACTATCCTAATAATGACGGAATTTGCGACCATATTTGGATAACAATGCTTTTGGGAAATGCACCCCTGGGTGGTTGTTGCTATGCAGTTGCTAAGGTGTGTATATGTGTTGCTTTTTTGTGTTGTTTTGCTATGGATTTCTTGATGGCTTCTAGGTTCTCTAATTTGTACATGACACACACATGCACAGCTACACCCCACGCAAATGACTGAATCTGTGAGGTCTGGTTCACCTGCGATATCAAATGGGTTCTCCATGCCCATTTCACGGTGGAATTTTTGCTGTATAGATTTGAATATGCAAACGAGGTAGCATGCATGATTAATGAGGCATTCCATAATGCAGATGGAACCCCCAAGAGCCGGCGAGGAGTATTACTCTACATTACATGTTCATGGAGGAGAATAGAGATTATTTCTATGGTAATGCAAGCAACTGATCCTGTTAATTTTCTTGAAAATACTTCAGCTGTTATTGCATCTCAAAGTCATCCTCATTGTCATCACTCCTAACACAAATAGCAGATTCAATTATACTGTATTTATGAACTAACCTTTAACAATGTTGACCATTAAAGAGGATTAGGTTGTCATGTCCCTCAGTAATTGGCTCCTGGGTATGTGTCTAGGACAACAGGGAGCACTGGGAACAATCCACACAGAGAGATAATAATTGGCTGTACCATATAGACAGATGTATAGATAAAAGAGAAGAGAAATAATGTGAATCTTTGGGATTTTGCTGTCCAAACTTTCTATACCAAATAAAACTTGAGCTCAACTCAAACTCGCTCTTTCTCTATCTGAACTGTGCTGCAATCAATGCTTCCACTTTCACTGAGGCCCCAATTAAGAGCACACTGGATCAATCCATATTTTTTTCCTCATTTTGGTGAAAATCAGTGGGCCGCTCCAGATCAATGGCCACTGTACTGAAGAAGAGAGATGGATTTGAGTTTTTTCTCTGCACTCCAGCTCTAATTGATCTGCAGGATGAAATGCTTAGGCAACATATGATGTGTGAATGTCTCTGGCTATTTTTACTATTTTGAGACCAAATGATACAGTTCCTTCATGGTTCTTTTAATTCTACCTCATAATTGGAGAATTTGGCAGTTGCAGGTTAAAACTCTGCAATGGTAGAACCAAGGAGGTCTATAATAAATGGAGAAATCTCATCTTGCATTCATTTCAGTAGTATGTAGTCTAGTACAGAACGTACTGTAGTACATGAAATTCAGTATTTTGAATTAGCAGTATTTCCAAATACACAGCATTCATAAAATGGTGAAAAAAATGTTGCACAAATGCAGTACATACTGTAATAGTATGTGATTTCAGACACAGCGTATGGCTTCCAATCTCTAGTGTACTGCTTTGTTGTCTACTGTCTACGTAAGCATCTACTCTCTAAGGCTGAATAAATGGAACTTCATGAGTGACTGTTCTAGAATATGTGACACAAAAATAGAACCGTACATGAGCCTCATTGCGGTTTGACTTTAGTATTTTGCTACGCTGATGACTTGGTACTCAGTGAAAATACAAATCACTCACAAATATGTACTAATCTTTATATTTTGATATTAGAACTATTCTCTAGTAGTTTTCAGCACAATGTATTAATACTTTATGTTTGTAGAATTTAGATATACATGTTATATAATAGTATTCAAGGTATGACTTTATATCTTAGGGTTTTTTTCTGTATAGATTGGAGATTTCATGCTTTATCAAAGTATTTTTTTTCTTTTGTCAAATCAACTTAGATAATTAATGTGGTTCAGATAACGTAATATTTTTAGTTTCTGTTGATTAAACCAATCACCTTCATTGTATTAACTCAAATTTTTAATTTCAATGAACTCAATTTGAAGGCAAACGGATAACTTACTTTAAGTTAAACCAACAATTCTTTTTTTACAGTGCATGTATTTATTATAATTTTTTTTATTTTTCTCTCCTTCTTGTTTTCCCCCCTCATATTGTACTGTTGCAAATGAAAAAAAGAAAGAAAAAGGTGCCTTTTTATTATGAAAATTATATTATGTTGTTTCTTGCACCTTTCGAGACACTTTCAAAATGAAATTTCCAATTTTATCAAAAACAGATGGATGTGAACCTGGCATATGAATCAATTTACATGTTCTATTGTGTTGGATGTTTCTCGTATCGTGGCAGTTCGGAAATGAAATGTCTGTTGGGTGGTGCTAAAAGGTTAATGCCCCATAGCGTTTGAAAACACCCTACCCTAAACCAACTGATAGTGTTTTGAGACACAAATGCATTTTTGGAGCAACCATGCTATTTTAGCTTGCTTCTACAAGTCACTTTTATTGTGACTTGTTTTTCACGGGACTCCTTGTGCTCCGTATCACAAGTGCAATACTGTACCAGGTGAGCTACCGAGCAAGTTTACTGCATCAGAAAGCCATACATAAGAAGCTGGTTATGTGATGCAAACATCAAAATTTATTAGTTTACTAATAATGCACTATGGTAAAAGTGTCTTGAGGTCATAAAGTTTTATGCAAGAAGCAGTGTGAATTTTTTATTTTTTTTTTTATTTTTTTTTATTAATTGATAATCTGCCCCTGTTAAAATCTGAGTGAAAAGGAATAACATTGTTGGTGTTTTACTGCCAATAGTGTTCATTTTAGCTGGAAAATACAGTGAATTGTACAGTATAGTTTTGCGACAATGTACATAGAGACATATTTTTCCACTGAGCCTATTTTGAATATACTGCATGCGATGACGCCTGAAATTTTGGCCAAAACAAGGAATAATTTAGCTGGCAACTGATTGAAATGGGCTTCACACCTACTGTATGATGCCTCAATAGATTGCTTACCTAGGCAGCTAACGACATTTGGGAACAGAGCTTCAGAGTGTAGTTGAATGAAAGGCATGCATTGAAATTCGAATAAAAGTTCACACTGTCGCTTACCTTGCTGGTGCATTAACACCCCCGCTGTTTCATGTCTTTGTCTCATGTGTACACGCATCTGCTGTGTGTGCTTACTATTGTTTACATCCGCTTATTCTGTGTTTGTTTACCTTTTCTTGCATCAGAAACAATTATTGCAGAGATGGGGCAAGGCATTAATTGTATGCAAATATATGAAAATTACTGTGACTCACAACTCAGTTCGAATTAGTCCTATGCAAATTATGTTTGCTAAACAGGCATGGCTCATTTTCAAACCTCGTTCCCACCCCCACAAACTCTCTATTCTGCTAACCACACTAAATGAACAGACAAACCATTGTCATATCCCCCAACCTCATTAAATATGAGTCTCCAAACCAAAAATGCTCCCCCATCCACCTGATTGTCTTGGTTAGAAATCGGCCATTTCAGCCGTATGTTTGAAGCATGTCTAGAAAGCGAAATTCCGCACTCTCGGAGGCTCTCTTCATGCTCATTTTGATTTAATTAAATGAGAAAAGAATAAGTAGCATAAAAAGAGACTTTGATAAAAGAATAAGCCACGGTCAGACGATGTCAGGAAGAGTGTGTTTCCTCCACTCATTATCATTTAGTAAGATGAAGATTGCTTTGTCTCATTCTAGTCTAAATTCCCTTTTTTGGGGTCTTCTCCTCTAGGAGAGATTGTAATGTCTTGGGGTAGGCACGACTTCAAAGAGGGAGGGATGTGTGGAGAGGAGGCGTGTTTGGATTTGTGGGATATTTTGGGGGGTTTAGCGATTTCTGGTAGGCAGTGTTGGGGGTAATGCATTACAAGTAACTTGAGTTACTTTTTCAAGTTACTTTTTCAAGTAACTAGTAAAGTAACACATTACTTTTTCAATTTACAACAAAATATCTAAATTACTTTTTCAAATAAGTAACACAAGTGACTTTTTCACATTTATTGACTGACAGCTCTCCTGTCCCCAAGTTGAAATAAAGTGCAGAGGTGTTGTTTGTGCTGTGTGAACATGACGGTTATTGTAGTTCTAGACTAAATGTGAACATGCATTTACTCATTTCACTTGCACAAATACATTCAGTATTCTTTAAAAAGAATAAAAACAGTGAAATTTTATCTCAGAATTTTATGCAAACCTGTAATATTTAAATATATTAAACTACACAAATATACTTTATGTATTTAATCTCACTTTATTAACCAATGTCTTTGCTGCTGACCTTCAATGATCCAATTCAACCATAGTAATAAGCAAAAATTACTTTAGATTAGATTTAGAAATAATGCTGCGTTCCAGGCAGGTTTTTGAGCCCGTAAATCACGACTTCAAAACACAACTCATGACTTTGTAGCGTTCCAGGCAAGTCACGCCAAACTGCCTGAGCTCAAGGAATTGTTGTAGCTAGATGTAAATGCATTGTAGCCTTACCTATTTGAGTGTTGATTATTATATCTAAAATTAATAGCAACTAAATGTAATAGTTTGGGCTCTGTTGTTAATAACCTTTAATATTATAGTATACAGCATTAGCAGGGAAAGACCTTTTTTTATCCTAAAGAAAATTGTAATTATAATTGAATGAATTTAAAGACAGAGAAACAGTTTGTTCAGTAAACCAGTTTAATAAAAATGTTTAGTAAATGTTTAATAAATGTTTATTCCCCACCATCCTCACCCCTACCGCTGTAACGAATCCATACCAAACCACGGTACGTACCGAACCATCATTTTTGTGTACCGTTACACCGCTACTGATAGGCTATACGCACTTTCTGTCCAATGTCATGCCACAGAGGACAGAGTTCCACATTATAAGAGCAACGTTTGGTCAGTAGATATCTGTAGATGCAATATTAGGCCATCCTTTGATGAAAGACAGGATTATGATACACAAACCCATCAATCCATCCATAAAGAAGAGGATTGTAATTTGCTAGATGATAACCTATGGGAAACACAAGCTGGTGAAAAACCCTCTGGGTTTTCCCTGGCACCACACATGCATGAAAATATAATTAAGACATCTTTAAGCATTTGTGTTAAGTATCTCTGTGCATGTCTAGACAGGATCTTGGGTATCTTAGAAAAACTGTATCACCCAAGAAACTGTTTACCTTTGCCCTATGGATACCAGTTTGCCGCAGGGCTTTGTACTCGCGTAACACTGCAGTATTGTGCTCAGAGACAGCAAACTGGGCTAAAAGAGCATTCCTGACTTGAGACAAAACTGTGATTTGTTAGCTCGTCTCAGGCAGGTCATTTCTGCGAGGGGTACGAGACTCCGGGACACTGTGTGTGTGTGTGTGTAATGTGTGTGTGACAGGCAGCTTGGAGTTTAATAGTGACACTTGCACTAAAACACAGAACTTGCCTGAAGCACAGCCTGCAGCTACATGCCACGCTCACACTTCTTATCCAGCCTCACGTAGATACTGTAAATGCGTTGAGACAGTACAGTGCATTGTCATACTCCACGTGCCCACAGCAAAAAGTCTTCTGCTATTGTTTTGTAACTGATCAGGACTGGCAAGATACAAGACCAGGCTAGAGAGAGTGAGAGAGAGCAATGCAGTGTGATGCCAGCGCTAGAGAGTGTGTATGTGTGTGTGTGTGTGTGTGTGTGTGTGTGAGTGGTTGGATGGGTAGGTGGGTGTCTGTGTGAATAATTGATGCTGTGAGAGTTGTGTTGTGTTGCTGTGGAGTCTCTGTCACTCAGTGCTGTCAACAGCTCTGAATCAAAACTGACGCCAACCTGACAACTTCCTCTAGGGTCTCCCCTTCTGCCACACTGTACACTCACAAGAGAGTCAGAGATACAGCAGCAACTGTAACAGAATGAGACTGCACTCTTTCAGACAAATGACTGCTGTATTTCCTCTGTCTGTTTGATTATGTACCTCGGTGAGTTTTTTTTTTTTTTGCCTCAGGACCTGATAGACACCCTCCTTCAACTGACTACTGCAGGATCCAGAGGTGGTCATGAACTTGGCCAAAGAAATTCTGGTTTCTGGATTCAGTGTTTAGAACAATGCCCTTACATTTAAATGTCAGATCCATCCATCCATCCATCCAATCACTATTTCCATCAATCAATCCATCCATCCATCCATCATATCACTATTTCCATCCATCTGTTCTATCTCTATTTACATCCATCCATCACTATTTTCATCCATCCATCCATTATATCACTCTCCATCCATCTCTCCATCCATCCATCCATCCATCATATCACCATTTCTATCCATCCATCCATCCATCCATCCAATCACTATTTCCTTCCATCCATCTATCCATCCTGCCATCCATCCATCCATCCATCTTTCCGTCATCCATCCATCCATCCATCCATCCATCCATCCATCCAATCACTATTTCCATCATCCATCCATCCATCCATCCATCCATCCATCCAATCACTATTTCCTTCCATCCATCCATCCATCATCCATCCATCCAATCACTTTCCATTCATCCATCCAATTTCCATCCATCCATCCATCCATCCATCCATCCATCCATCATATCACAATTTCCATCCATCCATCCATCCATCCATCCATCCATCATATCACAATTTCCATCCATCCATCCATCCATCCATCTTTGTTCTCAATGTATAAGAATTTTGAGCAGATCCAAACTCACCTACCCTGAATGAGCTCGTATGTGCCTATAGCTCTGTGGTGACCCAGTGAACAGGAGTCTTTCAGTATATAGCAACACATCCCTGACCACACACCACACTCATATTTTATTCATGGCATTTCCACTGACAGCGCAGTTGGTTGATGCACAAGACCCGACAAGTCCGACGTTGATATAGAAAAGCATTTGTGTGAACGTGTAATTGATTGATATATGAAGGTTTGAGTGGCACTGAAAGATCACCCGCATCATGGAGATCATCAATTGCTTTTTCTCTCTGTCACACTCATGGAAAAAAACCTTGTTACATCTTGTTCTAATAAAGGACCGAGGAGACTTCAAAACACAAATGTGTAATTGATTAAAGAGATGCTTAAAAAAAAAAGTGTGTGTGTGAGAGAGAGATCAGACAGACCTATGGATTGATCCGTCTGTCCTATGGTGTCTCTGGCACTCACCCGAGTCGAATACAATTGATCACGGGGAAGGGACAAAGAGACGAAGAGAGGAGAAAAAGACAAATCATTTTTGCAGGCATGCTTACACCAACTGCCTCTGCTGGGCTGATTTCTATTCCACTGGCACAGACTCTCCAAGAATGTTATTGTGTTTCTGTCAGAGGTGCTTCAAGCTGATGGGCTGCCATGCCCGTTTGAAAAAGGCAATTTCACATCTGGAGTGGGAATCTTCTCCCATTGACAAAGACACAGCGACTCGCCCCCTTGTGTGTCATGCTTCTCATCACAATAAAATACAGGAATCAAACCAGCAGGATCACAAAGTCTAATCAGCTATTGAGTGGCTATGCTGTCTGGCCTTATTAATCAACACAAACCATACTGACCTTTTCAAACAATGTGATGGGACTGTTGAGCTCACGTATAACTACAAGCTCATCAAGAGATGAGTAAAGCCCAGCACGTCTATTACTAGACGATCACCGTGATTTTGCCAAGTAAGACACATTTTTTTGATCCTGGAACAACATTTCTGTCCGAAAATTTTGTCTTAATCCTATCCCTACCCCTAAACCTAACCCCACCCATAACTTATCCCTAAAATCAGAGGGAATTGATAGATGAATAACCCTGATGTAGAAGAACCCAAACCTGGTTGTAAGCCTAAACTTGACATAATCTGTAAAATTGTCCCTCAAATCTGATTGGATGGTTGGTTGATATTTCACTCAACATATGAGATGTCATATGGAAGATATAGATTCCAATCTAACTTTGCTAAACTCTGATTACCCCACCCTATCTAACGATCAGGGTTATTATCGTTAACTAAAACTAAAACTAAAACCAAACTGTAAAAATAAAATAAACATAAAAAAAATTAATCTGTACCTCCCTTCTGGCTCAGTTGTCATGTTTCAGCTGAGGAGTTTAAAGTCACCTCTGAGGATTCTGAATGAAATGGCAGTTAATCTGTCTAAGGTCTGTAGCTCATTCCACAGTGGACCTCAATAAGCCTGATGGATCACTGCTGAGTTTCTCTCACTCCAAAAGCGCCCGAGACATAGAGAGAGAGAGGCAGCTCCAGACTGCTAATTTGTTTGTTTCTAGGCTTAATCAAAAGTAGGTATCAATAACATTGACAGCCTTGTACGGTGTGAATGGAACACAGAGAAACTATGCTCCACCATCAGTTTCAATGATCTGTGATTTTTGATACTTACCCTCAATAGAAGAGACAACCTTGTGTAAAGATGAATTGAGTATTTTTTGTGATGTTAATATCGATTCTCATATCCCAGCTAAATATGTAGTAGTAAATATGCAGACAGTTCTCTGTAAACCATTTGCAGGTTGATTTTTCAGAAGTGTAAACACTGTGTCTCTGTAGTGCTATCAAAACATTGATCTGTTTGTTGAGCATCACAACCAGCCTGACACAGCAAAATTGACTCATCCATTGTTTTAATATTCCAGGCATGCAAAACCAACTCCCATCTACTTGAATGGGGAAATACCAACATCATTCGATAGTTTGAGTTTGGGGTATGGGTGGTGGCTAGGGTATTCCTATGCAGTTGCTAGATATTTCTAGGTGGTGGCTAGGGCATTACATTGTAGATGCTGAGGGGTTCTGAGTGATAGTAAGCACTTGCTATAGTTGCTATTGTGTTCTGGGTAGAGGCTTGGATGTTGCTATGAAGTTGCTAAGGGTTCTGAGTAATAAGTGCTTCGTGCCCTGTTGCTAGGGTGTTCTGGGTGGTGGCTAGGGTGTTGCTATGCATTTGCTAAGGGGCTCTGAATAATAAGTGCTTGCTGGCTTGTTGCTAGGATGTTCTGGGTGATGACTAGGGTGTTGCTATGCAGTTGCTAATTGATTCTGAGTAATATGTGCTTGTTGTCCTGTTGTTAGGATGTACTATGTGGTGGTTAGGGTGTTGCTATGCATTTGCTAAGGGATTCTGAGTAATAAGTGTTTGCTGGCCTGTTGCTAGGATGTTCTAGGTTGTGGTTAGGGTGTTGCTATGCAGTTGCTGAGGGATTCTGAGTAATACGTGCTTGCTGGCCTGTTGCTAGGATGTTCTAGGTGGTGGCTAGGGTGTTGCTATGGCATTCTGAATAATAAGTGCTTGATGGTCTGTTACTAGGGTGTTCTGGGTGGTGGCTATGGTGTTTCTATGTAGTTGCTAAAGGGTTTTAAATAATAAGTGCTAGCTGGTTTGTTGCTAGGGTGTTCTAGGTGGTGGCTAGGGTGTTGCTATGCAGTTTCTAAGGGGTTCTGAGTAATAAATGCTTGCTGGCCTGTTGCTAGGGTGTTCTGGGTCGGTGGCTAGGGTGTTGCTATGCAGTTGCTGAAGGATTTGAAGTGAAGATAAGCACTTGCTTTGCAGTTGCTAATATGTCATAGGAAGTGGCTAGGACATTGCTACGCAGTTGCTAAGGGGTTCTGAGTGTTCAGAACATAGTTGAAATTCAGTTCACACTGCAAACATATTTGCAACACCTCCTATCTACTTAAATGGGGAAATACCCAAAATATCAAAAATTGCCTACCAAACACACATTTACATATTTCAAATCAGCAACTAAATCTGACATGAACTCCCCTGCTCAAATAGTATTTAAAAAAGATTTCAGGTTGACCCAGTCAATGTCCATATGCAGGCCTAAGCGTGTCAAGACATTGTTTCCAATGGGAACTGGAGCTTTTAATGGCAGCTGCAGTGATGCTATGACTTTACCAGTGTCTTAACTGGATGTTTTAATTAGAAGGCGGGACTTAATCTGCCATATTGCACATTCCACTGTCTCTCATTCATAGTAATATGAGTGAACCACATTTGTATATATACAGTGTTAATAAGCACTTCCTATGAAGTTGTTAGGGTTTTGCTATTTGGTTGCTATGGTGTTCTGGATGGTTGCTAAGTGGTTGCTTACTGCCTGACTTCAGCCCACCTGCAGGGTCTGATTGCATAGAAAACTAATAGCACACCTCTGCTCAAAAAGCTGCACGATTTGAGGTATCAATCATGTCCGTAGCACAAATAGTGCAGGACGACTTGCGCACTGTAAAGTATAATGCTTAATAATGCCACAATGTGTATGTCAACTGAAAAATGTAAGCTTATTCACAGTCTGCACATTAAACTGGGATAAGAGAATCTTTTAGTTAACATTAAAGTTTTCAGTGTTATGGTTCCAAAGAAGTAGTTTAATATTTCTCATATAATAATCGATTGTTGTAACTCACCATGCAAAATTGTATTTTTAAAATACGGTGAAACTCATACACACATTCGCAAACCCACACCACTTAGCTGCTTCACAGCTCTCAGACAGGAAAAGGAAATCGATACGGGGAGAGCGAATCACTCAGCCCTCTCCGTGTCTCTCTCCCCAAACGAACAGCAGGACATAATAGCAAGTGACAGAAGTTAAGCGTCTCCAAAATCCAACACACATACCCTGACAAAAAGTACTAGCTCAAATAGTTCTGAGCAGTTCTGAAGCATATGTCTGTCTCCGGGCCAGATCACGAGGATGATAAGAGAGACAGACTGTATCCGAGAACCGGAGAGCGAGGGAGAGTCCAGGCGGCGGATTGCTTTTGGCGTGTTGTTCCGTGCGCACTTTTCCCTCGAGTCTTCTGTAACCTCTTCACAGCTTGTCACCAGCTAGGAAAAGAAGAGAGAGCAAACGAAAAAAAAGACTGAGAAGCGGAAAGAGAGAGACTGACATAAAGAGAAAGCCTCCACAGCCAAAGTGGCACTAAACCAGAGCATTACAAAGAGTCATAACAAAGATGAGTGACTGTGAGGAAAAGATGTTTCTGAAGTTGTCAACGGGAGGAATGCATAAGAGACCCTGTTTTTACAGATTCTGGGTGTTTTTCTCTCTCTTTCTGTCTTGTAAACGAAACTGATGCTGTTTTTGGTAGTTTCGACATCTCTGAGAGTCTCTGTTGTGGCAGCGTGTGCTCTGTGAGCGTATCTCTGTCAGTGTGTCAGTGTCCTGTCTCAGCTGTCTGAGGATCAGCCAGACAAGCCTCAAACTTCCAAAATGTTACAAAAAGATATACAGTATGCACTCCCGTTCAAAAGTTTGGGGTCTTTTTTAAATGTTTTTGGAAGAAATTTATTTTATTCAGTAAGCCTGCATGGATTTGTTCATTTAAAATAACTGTTTTATATTTTAATAAATTAATATATTCAAGCATGTGATGGCAAAGCTGAATTTTTTAGCAGACATTACTCCACTCTTCAGTGTCTCATGTTGCTGATTTGGTGCTAAGTAAACATTATGCTGCCTTCACGAGTTATCGGAATTATCGTAATACGAGTTTCCTAGTTAAAAATTGGACATGAAGGCCTTCTCAAGTCGTATTTACCACTGGGAAGTTTTGGGGATAATTTTAATACCCAAATTCTTGAGTTGGGTGGGCCATAAACTTTAAACATGGCGAAGGGGAGAACGATTGCTGATGTGACTGTTATTTTTTATTACACTGAAAAAATTTATATGATCAACTAGATGAGCAAAGTTCGTAGACAAACTTTAAGTTGGCATGAAAAAGCCTAGTCAGAAAGTTTGGAGTAGTTTTAAAAGCTTGAAGTTTGAAGCTTTTCAGTTTGAAATAGTTTGTTTTAGTTTAGTAGTTTAAAAGATAGATAGATAGATAGATGATAGATAGATAGATAGATAGATAGATAGATAGATAGATAGATAGATAGATAGATAGATAGATAGATAGATAGATAGATAGATGGATGGTTGCTAGGGTGTTGCTATGCAGTGGCTAGGATATTCTGGGTGGTTGCTAAGGTGTTGCTATGTGGTTGCTAGGGTACTCTGGGTGGTTGCTAAGGTGTTGCTGTGCGGTTGCCAAGGTACTCAGGATGGTTGCTAGGGTTTTGCTATGCGGTTGCTAGGGTATTCTGGGTGGTTGCTAGGGTGTTGCTATGCAGTTGCTAAGGTACTCGGGGTGGTTGTAAGTAAACATTATGCTGTCTTCACGAGTTATCGGAATTATCGTAATACGAGTTTCCTAGTTAAAAATTGGACATGAAGACCCTCTCAAGTCGTATTTACCACGGGGAAGTTTTGGGGATAATTTTGATACCCAAGTTCTTGAGTTGGGTGGGCCATAAACTTTAAACATGGCGAAGGGGAGAACGATTGCTGATGTGACTGGTATTTTTTATTACACTGAAAAAATTTATATGATCAACTAGATGAGCAAAGTTCGTAGACAAACTTTAAGTTGGCTTGAAAAAGCCTCGTCAGAAAGTTCGGAGTAGTTTTAAAAGCTTGAAGTTTGAAGCTTTTCAGTTTGAAATAGTTTGTTTTAGTTTAGTAGTTTAAAAGATAGATAGATAGATAGATAGATAGATAGATGGATGGTTGCTAGGGTGTTGCTATGTGGTTGCTAGGGTACTCTGGGTGGTTGCTAAGGTGTTGCTGTGCGGTTGCTAAGGTACTCAGGATGGTTGCTAGGGTGTTGCTATGCAGTTGCTAAGGTACTCGGGGTGGTTGTAAGTAAACATTGTGCTGCCTTCACGAGTTATCGGAATTATCGTAATACGAGTTTCCTAGTTAAAAATTGGACATGAAGGCCCTCTCAAGTCGTATTTACCACGGGGAAGTTTTGGGGATAATTTTGATACCCAAGTTCTTGAGTTGGGTGGGCCATAAACTTTAAACATGGCGAAGGGGAGAACGATTGCTGATGTGACTGGTATTTTTTATTACACTGAAAAAATGTATATGATCAACTAGATGAGCAAAGTTCGTAGACAAACTTTAAGTTGGCTTGAAAAAGCCTAGTCAGAAAGTTTGGAGTAGTTTTAAAAGCTTGAAGTTTGAGCTTTTCAGTTTGAAATAGTTTGTTTTAGTTTAGTAGTTTAAAAGCTAGCTAGCTAGCTTGCTAGCTAGATAGATGGTTGTTAGGGTGTTGCTATGCAGTGGCTAGGATATTCAGGGTGGTTGCTAAGGTGTTGCTATGTGGTTGCTAGGGTACTCTGGGTGGTTGCTAAGGTGTTGCTGTGCGGTTGCTAAGGTACTCAGGATGGTTGCTAGGGTGTTGCTATGCAGTTGCTAAGGTACTCGGGGTGGTTGTAAGTAAACATTGTGCTGCCTTCACGAGTTATCGTAATTAACGTAATACGAGTTTCCTAGTTAAAAATTGGACATGAAGGCCCTCTCAAGTCGTATTTACCACTGGGAAGTTTTGGGGATAATTTTGATACCCAAGTTCTTGAGTTGGGTGGGCCATAAACTTTAAACATGGCGGAGGGGAGAACGATTGCTGATGTGACTGGTATTTTTTATTACACTGTAAAAAATTATACGATCAATAAGTGTGTTTTTTCATTGTTTAATTTATCCAAATAAGTTATGCAATTTTCAAGTTTTATAAGATTCAGCTCATTTTAAGTCAGTTTAATGTAATTTAAGTTGAAATGACTTAAACATCCAAGTTGATTGTACTTAAAAAATTTAGGACAGCAACTTTTTTTTTTTGAGTAGTTTTTTTCCACAACAGCTACAACACCTTGACGTTAAAGTAGTGCATATTTACACATATGAATAACCATTTGAAGTGAAGTGTATGTTTTATACACATCGGAAATAGCCTGGATTTGAACGAAATTCCAGAATCGATCTAGATAGTGTGGTTAATGTTTATATGGTTGTCAATAAATGTAATGCTAAATATAATTTTGGCTTTAATACGATTGTCCCAACAAATAGACAAGAATAACCCTGGTGTCCTCCACGATTCCTGTTGATTCCGAGAACAAAGCACTTGAATGTGACGAGCTCGTAATCTCTACTTCAGAAGTGAGAAGCAGGATATTGTTGAATAAATGTTGAAAACAATTGTGTTGCTTAATATTTTTGTGAAGCGTTTAGCATTTTTTTTCAGAATTCTTTGCTGAATGGAAAGTTAAAATATCTTCACATATCTGACATATATTTTTTGTAGCATTGTTAATGTCTTTACTGTCACTTTTTATGCATCCTTAAAAGTATTAATTTCTAAATAAATTAAGTAAAATAAAATTCTGTTATTTTACTCTCCCTCATATTATTCCAAACCTGGATGCTGTTATTTTTGCTGACTCAGTGATTCAGTCTGAAGTTAACAGCTCACTGGAGGGGAAGATTATTAATGAATAATGTCTTTAGGTCTGTTCCTCACACAAAGCTGCCATGTGGCTTCAGAAGCCTTTGATTATAGACTGTGTCCCAAATTATTATGCAAGTGAGATATCAGTAGGATATCAGTAAAATATTTAGATTTTAGTTTTCCAAAGAAAGTATATCTATCAGTCTGAGACAGGTTTGTTAAATAGTTTGCCAGGTCTTCTTAGGTAAATTGAAACTCTACTTAAAGAAATCATTCTACTTTAATAAGTAAGTCACAGTTCTCATGCAATGGGTAGAAATATTGATCTTTCTGAAGATGAAAAGAAGTAGTGCAATGTCTTGCAAAAGGCGAGAAAACAACTAATATTTTGCTAAAACTGAATAGAGATTCTTTTAAAACTCTTAAAAGTTTTGTAAGTGAATTTAGAGCACAGACGAACTCAGATGAAGGCTTATTAAGGAAAGTTTCTGTCAAAAAAATTACTTGTAGTAAAAGAGCAGCTATAAAAAAGCTACTGTTAGGCAGCAAACAGTATTTGAAGCTGCTAGAGTCCCAAGAACCTCTCCACGCAGGCTCGCAGTTGTGCATAAAGCTGCATTTCAGCCATCCTAACCAAAGCTTTTTTAAAACAGTGGGTGTAGAAATACATGAAGACTCATTTTTAAAAAAATTGATGGATTTCTGGATGATTGGTGAATGGCCATTTTGTTCCAACAAGACTTCAACATCAGCAAGGATGTGTCAGGTGATGATTTGGACTGGAATATTGGTGAGTGAGATGGAAGATTTCCTGCAAGATATGTCAAGTTTATAACTGACAATTTTCTGCTGGTATAAAAAGAAGGATTGTGCCTTCTTAAGTAAAACGATTTTCCTGCAGGACAACGCACTATCCCCTGCTGCAAAAACAAAAACAAAAAAACACAGCAATAAAACTGTTTGAAATGGTATTTCTACACCCACAGTAAATGTTTCTCTTTGTGAGCTTTAGTTAGGGTGGTTAAAATGTAGCTTTATGCACAACTGCCTGCATTGAGAGGTTCATGGGACTCCAGAGACACCAGCAGCTTAAAGGGTTAGTTAATTCACCCCAAGAAAGAAAAAAAGAATTAATTACTTACCCTCATGTCTTTCCAAACCTGTAAGACTTTCGTTCATCTTCGGAACAGAAATGAAGATCTTTTTGATGAAATCTTTGATGAAGAGCTTTCTGTCCCTCATAGACAGCTATGCAACTACCACTTTGATGCTTCATAAAGTTCATAAAGAGATCGTAAAACGAATCCATATGAATTGATTGGTTAAGTCCAAATTTTCTGAAGAGACTCGGATCCCTATATATGATTGACAGATTTTAATGCTGAATCTGCTTGACGCGCGAGAACAAACCATTTCCTGAAGCTCAAACGTGCTGCGTAACATGAGAATGAACCTCATTGGTTCCTGCAGAAGCTCAAACATGCTGCGTAACACGAGAATGAGCCTCATTGGTTCTTGCTGAAGCTCAAACGTGCTGCGTAACACGAGAATGAGCCTCATTGGTTCTTGCTGAAGCTCAAACGTGCTGCGTAACACTTGAGAATGAACCTCATTGGTTCTTGAGGAAGCTCAAACGTGCTGCGTAACATGAGAATGAACCTCATTGGTTCCTGCAGAACCTCAAACATGCTGCGTAACACGAGAATGAGCCTCATTGGTTCTTGCTGAAGCTCAAACGTGCTGCGTAACATGAGAATGAGCCTCATTGGTTCTTGCTGAAGCTCAAACGTGCTGCGTAACACGAGAATGAACCTCATTGGTTCTTGCGGAAGCTCAAACGTGCTGCGTAACATGAGAATGAACCTCATTGGTTCTTGAGGAAGATAAAACATGCTGCGTAACACGAGAATGAACCTCATTGGTTCTCTTATGTCAAGCAAACATGCTTGAGCTTCTGTTTACCACAACTGATGTGTGAGGTGATGAAGGTCTATATGTTAATAAAAGCCTAAATTCAATCTGTTCATCGTTTAAAGCGATTGAGTCCCTTCAGAAAATTTGGGCTAAACCTCTGTTCATATGGATTAGTTTTACGATTGCACTATTTATTGCTTTAAATCTTCAGAAAGATCGACCTTTCTCCTCATATTACATGAGAACTGTGACTTGCTTAATAATGTGGAACAACAGTCTTTCACCGTGTCTACACCAGATGTGACAGTTGTCATGTCGCGTCGGGCCGCAACAGCTTGAGACAGTCTACACTTGGTATGACAGAGTAAATGTTGCGAATCCATTTTTTTTTCATGTCAGAAGTAGCACAAGCACTTATATAACAGGGCATCAGTTTACTGTCGGGAATTTGTATAATGCCGCATCCAGTGTAGACAGCATCACTGATTATAATGGGTTCTATTTGCTTTTGTCGTGTCTGGTGTTTAAGTAGGTTTTTCTGGCAAACCATTAAACAAATGTGCCTGAGATTGATACCAGTTATCTAAAAAAGATATGAGAAATAAAACAAAGACTTTCTTTGAAAACTAAAATCTGAATGTTTATTTTACTGGAATCCTACTGATATGTAATTTGCATAATAACTTGGAACACAGTGTATGACAAGGGAACATGTATTAAATGGGATACATTTTGATTTCTGTCTTCAAATAATGAGGGACCCACCTCAAAATCCAGTATACAAAATTGTGAATAAATATTTTGTTAACATTTCCTCAAACGCTGACTTTGGATTTCTTCCAGGATTACAGAAACTAGGTGAGTGCATCTCCCCAAAGCTGCCAGCTCACTTCTTCATACTGAACTACTCTAATGAATTTCACTTATATAAGATGACTCTCATGAAAGTTTTATTCTCTGATGTTCTCTTGGGCAATTACTGCTGTAAGCAGCACTATAAGCTTCATATTTCATTTTGTGAAGTTGAAAAGTATGTAACGTTCCCTCCCCAAATCAGGACGGTGTTTTTATGTATGCTGCATAAAACGTCAGTTTTGAACACGTCTCTGCATTTACCAGCACATGTGACAGTCAAAGCGTCTCCATTTGTCTCTGTCCAGAAAGTGCCAGGCTCACCGTGGGCGCTTAGTACGCTTACATAGAAATAAAAAAATATATTTTTATGTTCCAAATTGGACATTGGCATGGAAGCACACAGTTAGATGGTGATGGATGTTCTGTCTATACAGTATCCAGCTGATTTTTTTTATTTTTATTTTTTTGTAATGTAGGGAAGCTGCACCAACACTCTGCATGTATTAAAATGTCTGTCCACATATGAATATATGTACACTTTTACCATGCACAGATGAATTATGAAAGAAACTCTCGTTCCTCTGCCCCTCCTTCCTTGATAAGTCCATTACCTTGGCACTTGGCTGTGGCAAATTCACTAACGTGGGCCCGACTTAAAACCATTAATCAGGACTTCAACGCTTAGCGCACCGTAAAAAGGTTATTTGTGTAATAGATAAAAGGGTGAAATGAATTAGCAAGACAGAAGGCAAAGCTCTCTCTTTCTGCATGGCTTTCTCACTCAGTCTTTCTCCCAAGCAGCAGTGTGAAAGGCTGACCCTGTGCCCACCACCATATAGCACTTTACTTTCATGGGCGCCTGGCTGTATCTCATAGGAGCGCTAATGACAGTCTCTAACATAACCTATGTATACTCCTCTGAATTCACCTCGCTGCCACTTTGCAACAAGCGCTCTCGGTTTCCACAGTTTTCTGTGCACTCTGTCTCTCTCATGTTCAGCAATGAGATTTGCTCTGATTTGCTCTGATCTGTACAGCAAGGAGTGAAGAATGAATAGTTAGCATTTGATTATCTCTCGCCAGAGAATATGGGTGCCGGCGTGTGATTAATCGAGGGTCTTTGGAATGTAAATTCAGATCAGCTGTGGTTTAGTGATTGGCAATGGCACCACATTGACTTCCTTTTTGTCACCCATGTAAGTGCACTGGGTCATGTCACCCTGTTTATTCCCAAGCAGGATTTACGCAGAATGGGCATTCACAATTTTTTCATGTCATTTATGCTTGAAATGATGTTAGAGCTAAGTATGTGAGCAGCAAGATTTTGTCTGGAGTGGTATTTCACACTCCAAATAGCTTCATGTTAATTCTTGATATCAACAATGATGTCATCACTCGCAGAAATACCAATTCTTGATATCAAGAATTACATTTCAAGAATTAAAACTAGTAAAAACTATATAATTAAAAAACAAACAAACAAACTATAATGTAATTAAGGTAACACTTCAGTATAGGGAACACAACACAGTCTCAACTACAAGGTTTCCCCCAATAAACTCCTAATTTACTGCTTAATAATAGTTAGTAAGGTAGATGTTAAGTTTAGGTATTGGGTAGGATTAAGAATGTAGAATAAGGTCATGCAGAATAAAGGTGGGTGCACACTGTGTGATTTTGGCCATGATTTGGTCATCTGAGACAAATTTTGAGAATCCTTAAAGATTCCCATAATCCTAGGCATAAATCTGTAGTCTTTGATCGCTATTTTGACATGTTCACCGACAGCCGATTAATGACCGTTGCGATAAAATTTTACCTCCCGCAAAATTCTGGCAGTGTCAGAAAATTTGGCACACAGTCCTGCAGTGTGACTTCTCTTATGACAAACATCAAATTGTCTTTGTTTTTCAAGATTACCCGTGATAAAAATTAACGCTAGAGATTTCTTTGCTGGTGCCACCATTTCAGTCCCGCGTATAATGCAGCTCACTGTCAACGAATGTATGTGGGTTGATGTAAAACTCCGGACAAGTTTTCAAGCGCACATCCATTTTAACGTGTCTTGACTGTTGTACAGTCTGACATATAGGACAGCTGAGATCTGTGTGACAAGCAACAATCGTAAAGGACTATTATAAATTGCACACCCGCCTTAAGGGATTAATATGTGCTTAATAAGTACTAATAAATAGCAAATATTCTATTAATATGCATGCTAATAAGCAACTAACCTAAAATAACGGTTAGTTTACAGCTACGGCTTTCCTGTAGCTCAGTGGTTAGAGCATGGCACTAGCAATGCCAAGGTCATGGGTTCGATCCCAGGGATTGCACATACTCGGATATATATTATAGGATAATGCAATGTAAGTCGCTTTGGATAAAAGCGTCTGCCAAATGCATAAATGTAAATGTAAAGTGTTACCGTAATTAACAATCACATTCATGATTCAGATATTAACATCGTCACTAGTGACAATTGAATTGCTGATAGCAAAAATTAACATTGTTGATATCAAGAACAAACATTTGCACTAGTAACCACGTAATTATTGATATCAAAAATTATTTACTGGTAAGAATTGTATTTCTGATATGTGAAATTGGAATTTCAACTGTTAAGAAATCAGTTCTTGATATCAACAATTGAATTTGAATGGGAGCCTATGGTGACATTTAACTAGTCAAAATACAATTACAGATATCAAGAATTATAGTTTTTACTAGTTGAAATTTAATAATTGGTATCAAGAATTGGTATTTCTCTGAGTGATGACGTCATTGTTGATATCATGAATTAACCTTTTTACTAGTGGAAATGTAATTCCTGATTTCAAAAATAACCATCGCGACTAGTAGAAATCCAATTTCTGATATCAAGAATTAACATTTAGTGAAAATTTAATTATTGATATCAAGAATTAATGTCCTGGAAATGAATAAAAGTCAAAATGGCTTGCTCCATCCATCCATCCATCAATCCGTCCGTCCATCCATCCATCCATCCATCCATCCATCCATCACAAACCAGTGTCAAATTTTGAAATAAGTAATTTTAATAAAACGGTAAGATAAAATAAATAATGATGAGAGGCTTGTCTCAAAGACATTTTTTTTGCTCTCTCTCCATCCCTCTTTCTCCCTCCCTTCCATCACGCCCTTAGTCTAATCCCTCATTTCTGTGTTTCTGTACCTTCTTTCAACCTTTTGGCAGAATGTGTCATCCACCCAAACTCTGTTGAGCTATTCATCAAAACACACAAGCACACCTACTCATCCACATTTCATAGTCAGTGACAAGCTGCTAAATGACACTTTCAACCAGCACCTGCTCTGACTGACAGGTTTTCCTCCCATGGCGACATGGTCTGTACACTCCCTGGGTAGCAGGACAATAATAGAAAGGCCCAGACTTTCTCCCCAACCGCTTCTGTTTCAGACTTCATAAAACATGCAAGCGGTGTAGTACTTTTCAAAGAGTAAGTTAGCTTGGTGTACCCCTCATTATGGTATAGCAGGAGAGTTGATTTTGGCTTTATGCTGCCAAAAATATTAAAGGGGACCTATTATGCCCCTTTTTACAAGATGTAAANAAGCTGCTAAATGACACTTTCAACCAGCACCTGCTCTGACTGACAGGTTTTCCTCCCATGGCGACATGGTCTGTACACTCCCTGGGTAGCAGGACAATAATAGAAAGGCCCAGACTTTCTCCCCAACCGCTTCTGTTTCAGACTTCATAAAACATGCAAGCGGTGTAGTACTTTTCAAAGAGTAAGTTAGCTTGGTGTACCCCTCATTACGGTATAGCAGGAGAGTTAATTTTGGATTTATGCCTGCAACAATATTAAAGGGGACCTATTATGCTTCTTTTTACAAGATGTAATATAAGTCTCAGGTGTCCCCAGAATGTGTCTGTGAAGTTTCAGCTCAAAATACCCCACAGATCATTTATTATACCATGTTGTAAATGCCCATTTTTGAGTGGAAGGAAATACATGCTCTTTTCATGCATGTATCTTCAAATGCAAATGAGCTGCTGCTCCCCACCCCCTTTCCAGAAGAGGGCGGAGCCTGTACAACTCGTGCCTCGAATACTCTGCCAAAAACTAACAAAACATCGGTTTGGTTTTGATTATCATTTCTATTTCTGTTGCTACCTACTGCTGTAGATGCTGTTAATATGAATCAGACAACAAAAGAAAAACAGAAAATCACTCACTGCTCTTGATTGAATAACTTTAGTAGCTTTAATAAGAATACATTTCTTACTTGAATGCTGCTGTTAAATGTTCTGATGAGGAGATAAACATGGCGGACTGTATACAGCTCACTCAGGGCGGGGTCTATGCTAATACAGCAGAGTCAGTCAGCAGTCTGTCACACTCATGGACTTTTGTTATTTTTGCATTTCGTTCTGTCATGTCATGTCATGTTCTGTTCTTTTGCCCTCATTGTGTATCCTGATTAGTTAACCATCCACACCTGTGTCTGTTCTCCCTGATTACGTTCTCCCTCTTTAGCTCCCTTATATAATTGACCTGTTCTGTTCTGTGTTTGTCCGATCTTGTGTGTACTTTGCCATTTGCCGTTGGATATTATCTTGTGGATTAAACTTACCTGTTATCTGATCATCTTTTTCGTCGTGTTCTCGTATTTATACACAACTAGCGTGGCACAGTCGTGGGCGGGGCCTAATAATTTGTGAGGTCTCAAAAGCTATAATCTGCAAACGACTTGTTCTGAGACACTGCTTATGATTTATGGGGATTAAAAAAGAGGAGTTGGTGGATTTTTACCGTAATAGGGTGGTTGTGTACACACACTGCCGACACACATTTATGTTCAAACACTATGTAAAAGAGGCTAGCCCAGAACAGACAAGAGTGGAGGACTTTTGTTGCTGCCCTACATGCCAGTGGCATAAAGGGCAGTAAGTAAGTACCATGTAAAAGTGAATTTTGCATAATAGGTCCCCTTTTATGCAAAAAAAAAAAAAACTTGCTCTTAAGAGTAGATGTATTGAAGTGATTTTATGTATAAGTTGAATTTTTTTGCTACATTTTGGAGCAAATTAATCAATCTTGAAGAGTTCTTATCAGTATGTGTGTGTATGATAGTCAGTCTTGTCAATAGAGTGTGAAAAGCCTTCTTTTTTTCAAAGTACAGTTTAGAGAAGGTGTGAAAATATGAGATGCAGATGTGAACTGAGAGTAGACATTCACACTTCTGTCTCTTTTCTTTTCACCGGTTCTTCTCTTCTGAGAGTATGTGCTACTTCGGAAACCGGCTATTGCAACACTGTCTCCTTTTCCATCCCTCTCAGAAATGCTTCTCCTGTAGCAAGAAATGAGTGGCAGATAGTCAGAGATGACAAGTAAAAGTAAAAAGGTAGTGAAGAGTGGGAGAGGGTAGACTGGAGACATTATAATGTGCTTTTGTGTCACAGAGACCTGTTGATAACCGCCTGTTTGCTTTCAGTACGGTTGTCATGGCAGTGACCGCCATTATATACTTGTTTATCATGCCAGCAGTTTAATGTGATTTAGCCAAGTAAGACGTGTTGCTTCATCAACATCCTTATTGGTCCTTGATCAACATTCTAATCAGCTAATCAGATTTTATTGTTGGGGGCTTTAACAACATTCTTATCAACCTATCATTTCAGTCTACTTAGCTTTAGGGCTTAGTTTACGGTTAGAGCTGTAATCTGTGTGGATGCATCAATTGATTTTGGGACTAGTGGTTTAAGGTTAGAGGAATTGGTAAGGATTAGGAAATTTAAAGGGATAGTTCACCAAAAAATAAAAATTATCTTGTCATTTACTTACCCTTATTCCATTCCAAACACAAAACAACATTTGACCCCACTGACATTTGGACCCATGGAGAAAAAAAAAAAAAAAAAAAAGTGGAGAAAGATTGTTTTTATTACATAATACCTTCTTTTTAAAGAAGGAAGTAATTTGGTTTTGTAAATACATGATGAATGATGAAATACAGGATGAATAAATGACAGAATTTCCATTATGAGTGAATCTTTAAGGTTTTAATTGAAAAAAGTCTTTGGATGAACTCATTTTTTACACATTGGAAATGTTTTCTTAATATAAAAATTCAAGAGAAACAAACATTGAGAGGTACTCTTTCACATTACTCTTGTGCGTTGGCTCAAAATTCTCAGAAATTAAAATTAAAAAAGCACAAAGGCTTACACACAATGCCCTTCAAGGAAAAAGAAATATGCAAAAATATTTTCAAAAAAGGCCTCTAAATGAACATGTTTAAAGATTTTTTTTTTTCCTTTTCTTTTCTCGAAGGACATTGTGTGCAGGATTTTGTATGGAAGCTTGTTTCCGCCACAGAATAAAAAAGAAAAGAAAAAGATAATTGCGTCTTTTTATCTCAAAACTCTGACCTTTTTTCTCGCAATTGTAAGAAAAATGCCAGAATTGTGAACTGACATTATTTTCCCCCTCAGAATTGGACTCCATAACGCAATCAAGGGGAAAGAATGTCAGAATTGCGAGTTTATATCTCGGAATTGTGAGATCAAATTTTTAATATTGTTGCAGTTGTGAGATGAAAAAGTCGCAATTATCTTTTCAATTATTTTTATTCTGTGGTGGAAATAATATACTTTTGTGCATTTTACCTAATACTAATATAAAATTACAATGTAAACTCAATATTTTATTTTTATTTTTTATTTTTGTAGTAGTAGTAGTAGTAGAAGAAACCTACCCGAATTGTGTATAGCCCAATTTTAAAAAAGCCAAAAAATAACATGAATAAATGTCTTTAACTACTGATTACAATCTAGCTATAGCACATATTAGCATACCAAATGTAATTGGATTTTTGTATGTAACTGCAATACAGTGCTGCAGGGATGACGTCAAAACCCAGAAGACTAATTCGCCAGTGGTTCCCTTGAGATTTCCCTCTGGGGTTTTATAAGAAAGTCTGTGGTAAACATAAGTTGACAGTACTTTGAAGTTTTGTTCTACAACGTAAACTGAACACACTCGCACCGACCCTAAACACTCTTATCTAGTTACAAGTTAGAAACATATACTTTCAAAAATACATGGTATATTTTTGGTATAGATGTGTGCAATGTAGAGACGTATGTAGTGCAGCAGGAATCAGAGTTCACTGATCATGTGACGATTGTAAGTGACGAGATGACTGACAAGACCATGGCGGAGGATTCGTTGCACAACAGAGCCGAGCCTAAGTGTCTGACAAATGTCTTATCTTGTAGAATATGTGCTCAGCACCGCTGCTCCCTGTTCACAGAGTACTCGCAGTTGCGAAAGAGAAAAAAAAATGCGAGCGTACATTCAAACTCGATTTCAATACCCTGCGTTTTGAAAGCGACTCCCTGATGCATGCAAATATCTCCCAATATGAAAGCTGTCTTAGGCTGGGCTGTGTAGTTGTTCTAGTTAGGAGGTCAAAAGTTGTAGAATCATGTACAGTTCTAAGGTCTAAAGAGACTCGTATGAAATCATACAGGACAGAAGCTAGTCAGTTAAGTTTGTGGCAAAACCTTTTACAGTGCTTGAATAATTTGTCTTTTCAATGCATATGATCATTCGTACTCAGAAAGTAGAACTGAAATGACATTCATTACAAGACGATTAGTTAAAACATTTCAAATGCAGCTGCAGACTATTTTTCTAGTCATGTATTTTGTCATTGAGGATTTCTTAAAAATACTGTGTAAAAATCTCGTCTACATATATACATATACATACATATATATACATACAGTATATATAAGTTGAATGTTATTCCAGTACCAAAATGGATGCTGATCCAACAACATGCCCTACTTGGTGTGTCGTGCCACCCTAAGGTTTTGATGGCAAGGTCTAATATGCAGTATGTACTCCCCGATGCCAGTATAGACCTAACACCTCATGGTGGTTTTGTGGGGAAAAAAATGTTTTATTGTAGATGCATTCCAGCAGGTTTTGCCCTCATCTCCTGCCTCAGGTAATGTCCCTTTCTCTACATCATTATGAAACCCCAGCCATCTTACTCTCTGGCTCAGACCTGTTTGTATGACCTCTCTCAAGCTCTGGGTACAAAAAGGTCATTTCTCGTCACGGTGCATCAGATGTGTTTAATTTAGCCTATGTCCCTGAGGCTGGGCTGTCTGGTCCCGGTGTCCCATCAGCTACATTCAGTCGTCTTCACTTCCACAGAGTGTCTCCCATGAATTTGCTCTGGCTCAGATCTGAGTCTCATGTCCACAGGCCCTGTAACGCACCCGCAGGCCTTCTGAAGAATCTCTTCAGGGAGACGAGAGAGAGATGATGATCATGAGAGAGACAGATGGACACACTAAGAAGAAAATTAAGAGCGAAAGGTGTTTTTGGTGATGTTGATGCCGTATAAACAGCATGATTGTGATTTGATACTGTTGTTAAACGAGAAGTTCATATAGAGTAACTTACATTTCAGACAATTTGGCTAGTTATTTATTTATTTATTTATACAGAAATTATAAGCCAAAGCATCAAGCTGTGCACGTCACAAAGCAACGGTACTTTGATTTATAGTTCCTTGCTTTCGAGGCATAACATAATACCACTTTCTGATGTCATCTGTCAGGGTGGACAGCTCTTTAAGCATGTAAACTTCTGTAAAAGCTAGCAATCAGTGGTAATGATGTAGGAGTGATTTCCCCACATCTATTGATATAAGGGAGGCTGAAAATCAATACATTGCTTAAGATTAATTCATCTGATTCATCAACAATTGCAAAAAGCATCATGACAAAGCAGCTGGTGACAAGAGCATTAAGGTCCTCTTTGGGAGGGGTTTTCAAACGGAGGTCTGCAAAGAGGTGATGGGAAGATTGTGCTTGTGCACTAGTGTGGCACTATTTTCTGTAACTATATTTAATATGAAAAATGCTACTTATATTAATTTGAATTAAATTGGAAATGCCCATCCATCCATCAAATCTCTATTTCTATCCATCCATCCATCCATCAATCCATCCATCAGATCTCTATTTCCACCCAATCTATATTTCCTTTCATCCATCCATCCATCCATCCATCATCCATCCATCAGATCTCTATTTCAATCCATCCATCCATCTATCCATCCATCCATCAAATCTCTATTTCCATCCATCCATCCATCCATCCATCCATCCATCAAATCTCTATTTCCATCCATCCATCCATCAAATCTCTATTTCCATCCATCCATCCATCCATCCATCAAATCTCTATTTCCATCCATCCATCCATCCATCCATCCATCCATCCATCAAATCTCTATTTCCATCCATCCATCCATCCATCCATCCTTTCAAATTGGTCAAAGTCAAAATTCGACTCACTTTCTTCTATGGTAGACAAAGGAAGGTATTTTGAAGAATGTTAATGCACACAATCTAATAATACATTTCTAAAACATTTTAAAAACAACATATTGTCTTAATAGTATTATACTTGGTAAAATATATATATACACTGCTCAAAAAAAAATTAAAGGAACACATCAGATCTCAATGGGGAAAAATATCATGCTGGATATCTATACTGATATGGACTGGGTAATGTGTTAGGAACGAAAGGACATTGTTTGATGGAAATGTAAATTATCAACCTACATAGGACTGAATTCAAAGACACCCCAGAAATCAAAGTGAAAAATGTATGCAGCAGGCTAGCCATTTTGCTGAAATTTCATTGCAGCAACTCAAAAAGGTACTCAGTAGTTTGTATGGCCCCCACATGCTTGTATGCATGCCTGACAACGTCGGGGCATGCTCCTAATGAGACAACGGATGGTGTCCTGGAGTATATCCTCCCAGATCTGGACCAGGGCATTACTGAGCTCCTGGACAGTCTGAGGTGCAACCTGGTGGTGTCGGATGGACCAAAACATAATGTCCCAGAGGTGTTCTATTGGATTTAGGTCAGGCGAGTGTGGGGGGCCATTTACATTTACATTTATGCATTTGGCAGACGCTTCTATCCAAAGCGACTTACATTGCATTATACTATACATTTGTATCTGAGTATGTGCAATCCCTGGGATCGAACCCATGACCTTGGCATTGCTAGTGCCATGCTCTAAACACTGAGCTACAGGAAAGCTACAGGAAATGGTATCAATTCACCTGATACAAGAATTGATGGTTCAATTCCTTCATCCTCCAGGAATTGCCTGCATACTCTTGCCACATGAGGCCGGGCATTGTCGTGCACCAGGAGGAACCTAGGACCCACTGTACCAGAGTAAGGTCTGACAATGGGTCCAAGGATTTCATCCCGATACTAATGGCAGTCAGGGTGCAATTGTCTAGCCTCTAGAGGACTGTGTGTCCCTCCATGGATATGCCGGGCAGTGAGCACAGGGCCCACTAGAGGATGTCGGGCCCTCGGGCCACCCTCATAAAGTCTGTTTCTGATTGTTTGGTCAGAGACATTCACACCAGTGGCCTGCTGGAGGTCATTTTGTAGGGCTCTGGCAGTGCTCATTCTGTTCCTCCTTGCACAAAGGAGCAGATACCGGTCCTGCTGATTGGTTAAGGACCTTCTACGGCCCTGCCCAGCTCTCTTAGAGTAACTGCCTGTCTCCTGGAATCTCCTCCATGCTCTTGAGACTGTGCTGGGAGTCACAGCAAACCTTCTGGCAATGGCATGTTTTGATGTGCCATCCTGGTGGAGTTGGACTGCCTGTGCAACCTCTGTAGGGTCCAGGTATCGCCCCATGCTACCAGTAGTGACACTGACCCTAGCCAAATGCAAAACTAGTGAAAAACAGTCAGATA
>RJVU01000170.1:585334-619881 GCA_003731715.1 Anabarilius grahami | reverse complement strand
AATCCAGTGAATAATTTTCTATGAATTTTTAAATTTTTCAAAGATTTTTCGGTAAAAATGTACACTGTTTTCATTGCTTACATTTAGTCATTGCACTGTGAACATGAATATTTTTAGTAATAAAGTTTAATATATGCTGTAAAATATATTGTTAATTGTTAGTTCATGTCACTTAATGCATTAACTAATGTAAGACCTTATTGTAAATTATGACTGATTTATTATATATTTTTTTCCCCATAGTCGTGGAAGCTCTTATTAGCCAGCGACTCTAATATGCTTCTTGAAACAGAAAGTTACAATCTGGGGATTATTTTAAAGGCCGTATGGGAGTGTGTGTGTGTGTGTGTATGACTGGCACATGTATCCTGGAAAAACAACACTATTTATGCTTATTCAGATCACTCAGGGTCTTATTCACAATAGCTATTTGGTTTTCCTGCTTTAAATTGCTTCCCAAATGGATGTCAAAGGGAATTGTTTGACTTTCTACAGGCACCCTGCCTGAGAGGAATACTCAATGGCGCTCTGAGGTGAGAGAGAGAGAGAGACATGGAGGTATGGAGGTATGGAGGGTTGGAGGGGGTCAAATCATATCACAAGTTCCAAATGAAACCATGGCTTGAGAGTAATTGTAATAACTCAGCATTATTTAATTCATTATGGGTATTTAGTAGAAGTGTGGCCAAATGGCAAATGAATTGCGACACCCCTGTTGAGATGTCTTTCCATGAGTGACCGCACTGAGGATGTTAATTTCCTCATCAGGTTAAAGATGAGATGAAATTGTGTTTGGCCTCGATCAGGCACTGGGCGCTTATTAAATAACCCTCACATAAGGTGGATGTCCTTGTGATTGTTATCTCATAGAGAACACGGGCGCCCGAATGGACGTGAGATGGAGCCATTTGGCTTGCACTCCTCCACACTTTACCTCTTTTTTTTTCCCCATTCATATTATCAGTTGTTCATCTGGTCGCTTATACTCACTTATCCATTCACTGCTTCCATTTACTCTCTCAGTGGTCTTTGCTGTGGCGCTGGCAAAAAAAAAAAGTATTTATTTATTTATTTTAGTGGTGTCAAAATTAGTGCGTTAACGCATGAAATTAATTTTTTCAGTTTAATTGCGTTAAAAAATGTTTAACACAGTTAAAGCAGCATCCATTTTTTCTGCCATAATTATATGATCACACTCTTATTTACGCAAATGCTTTTAAACCATTCAAGCACCACAAGACAAACGAGAACGCGCTGTCTGTGAATGTCATGTCATGTGACACACACACACGACTCGTGTGCACAGAAAGGCGTGCGCCAGTATCCAGTTCTCTTTCGCACTTGAACAAACAATAACACACAGAATTATGACAAAATACCCGTTTTGTCAAGTATATCCTCATAAGAGCAGTCCTGATAATTTACTCACCCCCATGTCATCCAAGATGTTCATGTCTTTCTTTCTTCAGTCGAAAAGAAATTAATGTTTTTGATGAAAACATTCCAGGATTTTTTTCCATATAGTAGACTTGAATGGGCACCAAACAGTTGAAGGTCAAAATTAGTTTCACTGCAGCTTCAAATTGTTCTAGTTCAAAGTTTGAACTAATTGTTATATACTAGCATGTTGCATATAAAAATTAGTTCAAAACTTTGACCTGTGGAGGGCAGTAATACACTTAGCAGTGTCTACACTGCCGGAATTCTAATAAAGAAGAAGAAGAAGAGAGCTAGTTCAAGATGAGCATTTATGGTTAAAACTTATATAATTTAAAAAAAAATTCAGAAAATTAGCAATGGTTTCACTAGATAAGACCTTTATTTCTCATCTGAGATCGTGTAGAACAATTTGAAGCTGCAGTGAAACTAATTTTGACCTTCAACTGTTTGGTGCCCATTCAAGTCTACTATATGGAAAAAAATCCTGGAATGTTTTCATCAAAAACTTTAATTTCTTTTCGACTGAAGAAAGAAAGACATGGACATCTTGGATGACATGGGGGTGAGTAAATTATCAGGAAAAGTTTATTTAAAAGTGGACTAATCCTTTAAATGTGTTAAATAACGTCTTAAATGAACAAAGGGTAACTTGTGAGAAAATGAGATGCGCGTCAGATCCACGTCGTGTTCGGCAGCGGCAGCTCTTAAAGTCACAGTGGCCTAATAAACCAGTTGCTGTGATGTCTGTCATTAATGTTAATCAAAGAGCAAAGGTAACAGAGAAAATTGTAGCTTTAATAAGGATTAATCTATATTTCATTTATAATATATGAAAGTGAAGTGAAAGTGAAGTGACATGTGGCCAAGTATGGTGACCCATACTCGGAATTTGTGCTCTGTATTTAACCCATCCAAGTGCACACACACAGCAGTGAACACACACACACCGTGAACACACACCCGGAGCAGTGGGCAGCCATTGCTGCGGCGCCCGGGGAGCAGTTGGGGGTACGGTGCCTTGCTCAAGGGTCTCACCTCAGTCGTGGTATTGAGGGTGGAGAGAGCGCTGGATATTCACTCCCCTCACCGACAATCCCTGCCGGACCTGAGACTCGAACCCATGACCTTTGGGTTACAAGTCCGACTCTCTATCCATTAGGCCACGACTGCCCAAGAGAAGTGAAGAAGTGCAGTGAAGAATGTAAATTGTTTGATAACTTTATTCAATTTATGTATATAAGTCCACAGGTAAATATTATAATGGGTTTATGTGAAGATGTTTTAAAGGATTCGGGTCGATAAAGAGCCTAGGTATGCGTTTAAGGGTTAAAAAAAGTTAATTCAGTCTGTTGACATTGTGTTCCTCCACAGTAAACTAAACTAGCAATATACAGCATATGACGCATTGCTGATGACTGTATCTATGACTAATCATCCTCAAAATAATCGAACATCATCAGCATATTATTCCAACAGCTAAAAAGTAATGAATCATTTTGACAGTATAATACAAGAGAGGGCACTACATGACACCTGGTGAAATTTAAAAAGCTCGGAGTGCTGCATCACCAAAGTGATTTTGTGACATTTACTTGATCTCATATATGATTCACTTACTTATTCTTCACCTGAAGAAGTTACATATAACTCGGCTGCTTTGTATCAGAGTTACGCCCACTTTAATTCACAAAGAGCAAGACTTTTAGTGAGATTTGCTTAAAACTGTATACTCTGTATTACGTTTGTTATTATCTCTCATCATCATTCTTAGCCCAAACTATTCAAAATGATTTTGCGGCACAAGGTTAAGGCAACCCACTGACTAGTTCGATTTGTAAATGTAGCTTTTTACATCTCCACTGCAGTAACAAAGGAGAGCAGATGTTAATGCTACTCTCCTTTTGTTTCTCCTTGAGTTAATTCACAATGCTCTTTTACTGCATCTTCCATCATAATCAGACACATCTATCATGCCGTGTCCTCTGTGTTTGGTCCCATCCACCCGACAGCATGTTCCTTATAGCTGCACTGTCCATGGTGCTGAAACTGATGAGCTCTAAGGTTCTGCTGCTTTGCTGATAGAAAGCATCCTCTTTAATTATTTTATTTATTCACTTTTCGTGTGTGTGTGTTGTTTTCCAATACACATATCTAAAAAATATGAAAAATTTATCAAAATTAAGTGACTTCATGCTTAAAACAAGAAAAAAAATCTTCCAATGGGGTCAGAAAATTAAACTTGTTTTCGCTTTGAATTAATTTACTTTTCAGATGCCATTGGCAGATATTTTTTCTTTTTTGTTTTAAAGGGGTCCTTGATTATGATTTCACTTCTTTAGTTTTAGTTAGTGTGTAATGTTGCTGTTTGAGCATAAACAGCATCTGCAAAGTTACGACGCTCAAAGTTCAATGCAAAGGGAGATATTCTTTTACAGAAATCGTATTTTAAGGACTACAACAAATGACTGGTAGGGACTACAACGAGCTTCTTCCCGGGTTGATGACATCACAAACCCCAAAATTTACATAAACCCTGTTGAGCTGTTAAAGCTCCGCCCTCTCTGAAAGGGGGCCGGGAGCAGCAGCTCATTTGCATTTAAAGGGACACACAAAAATGGTTTGTTTTTTCTCACACCCAAATAGGGGCAAATTTGACAAGCTATAATAAATGATCTGTGGGGTATTTTGAACTGAAACTTCACAGACACATTCTGGGGACACCAGAGACTTATATTATCTTGTAAAAGGGGCATTATAGGTCCCCTTTAAGTATAAAGTCACTTAATTTTGACGCATTTTTTCATAAAACAAGGCTTTCATCATTTTGCTTCTCAAATAAATGTTTCTTTATTTAAGAATGTTTAGATGTTTGTACTGAAAAACAAGACAAAAATACTGAGGAAGCAAACCATTTTTCGTAATGTACTGTTATACTGTGCGTCAAATAGACAGTCTTAGCTGCAGCTTTTGTTGTATTGTCCTCGTTTGTCAGTGGCTTTGGATGAAATATTTTTATGTTTTATATAAGGGGTTTCAAACATATGTAATGGACCAGGAGCAAATTCTGTTTAGAATCACTTCTTATAAGACTAAGGAAAGAAATGAAGTATAATACATCATTTAAGCATTATTTTAGATAAACAGAAAAAATAAACAGCTTTGAACACTCATTTACCTTACCTTACCTTTTTGCTATTGTCGTGTCTTTTTTTTTAGCTAAAATCCCATTTAACGAGATGTTGGTGATGATATATTTGAGTTTAAATGTGTCCTAGTCATCATTTGAGAAATGCAGGCTCTGTATAATACATTTTAGTATCCAATTCATCCCTCGAGTTTTTATGTGCCTTAGGTGCATCATCTGTGTATTTGTAAAAGTGGCAGTCGGTTTGTCTTGTTAGCAAGTCGTAAGCAGTACTTCATTTTGTGTAATCCAAGACCAAGCGAGAATCAATTTAGAGAGTCATGCATAAAAGAAAAATGCTTCTGTCAAACAAATGTTTGGGTTAACCCAGTAAATCACCCTGATGTTCACAGTACAGTAAAACAAAAGCATAAATAAGCCTTTATAGTGGCCGACATCTGTGTGCAAGTGCTGCATTCACGCTTTTAGTTTTTGCTTATACTTTCCAAAAATAGCTGGTCTAATTAACAGAGTCTGAAAAAGAGAAGGGTGAGAAAAAAAGAGAGCAGTTCTCTTCTTGGCCAGCCTGTACCCTGTTATCTGAGAGCTGTCATTAGGGAAGGCTTTGTTTTGCTACTGTTCATTAGCATTCCCGCTGTGGCCTCTTTACCTCCGCTACGCTGTTAGGGAGTGTCGCCAGGAAAAGCACAGCCTACGATGTAATTAGCATTAGCATGTTTGTGCACTGACTAAATGTGATGACAGCTAGGTTTAATGTGTCTTAACGAAACGCGTTTACTTAGCAGAGCTTTTAAATGCAGGGTGCGATCAGAGCTCTGGCAGGAGGTGCGCACGCTGCATTTAATTGGGAGATAGCGGGATGCTACGCTAACCCAGGCCTGACTCCACAGTGTCACTTTGAGCTCAGTTTTCTTCTCTTTTGTAGTGAATTGTGATCAGATGTTAATACTCTCACACTAAAGAGAGTAGTCATTTAGCAGGTGCTTATTCAAAGTGACTCTTACTACAGGGGTTGATTTATAAAATAGATCATACACTGCCCTGCCGAAAAAGCCGCTGTTTGGATTTAAATAGGCAAATGCCTAAGAGTCGATGGTTGGATTATTATTGCAGGGATTATTATGTTTTTAGCATGGCATATGTTTGGGAACAGTTCTTTTAACCATAACTGATGGAGTGTGTAGCTTTTCATTTCTTAAACAACCATGTAGGAAGACACATCATGGCCATATTCTAGCATGACAAAGCCAAGATTCATCAGGCTCAAATTGTGAAGGAATGGTTGGGAGGGAGCATGAAGAATCATTTTCACACATGAATTGACACCTTTGAGTCCAGATCTTAAAAGAAAGTCTTTGGTATGTGCTGGAGGAGACTTTACAGAGTGCTCACCTCTTGCATTGTCAATACAAGATCTTGACCCAAAATTGATGCACCTCTTGATGGATATAAATGTTGTGATGTTATTTCTATCGAGAGGTGCATATTTTTTGGTCAAGATCTTGTATTGACAATGCAAGAGTCGAGCACTATGTAAAGTAACTTGCATATTACTAAGATATTGGTTGCTAATTAGTACTAATTAATGGCTTGACCATGCATGACCATATTCTACATCCCTTAATCCTACCCAATACCTATAACTTAACTTAACTACCTTACTAAATGTTAATAAGCAGTATTTAGGAGTTTATTGAGCAAAAGTTGTAGTTAATAGCTTGTTAATAGTGAGAACTGGACCATAATCTAAAGTGTGACTGAGATTTCTTTTTTTACAGTGTGGAAACAAGAGTTCCTCTTCCCATCGTGCTTTGCTCAGGGCTGGATAATGAGAGTAAATGTTGAAGTAAAGTGTTATTTTATGCATTTTTTAGCCAGATGAGAAAATGGAGAGACTTGTTAATGTTTAATGTTCTATTATGTTTGTATTTAAAAGAGTTTCTGTTTTAGGGTTACCATTGTGGTGAAGTGTTGAGCGTGTGCTTGAGTTGAAAACCTGCTAACAAGTATTCAAGTTGCTTTAACAAAACAAACACAAAAAAAAGTTACTATGGGAGTGTTATGGATGTAACCAGTATCTTTGGGCTGTTATCGCCTAACATCATGTGTGTAAAGAAAAAATATATTTAGCTGTATATTTTGAAAATCAAGTTTTTAATGTTGTTTATATTTACATTTATGTATTTGGCAGACGCTTTTATCCAAAGCGACTTACATTGCATGATACTATACATTTGTATCTGAGTATGTGCAATCCCTGGGATCGAACCCATGACCTTGGCATTGCTAGTGCCATGCTCTAACCACTGAGCTACAGGAAAGTTTATATGTCAATGTGGTGTTTTTAATATGCGTTAAGACAAACCATGTGCAAATTCATAAGTCAACACCATTGCTGAGTATTTTCTACTAAAAACTGCAGTGAACCAACACTGTAAAAAGTAATACGCTCTATCTACTCAATAAAATTGTTGCAACAGATTACAAACAATATTAATTAAATTCAACATATAAAAATTGAGTTAGAATGAATCAAATTAATTCCTTAAAAGTCAACCATTTAAAATGTGTAAAATTAGCAAACACCATTACAAAATCCCACAAACTGACATAAAAAGCAGTCAAACTGCCCAACTAAAACACCGATCACCATAATAGTGACCAAACATTTTCAATAAAATCAAAATCAACATCTAAACCTTTGTTAATTCTTGTGCTTCTCTTTGCTTCAGTGATTCTGCTTGTTATCATCAGGTGTCTTCAATGTTGGCAAAAAAAAAAAAATAGTTCTTAATTCATCTTTGACGTCTGTCTGTTATTCAGATATTTTTGTTTAAATTTTATTTAAATTTGACTCGTTTTAAATGGTTGACATCTAAGGAATTAATTTGATTAATTCTAACTCAATTCTATTTGTTAAATTGAATTATAATATTGCTTGTAATCTGTTGCCAAAATTTTATGGAGCAGATATAGCGTATTACTTTTTACAGTGAAAGACAGTCTCAAAAACGCGGTTTGAAATCGCCGGTGATTCTTACGTCTCAAACTATCTTGTAACCAATCACGTCAACGTGTGGGCGGGCTTTAGTATATAATTAACTATGCTCTGAAGCAGGGGAGTCTCGAGAGAAGCCAGGTTATCCTGGTATATTTTTCTGTTGATATGAAAAATCAGATAGATTTAGCAATATAGCGGGTGTATGATGTATATTATGATGTTATAATGAATTATATTCTCCACTGACGTTCTGAGTTGTTCAAACAAAGTGTTTCTATGGATACCGATTGTTAGAGGGCAGCTGTCTGACTCTGAGATGACGAACGGGAACATGGTTTCCGTAACATTATTTGTTAAAGTAGTCAAGCAAAAGGCTAATCATATTAATTACCGTTATGTGTCCGACGTTGTAAAGAGCGATACCATTGTGGTGCCTTAACCTCAGTAAGTTGACCGAGTGGAACTCTGAGCTGGTGTGAGTGAGTGGAGGTGGGGCTAATTATCATATTCATGTAAATATTCCGCATATACTAACTACAGGGGTCTTTAATTGTTTAACCATTATAATATGCTGTGTTAAAAAAACAATGACTATAAAATACACCAAAAATTACAACATAAAATGATCATAAAAGTAATACATTTTAGTTGTGCGCTGTAATCCGAATATTTAGATCCTCATCTCATCCTCAGTAGTGACTGCAATCGTCAATCATCAGATGGTCAGTGAACGGATTGTGGGTGGTTCATGTACTGTCTTTGGCTGGGGCCAAGTTTGAACCAACAACTTTTTGGTCTTTTTTCAGATCTTTTACCACATCACTGAATGCCACATTAAAAAGCACTTTGCAGTGCACAGCACCTTATAACAGTGGATTTAATCAAATTTAACTGTGAAGGTGTGGATGTGTAGTTTACCCCTGCATTAGGCCGTTGGCTGCATTGGAAAAGTCAACCTGAGCCATCATGCACCTGCAAGACGCCACTGGCATTTTCCTACACGTGTCTTCAACAAAATGAGACGCCGACCTGTTGTACATAGTGTGCCCTCTGAATACGAGATATATTGAAAGTAGAGAGTGGGAAAGTGGCCCATCTGTCATTACATGGACATCATGTGTTATGTGATTGGCTACATCTTGAGGCTCTCTTTATAGCGTTTCTCTGCTGGCTCCTTGCAGGGCAATTTTCCATATTTCAATGCAATTTCTCTGAAGCTCTCGCTCTCACCCAGGGAGCGAATCTCTGCTTCACACTTCTCTGATTCCTCTCATTCCCCTTCCCTCTTTTTCTCTTTTTCTCTCTCTCTCTCTCCTTCTTCTTCCTCTACTAATAATGTACTAATAATGGTGTCTATGATAATTTAAAGAAAGGAAAAATCTCTAAATCACAGAACAGGGTTGACACTATATCTGCGCTATGGAATCTTTCTGTGTGCGCACGATCTGTATGTGATGTGCCAGCTGTACTGTATGTGTGTTACAATGCAGCAGCGCATTCGTTTAGAATGTCGATTAACTTACGTGTACAATAAGCTGTTTAAAACGTGCATTCATCCAGATGGTATAATCAAACATAAGTGGAGCGCTATCAGAGTATACATTTATTTGTCATTTTAACTGTTTGGCAACGGAGCGTAAAGTGGACTTCAAAGATTTCTTATCCTGTTATGGCCATGATCAACAACTAGTCGACGTCAAGCTTAAAGCGTCATGGCACAGCATTAAAGTCGACTAGTCTGTGCAAGCCCTAGTGCGCACCAGGGTTCAGATGGCAGCGTTCACACTTATTCTAACGAGCTGCACTAACAGAGCAATCACACCAGAGTTTGTTTTAATCTAACCAAACCTGCCACGTGTGAACACACCCTAAAACACGTATCGAGTGTACTTATTCATGTGTTTATATTAGATTCATATGGTTTTGTGACTTTTTAATGGGTTACATATTTATTCTACAACCTGAAGAAAAGTTTAAATTGAATGACTCTAAAAATGTAATGCGGTGTAACCATCAAGTAAAATGAATTACATATTTTTCTGACATCTGTGACTGTACACATTTCGATCAGTATTAAAAATGTTTTTGAATGCAGGTTTTATGGTACAGTGTATTTTTTAATTTAGAAATATACAAAACATTCAAAAACATTTTTAATACTAAAAATATGTATTTGAAAAACCATGCAAACCAAATCAAAGTCATGTGGTTTGCATGGTTTTTCAAATATTAATAAGGAGTGAAGCAGTTTAATAATATTTTTTTGGTCACACTTTAGATTAGGGTCCAATTATCACTATTAACTAACTATTAAATATGACTTTTGCCTCAATAAACTCCTAATTACTGCTTGTTAATAGTTAGTAAGGTTGTTAAGTTTAGGTATTGGGTAGGATTAAGGGATGTGGAATATGGTCCTGCCGAATAAAGCATTAATATGTGCTTTATAAGTACTAATAAACAGCCAATATCCTAGTAATATGCATGCTAATAAAAAACCAGTTAATAGTGACAATTGGACCCTAAACTAAAGTGTTACTATTTATTTATTTATTTTCAGTGACGTTTTGTTAAATTATGTTTTTGTTGCATTTTTTTTTTTTTTGGGTTGCACCACATGACTTTGATTTGGCTTGCATGGTTTTTCAATTAACAAGGAGTGAAGCAGTTTAATAATATTTTTTCTNAATTACATATTTCTGACATTTTTTTTTTTTTACTTTATGACCAAAAATAAAAATATTAAATGAGTTTTAAGTGAGAAATTACAAATAATTGTATCATACAATAGGTGTATACAAGACATTATATGTATGAATGACATTTGTGAATGAATATACGAAAAATAATAATAATAATAATGTGATGTCACTGACCTAAACAAATATAACAATATAGGATTGCAGTGAGGAATGTGTGTGTACAAGTGGAGCTCACGACCTGTAGCCAGATTTTGATTGGAATAAAGGTGCAAATGCGCCCTGTGTAAACGGTGAGTAGTATTGACACAGACACAAAACTGGCAAATGTTCTGAGAGGACGAGAGCGAGTGAGAAAACCTGGCAAGATGTGAGCTACTGTTTAAATTGCCCAAGCTGTTGAATAGCTTGACCGGTTTGGGCTCTCCTCCGCTCTCCTGGGTACTTCTGTTCATCTGTCTCTCTCTCTCTGTTCCACTCTCTCAAATGAGTGCACCCCCTCAGGGCAGCACATGGCTCTAACAGGCCAAACCCCCACCTTTCCCTCACTCTCTCTCTGTCATACAGACACACATACACCCTGCAGTTAGGTTATAGTAATGAATTGTTCACAGGTGCTGATGATGAGCCCCTGAGCATCACCGTGGAGACGGGATGTGCCTGGCACAGGCCAAGTGGAAGAGAACAGATGCACGCTTAGAGTCCCCATACACCCCTTTCGCACTCTCATTATATCTATTTCTTTCTCCTTCTCTCTCCCTAAAACATAATCTTTAAAATAAAGGTTCCAATTACAACCAAAAAGACTTTACAGTGTGATGCAATAGGAGCAACTTTTTAAGCTCCACAAAAGGTTTGGGAAGCTCCACAGGGTGTTCAGGAAGTTGTTATTTTTGCAAATTAGTTTAGTGATGTTAGTAGTGCAGAAATTAAACGCATCTTTGAAATAACCCAGAAATGCTGACCTAAAGACCTTATGGACTACAATATTGAGGACAAAAAAAAAAAAGTCCTTTGGACTTTAGTCCATTCTTAATAATGCAGTGCCGGCGTTTCCAAAGTCTTAAGTACCCTATACAGAGAAAATGCTTCTTTATAAGAGGGTGCTGCAAAGAATCACTGAAGAACACCCACTATCAACTTCATATCGTTTTAAAGCAGCTTTACAGAAAATGCATGTCAACATTACAATTTAGAGTAATCTGTTATCAGAGGTGACTGTCCAAATTATGTAATTTCAGAAATGTACATATGCAAATCACACAGTTAGCCAACAATGTATTAATTTAAACAATGTATTAATTTAAGGCAGAAACAATGAGCTCATTGAAGTAATGAATACATGTTAACAATGATTAGGATATACAGCAAAATTTGGAATGGTGCATGTTGATCCAGAGTTTGCGTCATCTGAAGTCCTCACAGAGGTTGGGGTCGTCTCTTCACAGGTGTTGAGGCATCTGAAGTCTTCATAAGAGGCTGGATCCAAACTGGAGCTGATGTACTCTCTAGTCACCTTAGGATGGGCGTCCCGAGATAAAACAGAAAAGCAAATCAATAATTAGCATAGCTGCTGTTCATAACATTAAGCAAAAATAGTCATGTGCATTCGATCTGATATAACTGGAGTACAAGGATATGAGATGCATTATGTGAATGCTTGGCAAAAGAGATGCATCTTTGTTCTAGATTTAAACTGGGAGAGTGAGTCTAAGCCCTGAACATTATCTGGAAGTCTATTCCAGAGTTTAGGAGACAAATGAGAAAACACTCTCCCTCCTTTAGTGGAATTAGATATCCTAGGTACAACCAGAAGTCCAGAGTTTTGTGATCTTAAAGAGTGTGAAGGATTGTAGGGGAGATAGAAGATCGGTTAAATACACAGGAGCTAAACCATTTAGAGCCTTATAGGTCAGAAGCAATACTTTATAATTTATACGGAACTTAATAGGTAACCAGTGTAGAGATGATAAAATTGGTGTTATATGATCCTAATTTTTTGACCTAATAAGAACTCTAGCAGCTGCATTTTGGACTAATTGTAGCTGGACAAGGATGCAGGAAAACCAGCTAGTAATGTTATATAGATAACCAGCTAGTTATCTGTTTCTGCATCAGAAACAGATAACATGTTCCGTAGCTTAGTGATGTTTCTGAGGTGGAAGAAGGCTATTTTTATAACATTTGAAATATGATTTTTGAAAGACAAGTTGCTGTCTAATATGACACCCAGGTCTTTAACTGTAGAGGATGAAGTAACAGTACATCCTTCTGAAAGCAGATTGTACTTTAAGAGATTCTGTGTACAGGTTTTGGGTCCAGTAAGTAATACCTCAGTCTTGTCTAAAATTAATGAAATTTAATTACTGGTCATCCAGTATTTTATATCTTAAACACACTCTGTCAACTTGGATAATTTAGAGATTTCATCTGGTCATGATGAAATATACAACTGAGTATCATCAGCATAGCAGTGGAAACTACTGTTTTCTTATAATATTGCCAAGTGGCAGCATATATATTGAAAATAGTAGAGGGCCTAACACAGATCCTTGCAGCACTCCATAATTTACTGGTGTTACCTTACATATTTCCCCGTTTAAATAAACAAAATGGTAACGGCCTGATAGGTACGACCTAAACCACCTTAATGCCTTTCCCTGAATACCAGTGTAATTTTGTGGTCGATCTAAGAGTATTTTATGATCTATAGTGTCGAACGCAGCACTAAGATCAAGTAAAACTAGTATTGAGATACAGTCAGAAGCTAAGAGTAAGTCATTTATCATTTTATCAAGCGCAGTAGACAGAAGACCAGAAGTTTTGGTCGATCGGATCACAAGTAGACAAGAGAGACACATACTCGTTCACACCTGGTGTTTTAATCTGTCTCTTTTATCCATTTTCAATCACTTCTGTCCTAATTTCTTCAAGGGCAGGGTCTATGGGCGGGTAAATGTGTGGGTTTTTTCACATCTTTTGAGCTTATAGACAAAATAAGCTCATGCATTTTACATATGAACGTGGCTAAAGATGACGGAAAATACACGGAGAGCAGCAGGTTTTGTTTCTACTCTGACAGCAAACTAGGGCTGGGCGATATATCGCATGCGATTGTCACGCGCATTTCGTCAGTAAAGCCGGTTCCCTGATTACCGCTAAATCGCCATCAGCTGCTTTCAACTGGAGCGGCATTTAATAGACAGAGCCGTAGTTCACTGACAATCGCATGCGATATATCGCCCAGCCCTACAGCAAACGTGGCGAGTTAATGTTAGAAATCAGGAATGGTGAGAGAACATTGTGCTTGGTACATTTTTGTCCTCAAACCAAACTTGGGTCTTCAGCCGACAATGTTTGAATCCCATCTGGCTAGCGCACTTCCCATAATGTTTATGCATTAGGTCAGTAGGTGGAGAGTACATGGTCTTTTGTGGCTGTTTGTTTTCATGTGTTTTAAACTAACTCTGGAAGCTCAAAATGTTTTATACCCGATGTTCAACTGTAATGGTGATAAGAAATGTTTCTAATCAGCATATTTTGATTTCTGATGGATCATGTGACTTTGAAGACTAGGGTAATGACTGTGGAAAATTCTGCTTTGCCATAACATTTCACAATATTACTGTTTTGCTGTATTTTTTTAAATAAATGCAGCCTTGGTGAGCATAATAAAACTTGTTAATGGTATAGTGTACAGTATATCCTGTCCTCTATAAGTTTGCTTATTCAATATGTCAGCTAATTTGATTATACTTTGATCCAGTAGCTTTCTGTACGCTCAGCTCCATTTACAAACAGTTTGTTATATTTAATTTTATTTTGCAGAGTTCCACACATGGGTCTGAGAATGACTAATAGTGGTCTTTGGAGCCATATTCACTCTCTTTCTTTCGCTCCTTCTATACCGTTGTACTTTTCCTTGTTCCATGTGTCTCTCTGGCTTTTGCGCTTGTTCCTGCCGTTGCTTTTCCCTCTTTCCCTTAAGGCTTATAGATTATGTTCTAACGTGCCTCTAAAATACTCATTACTCATCTGCCATAAGGATGGATTAACGCTCCGGTGTGAGGCAGTTTTATGTATAGTTGTATCGGGACACAGTGGAAACCCACTCGACGGCTCATCAGTGCTCACTGTTTGCTAGGCTGCCATAGTTTGGCATTTTTTGAATCACAACACACCCCTCCAGAGGTGCTCTCGCTACCACAAGGTCGACTTATGCATCCCAAAGGGGCTGTTCTCCAAACGGCGACATTTAAAACCTCCACCTCTCTCAGCTTTCCCACAGCCGGGAGTCTATTCCACAAACCAGAGCTGCTTTAAATGAGATTATTTCACAGAGATTGGCCAGTGACCCCTTTAAAAGGCTATCCTATGGTGTGTGTGTACACACACGCTAAATTATTTACACCATGAAACAAGTGCGGTGCGCTCCATGAATAAATGAAGCCCGGAATGCCCTGCTCACCGGAGCACCCGTGGCTGCGGCTTCTAGACACACTTTAATCAACAGATAAATATTTCACCAGTTAATCAAGGATAGCGTTTAAATTAATTCAAGTTCTAATTTGATTCGGTTTCATTTGAAGTTGTGAGCAGAGAGATATTAGTTTGATTTATTTTTCCTTTTTTTTTTTTTGGTTCAGACAGACATGTGCTTAGGCTACATGTGCATTATAAACACTGCCTGGCATTGGTAATTAGCTCTGAGCAAATCACTGTAAATTGATTTTAATGCATCAGCAGTCAAGCCCTCCATTTTGCTGCTCCTGTAAATATGGAATCCATGTCTCTCTGACCTTAGAACAGCTTTCAATCCATAAGAACCATGCTGAACTCAATGAACGCATGGGAAATGTGCACTTTAAATTAGTCAGTCATTTAATTCATGTTTTGATGCATTTGATGGAACTATACACTGCAGAAAATGATTTTCTTAATTATATTTTGGTCTTATTTTCCTGGAAAAATATATAAACATCCTTAAAACAAGATAAATTAAGCAAAATCCAATCATGACATTTCTCAGAATAGTTTTAGCATGTTATTGAGTATGGCAATGTTAAAGAATTATTTAACTTCAAAATTCAAATTTACTCATCCCAATGTTATCCAAGATGTTTATGTCTTTCTTTCTTCATTTGAAAAGAAATTAAGGTTTTTGAGGAAAACATTGCATTTTTCTCCATATAGTGGACTTCAGTGGGGTGCAACGGGAAGAAGGTCCAAAAAGAGCTCTATATGATCCCAGACGAGGAATAAGGGTCTTATCTAGAGAAACGATTTTCAAAAGATATTTTAAAATGATATCCTTTTTAACAACAAATGCTCATCTTGCACTGCTCTGCGTTGCACCACGCATTATATAATCACGTTAAAAAGGTCACGCGTGACGTAGACGGGAGTACTGAGCAAGTGTTTACAAAGCGAAAGTGCAAAGACTAAGTTAAATGCACTTTACAAAAAAAAAAAAAAGAAAAAAAAAAGGTAAAACAACGATGTCGGACGATTTTGAAGTTGGAGGAGTTTTTCGGCCTACTGCGGTACTTCCGCCTATGTCACGCGTGACCTTTCCAACGTGATTACGTAATGCGTGGCGCATCGCATCGCAATGCAAGACGAGCATTTGTTGTTAAAAAGTATATACATTTTTATTGTTTTTTAGAAAATTACCTATTATTTTGCTAGATAAGACCCTTATTCCTCATCTGGGATTGTGTAGAGCTCTTTAAAGCTGCGCTCAAACTGCAATTTGGACCTTCAACCCACTGAACCCCAATGAAGTCCACTATATGGAGAAAAATCCTGGAATGTTTTCCTCAAAAAACATAATTTCTTAAGAAAGAAAGAGAAAGAAAGACATAAATATCTTGGATGGGGTGAGTATATTATCAAGGAATGTGAATTCTGAAGTGAACTAATCCTTTAGTGTATTTGGTCTTGGGGGACTACAGTATATCTGCTACACTGCTGCAGATCAAGTATTGACTTACTACTGCTAATAGATAGACACACTGCTGTGAGCATGTATGATATGCTGCTCCTGCATAAATAGACATACAGTACATAAATCCCATAGCAGATCTAGGCAGGTGGAGCTGGGGAAGGTGGAGGGTTTCAGAGGAACTCTGATAGCGCTCTCCAGGACTACCCTACAGTGAACACTAAAACAGAGTATTTAAATATTGAGCGAGCAATCTCATTGGCTCATTTTGATCGCTTGTGCCATGCAGCAATGATGAGATTGCTTGCACATTGCATGTAAAGGACCTATCAGCCTGCGCCCTCTAGAGTTTCATGACTGAACTGGAGGTTTGTTAGATTTATGCTTACATAAAGTTAGCCATTGCAAGAAAAATAAAATTAATAATAGATATATTCTCTGAAAACAGAACTTGCTTGTGTTATATAGCGTCTATAAAGTAAATATATCTTGCTTTAGGATTATATTTAGAAATTCCTACTGGAAAATTAACAAAATATAGTGCTTATTAAGAACACAGTCTGCATTCACGTTATAATACACCATATCCTGGCGATTAGACACAAGGAACAAATTAAAGGCTTCCAATTGGTTATACTCATTTTTGCTCATCAGCCTGAACAAAAGGGACATGCAGGTCACAGCCCCAGACATGCCTGACTTATATCTGATCTTTGAGCTTTTTTTCAAAACTCTGTGAAGTACTGTTTCTCTTTATTATTCTGCTGTGGCCCAAATCAAATAGGGAAGTATCTGACATTCAGAGTAAGAGGGAGAAAGAGAGGAAGAGAAGAAGCTGATAGATTTGTATTCCTAGGTTTGACTACTCGCTATGAGAGTCACGAATTTAAAGATCAATAGTGGACCTGTAGTCTTCAGATGAATAAAAGTGTATTGTCTGCCTGCCAACATACAGATTGGATTTTTAGTCTTTAAGAAGCTAGATGTATAAGAAGAAAAGAATCCTGTCATATACTCACACTAATGTAATTCTGAACTTGTTTTACCTTTCTTCTTCACAAAAAAAATATTTTGAAGTGTTGAAAATTAGTGTTTTTTAAATGTGTTTTTGTTGTGCTTCCATGTTTTCTGATCATTACATAGCTTTAAAAATTGACAATGCAACTTTTGCAAATTATGCTCCAAAATTGTGGAATACACAACCAATAGAGGGAAGCCAGTTCGCTCAATATTTTTAAAATAAAAATAAAAATGTATATTTTTACCTTAGCATTTAACTAGTTTTCTATGAGTTATGTTTATTATAAATTGTCTATTATGTTTAGTATTTGATCCTTCTTGTGTTGCGTATCTTTTATTTTTGATCTCTTATATGCTGAAAATTTGTATTTAATATATACCTGGTTTGATGGAGACTTGCATTCTACCTGTGCAAGATTTGTACGTTATGTTATGTTATGTTATGTTATGTTATGTTATGTTATGTTATGTTATGTTATGTTATGTTATGTTATGTTATGTTATGTTATGTTATGTTATGTTACGTTATGTTACGTTATGTTACGTTATGTTATGTTACGTAAAGATAAATACAAACACACACACACACACACACAGATATATATATATATATATATATATATNAAGATCTTGCACAGTTGGAATGTAATTTTTTTTTTCATCTCAACCTCCATTAGACCTAGCCCTCCAACTCTCAGCCAAGCTGTTTTTGCAGCATAGTTTGGCGTGTAATTTCCTCTCTGCACCAAACATCTCTTTATCTGTCTAAAGTTACAGCAGGCACATCTGTTCATTCCTTGCTTGCAAGCTCTGGTAGAGCCAGTCTGGCAAGAATCCTTATATATCTCTTTTCTTTCCATCACACTCTTCTTCTCTCTCTCTCTCTCTCTCTCTCTCTCTCTCACAGAAACACACTCACACACTGTGGTCATGAGGGCACCCTCTCTTCGCTGGCATGGCTCAGCTCAATTAGCCTGCAGGGAAATGTAGGGAGGGAGTGAGCGCTTGAGAAAAAAGAGGGAGAGAGGTTCTTCGTCTGCCAAATCTCCCTCACGCTTCCGCAGGATCTCTGGAGCCCTCCGTGGGCTGTCTTTGTGTGCCGTCTGCCCAGCCGCTTTGTTTGTAAATAAGCCGTCTGGAAAATTAGCTAGGGCAGCCAGTCACTCACAGTTAGACGTCTCATCAGGCCTATAACTACCACATAATAGAGAGAATATCATGAAGAGCAGGGGTGGAAATCTTAGATAAGGGTGCCACAATTGGCGCTCGAAGAATTAAGGATTGGCATGCGAATGACAAGAGCGAGATGGATTCATATGAAATGTACCGCATTAAAAGTCCTTCACATCTGCTTGCCAAACAACATTTTATACTTTTTGGGTGAACTAACCTTTTAAGAAAACATTTGATTTGTTCATGGTGCATGCTGGAAAGTGAATTGAGTCATTTCTGCACCTCTAATGGCATTAATGAAATAGCAATTATTCATTTGAGTGGACTGAATGGGCTAAACATTGACCGCTGATGGTGTGACTTTGAGGCGGGACTATCTGTTTGTCTGGCCAATGGGTGAAAGAGGGAGAGTTTAAAACATGTTTGGAACCAATAGTTATATTTGCAGTTCTGTTTCATGTCGCTAGTGGAGGAGAAATTATATATGTCAACTATAAAAATGGCATTTCATGTCAAAAAGCTTCCCTGAAGTTGATCAATTTGAAACTCACGATTCAAAAATAATATTTTAAGATAGATGCATAATAATTTGCAATCAGTTTGAGAAAACAAATGAATCATAACATCCTTAGAAAACCCCAAAATAAACTAAAAAAGCAATGCCAGAGACCAACCGAATTTAAAAAAGCGCATCCTTCAAAGCCAAATATGGCAATTGCAAAGACATAGAACAGAGAGAGAGACATGTGGCGGCCTGTCTTTCTTGATGTGTGGGGTTGAGCTGTTTTCAGAGGGCCTTTGGGAAGAGGAGGGTGTCTTGTGGCGGTGGGCCAGTGAGCCTGAGGAGCGAGAGCCAGAGGAAGCTATGCCTGCAGAGCTCATAAATTACAGCCCTGCCTTCCTGGCTTTACATTAATGGATCAACAGCTCTGTGCTTCTTACTGAGACTCTTCTCACTTGTTCTCGTGCTGTGCGTGTCTTCAAGGACGAGGGTAGGACGGATTGATGCCGGGCGGACGACAGTTCAGTTGTTTTCCTACGGGGAATTGTATTCATATTCTGAAATGTTAAAGGGTAAGTTCAGCCAAAAATGAAAACTCTGTCATTAATTACTCACCCTCGTGTCGTTCCACATTTGTAAGACTCACAAATGAAGATATTTTTAATGAAATCTGAGAGATTTCTGTCTCTCCATAAGGATCCAATGCAACTACCACTTTAAATGTCCAGAAAGGTTGTAAAGACATCATTAAAGTACTCCATTTTTATTGAGATAGGACAGTTAGTTGACAGGAATCAAATTGGGAGAGAGAGGGGGAAGGTCCCACTGCCCACGCTGCCCACTAGGCTATTGGCGCCGACTGCGATTGAGTTTCTGGTTGATCGACTACTTCAGGCGTTTCATCGTTGGACTCGGGCTGGAATTGATAAGGTAAAATCAATGCCATCTTGTTTGACCGTACATTGTACACAATCTCTTGAGAATTGATAAGCCTCCGGAGCTGTTATTCAGTTATGGCAATGGGCATTTCGTTTCCGACATGAGCTGTACACGATAGACCAATCACAACAGACTGGACCATTTGACCAATCAGAGCAGAGTAGGCTCACGGAAAGGAAGGGTTTAGAGAGACTGAATCTTTAAACTTCTTTAAATGAATTGTTTAAGAATCTTTGAGGAATTAGGTGATATTAAATGTATATTATTAGAAAACCAAAGTTTTTTTTAACTTTTCATGCATGTATACCTGTTGTAGAAGACTCCCAAAACAATATTAGGAACCTTAGAAATGGCATAATAGGGGCACTTCACAATAATTCAATCAATATAATATACCAGTGTTTACTGCACACCCCCACTGTCGAATCTGAACTTACATTCCAATAGCAAAAGTCATATTTTACTTGGTTCTGCAGTCCAAATTGAATATAATGAGATACAAATGGCATAGATGAGGCAAGAAAGTCAGTCTTCCTATTGAGTTTTCTTCACAGACTAAACACGTTGACATCCAACGTGTCTGATTCACAGACAAATTAAACAAATCTATTTAAAGGTGTTATATGTAGGATTTCTGTCCGCTAGAGGTCGCTAGAGGCCTATTCAAAACAAAGGCGTAGCTTGATGACGCCAAGTTTGAGCGCGGAATCTTGGGACTTGTGGTCTTCACATCACAGCCGGTGGAAACAATCGGGATACGACTCAGGAAGAAATCATGTTCATGGATGAGATTATTAACGTTACTGTAGTATGAAGCAGAGCGGGACGAGTGTTGTGGGAGCTGAACGAGGAGCTGGAGCGATTGCGCAACACACGCCTCACAAGCAGCGGAACTTTTATTATGTCACAGTCGCCGGCGCCGCTTCCACTTTTCCGGTCATGAGTATGAGGAAACACAGCTCTGTTTATCATATTAGATACATTTGAGTGTGTTGAAAATTATGTTATAACGTTACTCTGTGCTTTCGCTCGGTGGCTGCTGTGAGACACTTGTTTGAGACACACCGCAGTAAGCTCGATCGATTTTAGAATATCATATTAAATGCTGGATGGCTTGTGTTGATAAATGGCATGCAATTAATTTTAAAATGTATGATGATGTATTACTAAAAATAAAGCTGCATCTGATTATGCTATGTTAACTACTTCACAAAATAGTGTTTTTCTCTGAGGCATGGTAAAACATGGTACTCGCAAAAAATCAAGAAAATTTGATTTAAACAATAAGACTAAAAGTGTTGAGCTATATAACAACAATTAGTTTTCTGTCTATAAATATATCAAAACAGTTGTTCCTTTGTCTATTAAAACATATAATATATTAAAGTGTCTTTGGTGTTTCCATGGTTTTTACAAAATAAAACCGGAAACCGAGGGTAACGCGGCAATGACGCCATTGACAGGCGACTCCTCACACGTCCCGGAGCCTTGGTTAAAATTGCAATTTTTTTCACGATTTACAAATAGTTGCAAACATTTGGGATATTGTAAGTACTCAAGTGAACAAAATATATAACACTGACCTAGTGGTTTTTGGATATTTTACTGCAAAAATCTTACATATTGCACCATTAACTGGTTCTTTTTAGGTAATTAAAAAACATACAGCGAAACCCTGTAATCCGATTCACGAACAAATGACTCTTATGAACCGGTTCTTTCAGCCAGTAGTCTGAATTTGGGGATGCGAATAGGCTGTTTAGCAAGGAAATGGACTGGTTTTGTGTAAAGGAGGAGTTCTGGAAAATCATTATTATTTTTTGTAGGTGCGTTTAGTGAAGCTAGTAGCGCAGAAATGACACACTTCAGCTTTAATGCCCAATATATGCAGTACCTGCTGCAGATCAACATTAATTCTTGATGAAGCGTAACTCTCGTCTGCGAGAAGTTTTAGCCAGTGTACCATGAGTATTTGAATCTCTCTGTGTCAGGCGCTGAGCGGTGTCAAGTCTCACTGAAGGCCCTGATTATGCAGTTAGGCTATATGCTAATAGTGCTCTGGTGGGCCTCTCTGAAGACCTCTGACTTTAAATGCATGAATGTGGACAGGTCACGCCAAGGTCATTGTGCATTCTTTCTGCTTAACTAATTAAAGGGAAAAGTTGGTGGATTCAGGCACTTTCTTTGTGAATATGCAAATTAGGGGGCAATTATAGACAATTGTTTAAGTTTAAATCCTCTGAAATAATAAAAAAGCAATTTGTCTGCACCTACTTAGCCTCTAAATGAAATTGCTGGCTCTGTTAAATGCGATTAAATGGAGCTTGCTCACAAAGCTATTACTAATTTAACAAAACAACTGACAAAAATAAATAAAGCTTTCTTAAAAAGTGCAACACTCAGCTGGCTGCAATCATAACAATTTATTACGGCAGTTAAATGGCAAATTAGTTGTTGTGTTTTATGAATCCTGGAGGCGCCAATAGTTTTATTCAGAGATGCGGCTACATCTGAAAAAGATTTTATTCGAATTCTGTTGCAACGCTACAAGGCCACGTGTCACCAGTCTCCTGCCAGTCTTTTTGAGCTAATTAGCTGCAATTATTTCAATTAGATATCAAAGGCAAGCACAGACAAATAATTATTACTTTGTAATCAGTTTGTGCAGTAACAGTCCTGGAAACTGCTTCACACTGTCAGGCATCATGAAAGTTTTAGTACATTTTCTCTCTCTTTCTTTCTTTTTCTCTATCCCTCCACCCTGGCCCTTTTTTTCCCTTGGCCGGCATCCAGTGTCAAAGCAATCCTGAGAGTTGCTGTTCTCCAAAGCGTTCTAAGTAATCCTTTTAACAAACTGTATTCACGTATGTGAATGTTTTTGGCTCTGAGCAGATTTTTCAAGAGATAAGAACTCGGATAAAATCCGCCCCTGGCAAAGACTCAGGATATATGGGATTTCAAGTATGAGGGAAATATGGATAATAGAATTTCCTCTCATCTCTGTAGTTGGGTTAGCTGTGGATGCAGCGCTATGCTCTGACTTTACGGGTTGCTGTGGCTTCAGAGATTAAAAACTCCTCTACTGGATCAGTTACACTCTAAAAACTGCTGGGTTAAATATGGACAAAACCAGGGATTGGGTTGTTTTCACCCAGCCATTTTTTTCAACCAATTTCGGATTTATTTTTTTAGCCAGCAATATAGTAATATAGTAAAAGGCGTGTTTTTGCTCACCCCCAAATAGGGGCAAATTTGTGGCGTATTTTAAGCTGAAACTTGACCAGACCAGAGACTTATATGACATCATGTGAAAGAGGGCATAATAGGTGCCTTTTAACCCAACCTGCTGGGTTTGTCCATATTTTACCCAGCTTGGGTTTTTTTAACCCAGCATTTTTTAGAGTGTAGCCTTTTTAATTCTCAAATAGGGCTGGAGAAAATACAGATTTTCTAATATAGCGATATGTTTTTGAAAGACCACAGTATCGATTCTTAAAGTCATTTGATCAATACAATATGCCAGTGTTTACTGCTCACCACCGCTGTTGAATCTACACTGTCGCTACTGAATCTGAATGTGCCCCACCGTAAAAGAGTTTGTAGTCCCAATTGAATGTAATGACATAAAAATAGTGTGTACCATGATATACATACAAGAAAAGTAATTTTTCCATTGAGTTTTTAGCATCCAATGTGACTGAACAAATGAATCTTGTTCTTGGTAGTTAATCATAAACTTATAGTGTAACCAGTGAAGTATGATTGACAAACAAATTACTTTTATGAACCATTTATTTTTAATGAATCCAAAACATAAAGCACAACCACTGCAGTCTGACTCAGAAACAAATGACTCTCTCTTTAGTAAATCAAAAACATTCAGCACAAGCAGTGTAGTCTATTTCAGGAACAAATGACTCTTGGGTCATTCTGTGTCAACTCAATCAGAGGTCCCAGGCTCAGATTTCTGATTTTGTTAATATACTTTTTTTTCTATAGAAAGGCAAACATAATTAGCGATGAAAGCCATAATATTAAATGTCACAGATGTATATTTGCTGCGTAATCCACTATTTTTAGAGGGGGGTCAAAATGACAATTTTCACCTGAGATTTGGAGCCAAATTACAGGGGTGTAAAAATGACTTTAGAAAGATGGCAGCATCATTATTTTATTTTTACACAGAGATTGGCAGGTCTATTAGCAAAATCTGTTGACTTTAGCAATTGTTGTTTCGTTATATGCCAATGGTGACAGTTCAAAAATGGCAAAAAGCACTTCTGTGTTTTTTTGCCTCAAGTTTGCATGCACTCTAAAAAATGCTGGGTTAAAAACAACCCAAGTTGGGTTGAAAATGGACAAACCCAGCGATTGGGTTGTTTTGACCCAGCAGTTGGGTTAAATGTTTGCCCAACCTGCTGGGTAGTTTTATTTAACCCAACAATTGTTTACAAATTACTATAGGTCTGGCTTAAAATGAACCCAAATTTTTGAACTGTCACCGTAGCCAGATAATGAAACAAAAATTGCTAAAGTCAACAGAATTTACTAATAGACCTTCCAATCTCTGTGTAAAAATAAAATAATGATGCTGCCATCTTTCTAAAGTAATTTTTACACCCCTGTAATTTGGCTCCAAATCTCAGGTGAAAATTGCCATTTCGACCCCCCTCTACTCAGTAAACATACATCTGTGACATTTAANACTACCCAGCAGGTTGGGCAAACATTTAACCCAACTGCTGGGTCAAAACAACCCAATCGCTGGGTTTGTCCATTTTCAACCCAACTTGGGTTGTTTTTAACCCAGCATTTTTTAGAGTGTGCCTGTAACTCAAGAAGTATAAAGATATCTTAATATCCTTCTAGATTCTCATTCTTAATAAACCTTTCTTTTGGAATATTCATTTTTAAGACCCTAAATAGTGTAGTCCCATAGATAGTGGGACCCCAATGTTACTCCATGTCCAAATTGTTGAATTTTACCCATTTTCAATGGTCAAGAACCAAATGGAGGTAACTTTTTAAACAGAATCGTTTTAGATTCTTGTTCTTATGAAACTTTTCTTTTGGAATTATCATTTTTAAACATTATTTATTCTTCACTCATTCCTCTTTAAATGCAATAAGTGTCAGCTGTGTGCAAAGTGAACAACGTTTAGTTTTCGATCACTGAAAATGGGTAAAATTCAACTATTTGAACATGGGGCTGCTTTGAGATCCCCATATCTATGGGACTGAAGATTTCAAAAGGAAAGCTTATTAAGAACGAGTATCTAGAAGGATATTACGATATCTTGAATACTTTTAGAGTTACAGGCATGCAAACTTTGGAAAAGGAGTATTTATGGCACTCAGACAGGTATATTCTATGCAATTGAGTTGGTAGAAAAACACGAGATACATTTCTAGTTTCAACATTATTTGTTCTTCAGATGTTCCTCTTTAAAAGAAAAAAAGTATCAGCTGTATGTAAAGTGACCACACATTTGGTTTTTGACCACTGAAAATGTGTACAATTTACTCATGGAGCTGCATTAAGATCGCCATATCTCTGGGACTGAACCTTTGAGGGCCTTTAAAATGCTTTTTGCCATTTTTGAACTGTCACCGTAGCCAGATAATGAAACAAAAATTGCTAAAGTCAACAGAATTTACTAATAGACCTTCCAATCTCTGTGTAAAAATAAAATAATGATGCTGCCATCTTTCTAAAGTAATTTTTACACCCCTGTAATTTGGCTCCAAATCTCAGGTGAAAATTGCCATTTCGACCCCCCTCTACTCAGTAAACATACATCTGTGACATTTAATATCTTGGCTTTCATCACTATTCATGTTTGTCTTTGTACAGAAAAAAATTTTTTTAATTGATCATTCAAAAAGACTCACAAAAACTCATTGCAGGATGAATAAAATTGCTTGTGAATCAGAACAGGAACCCCTACTTGACATTAATGCTTTCTGTCCATATTGTTATCGATGTTCACACTCTATTAACACCAGGAATTTGTTTTTATTCATGTCTGTCACTCATTGAAGGCTTTTAGGCCCATCTAACCTTCAGTGTTGTGTCTGTGGCCTTTTTGTCTGTATGTGAGAAAAGCATGTGTGCACACTGTATCTCATTGTGTGTGAAATGGGGACAGGTGAAGGTGAGACGAGACACCGGATGAGGTGTGAGAACGGGCAAAGACCCGGACCCGCCTACGTTGGTGTGTGTGTGTGTGTGTGTGTGAGAGAGAGAGAGAGAGAGAGGCCCCTGGCATGGTCCCTGTCAGCAGGAGTCTGATGTCTGTCTACTCATGTGTGGAGCACTCATCATGGGCAATTAAGGCCGAGCAGGGGGCCTGGCCTTCCCACTCATGTCCTTGAAGAAAGAAAGTAAAAGGGGGCAGGAAGAGTGATGGGGTGGAGCAACGCAGAAGGAAGGGCGGGAATTCTATCGGTAGTTTTTTGGAGAAGAGTAAGTTGAGCGATATGCTTCCAAACCTTACGGTAGGGTGACAAAAGCATGTCCAGGATCTGTAATGTCTTTGTTTTTCTCCCCTCTGGTGCTTAAATAGATTCTCTCCACAGGGTGATAATCACCATTCATTATTCACACTTCAGATGGCCATTAAAAGTCAATCTTGAAAACCCTGAAAAATGGCCCCAACTATGGGACCACTTGGTGTCGTCTTTGATATTGTGTTGTAATTTTGCACAAATTGATATTCCTCTTCAGTGCTACTCGTATAAGATAAGAGGGTTTCGTAAAAACACAATTCCTTTGGCTTGTAATTGATGATTTATTAATTTCATGTTCTGTCAGAGCTGGAATGAAGAATCTCTTAATATTTAATTTGGCATGCATGTGCACATGCCAGGAACATGGAGAAGATGGATTTGTGCAGTAGAAAGATGATTATGACCCTTCTCATGAGGATGTTATAATAATAATTAAGTGTACTGCAGATTTTTAAATGATGATTAGTTGGTGTTTTCCTAGTGTCAGTGTTGTTGTTGGATGATAACAAGAGCTACTTTTTGGGTTTACTTTATTTTAGATCTGTTTAGAGCAGTGCATTAGACAGTGTTTTCATTATTTTCTATTTACATGTGAGAAGACTTGAGATGGTGCATGCTCCCCCTGAAAAAAAACAACAAAAAAAAAAAAAGAGCGAGACTGCTTAGCAGAATCAAAACACAACAAAAAAATTAGAATAACATATGAAAGCAAAAAAAAGTTATGTTCAAGATCAGGCTTGGGGCACTTCTCTCATGCTTAATTGAAGCACTTATTTTGTGCCTGTTTAGATTTTTTTAACCAGCATTCAAACTGAGGGAACACGTGGTGTCTCGTGTATTTCATTATTCATACTCTACCTTTCAAAAGTTTAGGGCAAGTGCGATTTTTATTTTTTTTTTTCTCTTTTATTCATCAAGGATGCTTTCAATTGATCAAAAGTAACAGTAAAGATTTTTTTTAAATAATGTTACAAAAAAATCCATTTCAAATAAATGCTGTTCTTTTGATTTTTCTGTTCATCACAGAATGCAGAAAAAAATGTATCACAAATATTAAGCAGCACAACTATATTCACCATTCATATTAATAAGGAATGTTTCTTTAGCAACAAATCAGCATATTAGAATGATTTCTGAAGGATCATGTGACGTTAAAGACTGGAGTAATGATGCTGAAAATTCTGCTTTGTCATCACTTATTTCAAAAACATTTACTATTCTTACCAACCCAAAACTTTTTAATGGTAGTATATATTTAAAAAATCTAACATATATAATTTTACGTATTATTTTCTCTTAATTCAACTTTAGTTCTGAAAATATAGCAGAAAGAAAATCATTCATTCTGTCATTCATTTCATTTCATTTCATTCATTCATTCATTCATTCATTCATTCATTCATTCAATCAATCATTCATTAATTCATTCATTCGTTCATTTGTTATTCATTCGGTCCTTCATTCGGTCATTCATTCAGCCATCCATTGGGTCATTCAATGGGTCATTCAGTAATTTGTTAGTTTGTTCCGTCGTTCGTTCATTCCTTCCTTGCTTCCTTCCTTCCTTCTTTTGGTCATTCATTCACTCATTGGGTTATTCATTCATTCACTCATTCATTCATTGGGTCATTCATTGGGTCATTCATTGGGTCATTCAGTAATTTGTTAGTTTGTTCCTTCGTTCGTTCATTCCTTCCTNGAAAATTCTGCTTTGTCATCACTTATTTCAAAAACATTTACTATTCTTACCAACCCAAAACTTTTTAATGGTAGTATATATTTAAAAAATCTAACATATATAATTTTACGTATTATTTTCTCTTAATTCAACTTTAGTTCTGAAAATATAGCAGAAAGAAAATCATTCATTCTGTCATTCATTTCATTTCATTTCATTCATTCATTCATTCATTCATTCATTCATTCATTCATTCATTCATTCATTCATTCATTCATTCAATCAATCATTCATTAATTCATTCATTCGTTCATTTGTTATTCATTCGGTCATTCATTCGGTCATTCATTCAGCCATCCATTGGGTCATTCAATGGGTCATTCAGTAATTTGTTAGTTTGTTCCGTCGTTCGTTCATTCCTTCCTTGCTTCCTTCCTTCCTTCTTTTGGTCATTCATTCACTCATTGGGTTATTCATTCATTCACTCATTCATTCATTGGGTCATTCATTGGGTCATTCAGTAATTTGTTAGTTTGTTCCTGCGTTCGTTCATTCCTTCCTTGCTTCCTTCCTTCCTTCTTTTGGTCATTCATTCACTCATTGGGTTATTCATTCATTCACTCATTCATTCATTGGGTCATTCAGTAATTTGTTAGTTTGTTCCTTCGTTCGCTCATTCCTTCCTTGCTTCCTTCCTTCCTTCTTTTGGTCATTCATTCACTCATTCATTTGGCCATTCATTTACTCATTCACTCATTGGGTCATTCATTCATTCACTCATTCATTCATTGGGTCATTCATTGGGTCATTCAGTAATTTGTTAGTTTGTTCCTTCGTTTGTTCGTTCATTCCTTGCTTCCTTCCTTCTTTTGGTCATTCATTCACTCATTCATTTGGCCATTCATTCACTCATTGGGTCATTCATTCATTCACTCATTCATTCATTGGGTCATTCAGTAATTTGTTAGTTTGTTCCTTCGTTCGCTCATTCCTTCCTTGCTTCCTTCTTTTGGTCATTCGTTCACTCATTCATTTGGCCATTCATTTACTCATTCACTCATTGGGTCATTCATTCATTCATTCACTCATTCATTCATTGGGTCATTCATTGGGTCATTCAGTAATTTGTTAGTTTGTTCCTTCGTTCGCTCATTCCTTCCTTGCTTCCTTCTTTTGGTCATTCATTCACTCATTCATTTGGCCATTCATTTACTCATTCACTCATTGGGTCATTCATTCATTGGGTCATTCATTCATTCATTCACTCATTGGGTCATTCATTCATTCACTCATTGGGTCTTTTATTCATTCACTCATTCATTCATTGGGTCATTCATTCACTCACCCTGCGTTCCATTCGGAAGGGCTCATCCCTATGCCCTAATCCCTTCAAAGTGTTTCCCTTCTTTCCCTTTAAAGACTGGAGTAATGATGCTGAAAATTCTGCTTTGTCATCACTTATTTCAAAAACATTTACTATTCTTACCAACCCAAAACTTTTTAATGGTAGTATATATTTATTCATAGTATATATTTATTCATTCATTGGGTCATTCATTCACTCACCCTGCGTTCCATTCGGAAGGGCTCATCCCTATGCCCTAATCCCTTCAAAGTGTTTACCCTCCGGAGTGAGAGCTTCAAAGGGATGAAGGGTGTAGGGGTGCAAAAAACTCATTTTTTGGAACGGACTTCAGCGTCATCTTAACGAGACAATCAAGAAAGATAGATTGTGCAAGCTGCGCCCTTTCTTTAACGTTAGTTTATATATTTATTTATTTTTGGTTTATCGCACCATAATGTATATTGTGTCTATGTATTTGAAACATTTGAATGGACTGATAAAGGGAGCTGTAAAGTATTTTTGTTGAAGTATAATGTAATTTTGACCATAATAATGTACTAAATCTAACTCGTATAAATATTACATATTATAGAAAAATACTATACATACATTTTAAGGTAAAATCAAACTCCTAACCTCCTGTACCTATTCTGTGATGTCAAAACATTTTCCTGTGCAAAGGATCATGGGGGCCTGAAGTGTCCATCAGTTGTACCCTTCGAAATCCTTCATTCCGAAGGGCCCTTTGAAGTGGCCAGTTTTGAGCACTTCGGTTTGGAACGACTCTTCAATATGGCGGCCATGATTATTTTCACTCTGAAGTGCCCTTCGGAGGGCGATATATCCCGTTTGGAACGCACCGTCATTCACTCATTCACTCATTGGGTCATTCATTCATTCACTCATTCACTCATTGGGTCATTCATTCATTCATTTATTGGGTCATTCTCACCTGTAAGGCATTAAAATGTGAATCCCGGCTGCTTCTTGTAACCCACTTTTTAAATATCTTCTTAAAATCCACAAAAGGCATCAGAGTTTTTTCACGTCATATCACACGTGGTATCAAGTGCCATTTGGAGCAGGAGCCTCCTGCTGTCTGTAGGTTTCACCCAGCTGATAGCTGTGGCCCGGGGAGATTAACCTATATCTGTTAGCACTAACCCTCATTTTCCTCATCGTTGCAATTGTATTTACTCATTAGGCGTCATAGAAACAATGCTGAAGAGTTAATTAGAGAGCGAGCAGCTTGCATTCTGCCTTCTCTGACCCAGTTCTCTTTCCTTCTCTCTCCTCCACCCTCCCTCTTTTTCTTCATCTTCCTTGTCTGTATCCTGGTTAATGAGCGCACTTCATGGTATGAAATGGTTGCATGATTATTTTCACATGATTCTGACTGAGTCGGGGCAATTTCTTCCTTTTGTGTGCTCGTTCATTCTGTAAACGTCAGGACTTGGGTTTGATATCTCTACTTTTCATCCAGAGAAATGTGAGAATGTGTTTATAATAAGGCTTCGCTGTACCAAATGGAGGTCGTAATGCAGTGTGTATGATAATAGTGGTCAACCTAGGTCATAACATTCTTCTTGGATGGCTATAAAACTCGCTGTGATCTGTCGAGAAGTGTTTGGCAGACCAATGAGGTGATGTCCACACCAGTCTTTTCATCCTTAATGACTCATCTACTTTGCCATATACCTTCCTCCTGTCCCATGACTCCTGGCTTTGCCTTAAGAATGATCTCACACCAGCATAGGTGTGATCAGGGCTGATATGGCATTCTAATGAAAGGCCAGGAGAATTTCTCAAAGGTTGGAGTAATGGGTGACTTGACAGCCTCTTTATGTAACAATCATAGGTGGATTCTGGGAGGCAGAGGAAATCTTATTCCTGTGATATAATGTGATATGAATATATACAGTATATAGTATATACAGAGACTCGAACATGTAAGCTCACATGTAGTCATTTTTAAATGTTTTCTCCAACATGTTTTCTCTCTATTTCTTGCAGGTATTTTACCCACCACTTTTGAGCTTTATTATGGAAACCAGATGTGGAGAAGCAGTGGTGAGTATCATTGAATACCCTTATCTGTTTAGTATCTGACCATTTACTTTACCCACACTGGCACTGAGAATCAATTTTAAGTATGCTTCTTGTGTCCATGAATATAAATTCAACAAATATAATCTTTCTTTGAACTTATGACTGCATTTTGATACTGTCCACTGCTGTGACATTTTGTTTGCATTTGCTCAGATTGTATTTGTTCTATATTACACATGCCAAATAAAACTGAATTTCATTCGGAGTTGGATGACACCTCACACTTTAGTGTGTGTTGAGATCTCAGTTAAAATATTGGCTCAGTGTTAGTTGTCTTAGGAAGTATTTCTGTTTGTGACCTCAAACTGCGTCTCATAAGGTCAAGTGAGCTAAACGTTTGTTTTCTCACACAGAGAGCGCTTTGACCCCTGACTTACCGTACATGTCACTGCACTTATAGTGTAATAGTTGGCATCACGAGTGCAGAAATGACAAGGTAACTGCACTCATTGAACTGAGTGGACTCGTTTGAGACATTTTTGGTGGTACTGCAAATGATCAAATATCAAATATACAGTGGAGTCCACAAGTCTGAGACTACCAGAGAAAATGCTTCTTTTGTGCACTCTTTTCTATTCAAACAGTGGTTTTCAGTATACCAGTTTAACACTTAAATGCATAAATGTTTTGCCAATCGTTATTACATATTCATGTCTTTAGTGACCCAGATGTACATATGGGACTCTTTTGAGATGTTTTTGGTGGTACTGCAAATGATCAAATATCAAATATACAGTGGAGTCCACAAGTCTGAGACTACCAGAGAAAATGCTTCTTTTGTGCACTATTTTCTAATTAAACAGTGTTTTTCAGTATAACAGTTTATCCCTTAAATGCATGAATGTTTCACCAGTCATTATTACATATTTGGGTCTTTAGTGACCCGGATCTATATCTAACACTCATGGCTCTCTAACTACCGCAGTAGTATAAAACTCTTCTAATATTTTAATAAAAATTACAAAAGAATAAAATAAAGCATATTTTGTTACCTTTTGGAACTTGTAAGGGTTCAATTTAAGCATCATCACTGTCATCATCAGATCCAATTTCCCCATTTCATTTAGCATCTGGCTCAGGATTTGACAGCTTCTTCAGCAAATCCACCTTCAAGTGATGGTGAGACTAATGTTTGATTTTGTGCAGTATTTGCTCTGCAGTAAATCGCTGAGTCATTTCAAGTTTTGCTGATGATACTTGTTTATTCTTTTGTTTTCTGCCTGCGGTAACTATGAGTGAAACGTCACTTCATCATTGTGTATCAGACATTGCCACCTCGAAGAATAAAGGTGAATTGCAATTAAAAAGTAATCAGAGATTCAATTATTGTTGTGAAAAAAAAAATACTTACACTATTACGTACCTCGGGTCTCTTGCGACCCTGTACACTTTATACAATAATTAAAATAATTAGAAAACAGACATTCTTTTATATATTTTTTTATTGATATATTGTTTATAATAAGTTAAGCAATTAAATTAGGTTAATATCTAACTTTAAAATAATGAATGATGGGGAGGGTTGTGAAAGACGTCCCAGGTCAATAAAAACCTTTGGTATTTGTTTAAGGGTTAAGGTTGAACTGAAAGATCTGTTCACATGGTCAGTGTCACAAATTAGTTTACATTTTTGTGAACATTTAGAATCAAAAGAGGATGAACAGCAAAGACATCTTCCCACAGCCTGTTTAACTTATTACAGTATATTATTATAGAGTATTATTATTATACGGTCTTTATCAAGAGTGCCAATGCTAATAAGAATGCGTTTCTGGTGCAATGAGACTGTAGATGTGCGTTTAATCCTGGAAGCGTTTTCTAGTGTCTTCACAAGTTTTGTTCTTTGGTTGAATCAAATACTGAGGAAAAAGTCTGTCAATAACTGGCAGCTGTATGAGTTTTAATAAAGCCATTTGAACTTTAAGTTGAAGGAAGGAGGAAATGCATCTTGTAGGCCGCTAGATGTAAAGGCTGTAAACTTTGATTTTGTGCATTTCTCTGATACTTTACTTTTCCAGCATCATACTTTTCCTACATTTATACAGTTTTCTTCTCACCCACTCACTCCTGTGGCATATGACATGCTTGTTAGATTCATGTGTCTCCAGTGGGTGTCATGAACCCATAACACAAAGTTTGTGCTGTTTATTATAGAACCCGGAGCTACCAAATGTTAGAATTATTTAGATTTTTTACTATTATTTATGTATTTATTTTTGTTCTGGATACATGGAACAATCACTCCAATCACATTGCATAACCTGATATGAAATAACTTATTCAGTGCTGACATTTTTGTTCAGTGCTATCACTTGGCAAAGTGAGACTTGATTTAAGACACATTTTCTTACAATAGAGACCCTTACAATTTGAGAAGATTAAGAAAAAATATGTGTCTCATGGTCTATTCATCATACTGTCAACGAATGTAGACATGGAAATTTAGAACTAGCTGACAGTACCATAAAAGACGTGAAGTCATGTGAAGCAGTGAGTTAAGGTGCACTTTGTAGCTGAGACAATGCAACATGTCTGACTGTCGTAGGAAACGTCTATATATTGTATTTAGGAGGAGATGAAAAGTCTCCTGGGTCTTACCCCTACCCCCCATTAAGAATGTGACTTAAAGAGAGGAACCCCCCCCCAGCATATCAGTGTAGAAATGTGCTTTTAAACCAGATTCTTCTCCTCCTCTACATACAGAGCAACCTGTCCGCTGCCATGTAGTGCTGAGCAGCTTTACTATGCTTTTTCTAGTCGCTGAAGTGATTAAACTTCATGCTGGAAGGAATTAGAATTTATTCCCCATGTGTACTGATGCAATTCTGTGGATATACAGTTGTGTATGTTCATGTGAGAGGCTTGTTTCATAAGTGTATCAGTTTGTTTGTACACAATTTTAAATGATGTGGCACAATTTTTCTTAGATTTATATATTTTTAAAAAGCACTAAAATACATACATTCAGAAAAAAGAAACATACAATGATTGACTATACCACTAATATAATAGAATGTTTAAAATTAATTTATATACACTAAA
>RJVU01000170.1:535552-584891 GCA_003731715.1 Anabarilius grahami | reverse complement strand
CCCCAAAACGTAATGATATTTTTTAATTATTAATTTTTGATGTCTGTAAAAATACTTTGAAAAATATACTTTATTTTTGTTTTGTTTTATAAAGTATGATTCAGATGTGTACACTCACATGTATTCAAGATGTGAGGAAAATGTGTTATTTTTTATTTGATGGTTACACCATATGACATTTTTACATTAATCTTGAATAGTGAAATATATATATATATACACACACACACACTTGGAACATGTTGTAGACCACATTTTAAAATGTAGTCTACAACCCTACAACCTTTTCTTTTTCTTTACCATAGACACATTTATATACCATTGACCCATGTATCACTGACACTTTTCAGTGTGTGTGTGTCCAGCGTTGTACTCCTGTGCTGGGAGTTGCTGATAGGTTTGTCCTCTCTTTCATCTCTCTTCAGTAAGGCAGAGAGCCCCTTAGCTGTCAGCCACCTCTCCATTATATCATCCCTATAGTTCCGCCACCCTGCACACATGCAGCCTGGAAACAAGTAAAAAGTAGTCCAGGCATCACAACTGATCAGTGCATAACACATGTAACCTTCAGCATCCCAACCAGAGCTAAAAACAGACCAAGAGTGGCATACAAAGTGAAGCGTAGGTGTGGTAGTGTGTGCTATCCCGCTCCCTGTTGTTCAATTCATCCATCCATCCATCATAGAGAAGCCTCTGAACTCCTCCTTGACCACTGTTCAAAGCTCTCCACGCCTTCACAGACTGATTTACTATGACAAATGAGCTTTCCACCCCAGGAAGGTTAGCTTATATGTGCACGTGCATGCACATGCATTTAAACAAGCTGCTAGCTGGTCAGGGGTAAAATAATCCGCTTTGCTCAGAAAAGAATGGGCGCACCGAAAAAATTCACCTCCAGATGCCGAATCGATACGTGTCCGTTGGTGCGTTGCACTGTAATAAAGCTCAGGGGAGGGGAGCGGGAAGGTTAAGACGTCGTTTGGCTTCACTCGTCCCTCTCATATCACGTCTGACGGGAATGCGCCACTAAAGATGCATGCGTTGGAATGTGCTCATTGACACGCCATACCGAAACTGGATTTTTAAGGGTTCAAGCACGTAGCTCTGAAACCCTATTATAATTGTTAAAATTTCCAAGGATCAGCATTCTCCCCTAAAAGTGATCGGACAGACCAAACTGTAAGTCGTAGAGACTTGAAATTTTGAGGGCTGGTAGTACTCACACCGTCTATAACGTCACTAAGGCTCGCACTGATCGGCCTGATGGGGGCGCTACAGAGGTGAAAGGTACGAAATCGCTCATAACTCCTAAACCGTTAGGTGTGGGCTCAAGTGTCTTATATCGTTGGAATCATTGGCTCAAGACGGATTTGTTCATCGGCATTTTTTGAAAAACCTATTTTTGCGAACTAGTTCTAGGTTTTTGGCCCGATCAGAACCAAACCAGTGCAGCGAGATTCTCTGGAGTCTGATTGTCGATAATAATAAAAAAAATTATTTGGTCGCGTGAAAAAGGACATAGCAACTGGCCCCTTGGTGGCACTATAAAATGGAAAAATCGTAAAAATGGCTATAACTACGCAACCCTAATGGGGCGTTCACACCAGACGCGACTTGCACAAATAAATCGCGCTATTCGCGCGTAGTTGGACGCTTGAACATTTTGAGTTAACTCGCTTCGCACGTGAAATTCGCTTCATTCGTGCGTGAAATTCACTTCACAACAGTGAAGTGAATTTCACGCACACGAAAGGGGCTTCTGCCAGGCGGCTCCAGTCTCGTTTCTGCACACTTCCTCTGAATAAACACATCAACTCGTCAGCGGGAAAGTAGTTGTAAAATACGGCGAATAAGCTAAATTTGCCGGCTTTAGCTAGCTTGTAGTCTCAATATGTATATATATAGCTCAAATTGAGTAAAGAGCGTTTTTTACAACTTACCAGATTGTCCGACCTCCTCACTCACTTTCTTCCAAGCAAGATCCTTTTTATTCCTGTTTCTATAAAAGTACGAAGATGTATCGTACAGCGACGATGATTTTGTCCTCCATTGTTGTTTCGGATTTTTGCCTCCGCTAGCTACGTCGTAATCACATCTCTACTAGAGCAAGCTCCCGATTGGTTAACACGGCGCGAATATTCGGCAAAGTTCAGATTTTTCAACTTGCGCGATTCGCGCAAATCATGCGTTAAGCGCATCAAATGCCCAAAACGCTCAATTTGTGCCGCGTCATTCGCGCCACCTCATTCGCTCGAATCGCGCCGCAGGATGTCTATTCGCGTCATTGCATTGACTTAACATGTAAATCACTCGCGCTTAACGCCTCATTCGCGTCTGGTGTGAACGCACCATAAGTCTGATTGAGTTGAATCTGATTGAATTGGCATGCTGTGTCTTTGTCCAAGGTGCCAAGACTGCCTTTGACGATATTTGCATATCTCAGAAAACGTGGCCAGCAGCAGCCAATGAAGTTTGAGCAGCTATCAGACAAGGTTAACAGAGGCCGATCGGAACAAAACTCGCTGGGCCTGTTCGACTCATGGCCCTAGAGGCCTGTGAGCAATTCAAAAGAAATCGGCGCCTTCACGTTTTTTAAAAAAAAAAAAATTTATGTGCGTAAAGGATTGTATATCACGTGATTTTTTGCACATTAATGACATTCATATCATATGGTAGAATTCCTACCATAATCAAATCTTGCCATTTGTGTAGACTAATGTAGACTAAGAGCACAACTTGAGTCTTCTGGAGCAACATTCATATTTGTCTTGAAATGATCAGTATGAAGGTGCCAAATAAGATTAATAACCTTGAGAACAAATCCTGTTTGTTTATTCCTGCCAAGTTTTTTAGCTCAAGAAGAGTTGACACATCATTATCACATGAAGTGCACTGCAGGGAGTGATGAGTATTGCCTTGGTGATCGAATTTTAGGATTGTGCTTATATTGATTCTTTTACTGCCTTTCTGAGCTTAAGCTGTTTTCTTGAATCTGGTCTGGCTGGTGTATATCTGTCACAGCCTATAGAACCTTCTCTGGTCCTTTTAATATATGATGGCCTGGTTTTATTCCTTATCTCTTATACATTTAGGAAGGGATGGCAGGAAGAATGTGGGAGGATGGGCTGCTATATGCTTGGATGGTGGAGAGGGGGAGGGGTGCGCTGGATTAAAATCTTGGTCGAAAACATCCGCTTTAAAAAACAGAAGCAATGAAATAAACATCCCACCACCGAATGAGAAGTCAAGTGGAGATAGCAGAGAGAGAAAATGCTCTGTAAAAGACGAGCAGAAATGGGGAAAATTAGAAAAGTGAGTCAGAGTGAAGTGAAATGAACTGAAAACAGGACATGGATTCTGTGGCGGGAAAACTGGTGATGAGATTCTGGCAGCAAAATGAGTTTAGAACATCAAAACCTTTCACCAAACCACAAAGAGAGAGATAAAGAGAGAAAGGGTAATGGTAATGTAGTACATATTATGTATTGAGACACATATCTGCATATAAAACAAACAGATGAACAAAAAAAAAAAACATAATATCAGCACACAGGCTTTTCCAGCTGTCTGTGATTACTGGGTAAGAATTTTAAAAATCATTTTAAAGGGATTGCGCTCACAAAGTACTTTCAGATATTCAGAGCTTAGCATAATGAGAAAAATTTTACTCACTGTGGTAATATCCATGATTTTACCCTGACTTTTAAAGATTTTATTAATTTCGTCCAACCCGCAAATTACATGTTTCCGTGATTTTTTTCCAGGCTTGGAAAACAGAATTTTTTTAATTCCCTGATGTTTTCAGGTTTTCTACAATGCAAAAATGCATAGAGTATTCTTGATGTGTATCTTTTTCTTGTTTGCCATTAAAAATATCTAAACAACCTTGAAAACAATATAAATTTGCCTGGTCTGGATGAAAGCATGAGATGTTAAGAATGATGTTAAGAATGATTTCCAGGTTTGTTTTTTTAAATTAATTTTAATTTAAATGTAATATATTGCTGTAATGCAAAGCTGAATTTTCAGCATCATTACTCCAGTCTTCAGTGCCACATGATCCTTCAGAAATCATTCAAATATGCTGATTTGCTGCTAAAGTAACGTTTCTTATTATTATCAATGTTGAAAATGGATGTGATGTTTAATATTTTTGTGTAAACCTTTACTTTTTTTCAGTAGTCTTTGATGAAAGTTCAAAAGAATAGCATTTATTTAAAATATAATTTTTTTTTTGTAACAATTTAAAAGTTCCACTATCACTTAATTGCTGAATAAATTACTGACTCCAATCTTTTGGGTAGTATAGTGTATATTATATAGGCCTAATATAATAATTTTACTAGAGAAGACAAAGATATGCTCATTATTATTATTATTAATACAGTTATCCAAAATACTCACAGAAATCTTAAAAACATTTCCTTCTCATAGAGAACAGACAGACCTAGATGTGCTTCACCTCCAACACATTACCCAAGATCACATCTCTCTGCTGGTATGATCTACTTTTGACATTTACTTCAGAAAACCAGCAAATCATGGCAAATGTTAAAACAGATTTAATAAAAGATTATAAAATAGTGCAGTTGACAATGAAATGCTCCAGCTTCCAGAGTAGAGGGAGAAAAAGATAGAAAGAGAAAGACAGAGGGGAAAAGATAAAGGAGTGAGAGCCTATTTTTAATGATAACCCTACATTTTTATTGTACTTTCAGCTTAGCTGTTGACAGTGAATAACCAACATTAGCACATGTGGGTCGGACTACAATAGAAAGTTGAAAAGAGTAGAGTAATTCAACTTAAACAAGTGCATGTCTTTATTTTCACATTTCAAATTGTATATTACACACCCATAATCTGTGTTGCAGTGAGCTGCCAAATGGTGCTTGGTGCATTGTTCCACTGCAGTAAAAGCTTCATCCTAAACAGTGCTGTGAATTGGAATGATCGTGATGCCATGTTTGAGTCCACATACGGATGTTTTGAATCAGTTTGGAGCCAGATGCTGCCTGGTCCCGTTTACAATGATTGAGAGTGAAAAGGGCGTAGTGCACTTGGCAGCCCCTAACTGAGAAGAGGATGGAATTAAAATCAATACTCTGCATGATGAGGTGACTCAGAAGGTTAAAATAGAACTCGCAACTCTCCAATGGCCTCTGCATAGCTGCTTTAAGATTATTAGCTGTCATAAACAGAAGATCTAGTCGTGGGCATCGATTTAAGTGTAGGGATGGTGTTACCAACTTTCAGAAAATTAGAAATGTCCTGGCCAACATTTAGGCAGTTTTCCTCAAACAACCAACCAGGATGCCAACACATTAGAGATCTGAGGGAGAGTTTGATGGATAGGAATACAAGCGAATCAAGCGAGGATACAGGAAAATACATTTTCAAAAGTTAAACATACCTCTAAATTTTCATTAGTCGGCAGATGAAAACATCAAAGTTGATTCTAAAAGTTCAGTTTTAGAGGTCAAAAATGTAAGTCTTGATTGGCTGAACACTGGTTAAAATAAATTGAAGATAAACCTAGATGTATATCAATAACTATGGAAGCTTGTTTCCACCACTAAAAAATAGAAAAGGTAATTGCGACTTTTTATCTCACAATTCTGACTTTTTTTTCTCAGAATTGAGAGATTTAAACTCACAATTGCGAATTATAGTCCGAATTGCAATTTATAAAGTCAAAATTGTTAGATATAAACTTGCAAGTCGGTTGTTTTCCCCTAACAATTGGACATTATAACATGCAACTGCGAGTTTATGTGTCACAATTCTGACTTTATAACTCACAATTCTGACTTTGTCACACAGATCTGACTTTACATCACGCAATTCTGACTTTGTCACACAATTCTGACTTTGATATCACGCAATTCTGACTTTGTCAGCAATTCTGACTTTATATCACGCAATTCTGACTTTATATCACGCAATTCTGACTTTGTAACACAATTCTGACTTTGTCACACAGATCTGACTTTACATCACGCAATTCTGACTTTGTCACACAATTCTGACTTTGATATCACGCAATTCTGACTTTGTCAGCAATTCTGACTTTATATCACGCAATTCTGACTTTATATCACGCAATTCTGACTTTACATCACGCAATTCTGACTTTACATCACGCAATTCTGACTTTATATCACGCAATTCTGACTTTATATCACGCAATTCTGACTTTATATCACGCAATTCTGACTTTACTTCACGCAATTCTGACTTTACATCACGCAATTCTGACTTTATATCACGCAATTCTGACTTTATATCACGCAATTCTGACTTTATATCACACAATTCTGACTTTGTCACGCAATTCTGACTTTATATCACGCAATTCTGACTTTATATCACGCAATTCTGACTTTACATCACGCAATTCTGACTTTATATCACGCAATTCTGACTTTATATCACGCAATTCTGACTTTTCACGCAATTCTGACTTTATATCACGCAATTCTGACTTTATATCATGCAATTCTGACTTTGATATCACGCAATTCTGACTTTATATCATACAATTCTGACTTTGTCACACAATTCTGACTTTATATCACACAATTCTGACTTTATATCACACAATTCTGACTTTATATCACGCAATTCTGACTTTATATCACACAATTCTGACTTAATATCACGCAATTCTGACTTTTCACGAATTCTGACTTTATATCACGCAATTCTGACTTTATATCACACAATTCTGACTTTTCACACAATTCTGACTTTATAACACGCAATTCTGACTTTATAACTCACAATTCTGACTTTTCACGCAATTCTGACTTTATAACACGCAATTCTGACTTTATAACTCACAATTCTGACATTATATAACAATTCTGACTTAATATCATGCAATTCTGATTTTATAACTCACAATTCTGACTATAACTTACAATTCTGAAATTCTGACTTCATATCTTGCAATTGTGAGATAAAAACTCACAATTACCTTTTTTATTTTTATTTCATGGTGGAAACAAGCTTCCATAAATAACACTTAAAGATTTGGTTGCACTTTAGTTTCAGATTTTTCCTGCCTTATGGCCAGATTCACTAATTTGAGGGAGGGATAATACTTAATGTAACATTTTTAAGAATTTTATGACATTAAAATATCCTTGAATATCAGGAACAGGATAGGTCAGCAGTCATAGTAGGCATCACTAAATCCTACGACCTGAGAATAATTGTCCCTGATAATATTTGTGCAATTGTGTAGCGTGCTTCCTATTAGAATCAAAACAGTGATCCCGAATTCGCAAACGAATCAATGTTGATCAAATCGGTTTGCAAATTGTTCGCGATTCAGTTTTCCTCGTTTGCACTGAATCGTTTGCAGCGTCAAAATATCATCAAAATATATACGGGATACTTTAAAAGGCACAAAACAAAAAGGGCGCTGGGTGTGTTCAAATTATTTACCATATAATGTCAGACTTACTTCCATCCGCGCAGACCAATGCTCTTTATAAAAAGATTTTGAATGAGATTAACATTTCTGAGTCATTGCTTATAGTTTGTTTTAAAAAATATATATAATCCCTGTTTTGTCACATGCCTTACTGCCATGCATTCTTCTAAACTTTCAAACCAAACCCACGCTGGCTCTATTAAGTTTGAGGTGTTGTTTTTTCGTGCCCCCGTGCACCTGTTCTGCACTCTCTTGCTGATGCACTGTTGAAGATCGTGTATTTTCAGTCTCAGCAAATGAGATGATGTTCATTTCTCCGCCATCATCAATCCCCCAACGCATCTCTTTCTGTCTTTATATTCTTTTGCACATCTTAGCTTTCTGGCATTGAAAACTCTCGCTCGCCCCTCCCACTCCTTGCGTTTTCCCCTGAAACCAAGAAACCAGGACAGCTCGGCGCTCGACGGGTTAACGCGCACTCGTGCTCGTGATTGGCTGCGGGAGCAGCGCTTTTAGAGAGAGGTAACCAGGCAACTTCAGCTGGAACAGCGGAGAGAAAGAACAGGGTAAAGGGGAAAAGAAGCGCAAAAATCCCATCAGTTTTGGTGTGCGATAGAGAGGATGTAGTCCAGGTCTGTGGCTGTATGTCCCCGGCATGGGAAAGTGGATTACTGCTCTTCTACAGACGGTAGAGACTGGGTACGGAGTGATTGCGCGTGGATTTTTATCATGAGAAGTATGGGATCTGAACGCACCAGTTTAAAGGTAAGAGGGGTTGTCTTAAGGATGTGATTCGCGATGACATATGGAAAGAAAAACGGCGTCGGTGTTGTTGCGATGAAACTTGTCCATGTGGAACGTGAGGACATCTTCCTGCGCTTCGGTGATGGAGTTGTGTCGGTTGACTGAATTCACGCATCTAAAGCAATTGGAGAGATATTATTAAACAGTTATCCCACATTTGATTTGCGAGGAAATGAGCCGAACCAACTGCCACCAGTTGACGATGATCATGCGTCCACGCGCGTATGGAGAGGAGCGGCGTTTGCTGCATTGACATCCATGTTCTGCCCTGCGCGAGAGCGATTGATCAGCTGAGATTTACTACAACGCTCCGTATTTAACACCTTTTCCATTCATCGCGGAGCAGAGGTCTTTAATACACTAAATTAGTGCTATATGCGCGCACTCATTTGAAACTGCAGTGAAAGATGTGCTCGCTGTTCCCGCTCGAGTTAAAACGCACGAGTACCAGTTCAAGACACGGTAGCGTGAACTTTCTATGTATTTAAACGTATTACGAGTAAAGATACGTGTAGATTTGGTTAGACAGGATGATCGGTCCGCAGGGGCTCCGCGGCAGCAGAAGCCCGCATTAATCGCACTGCTCGTGTGTGTGAGTGCGCGCGCGCGCGCTCCTGCGTGTGTGACAGGGAACCACCGTCCGGGCGCCGAGAATTCCGTAACTCGCACTCTAAGAATCTGACAACTGACTTGGGGCACCGGCGACCGCGTTAAACGCTTCTGTATGTGGCGTTTTCTGAACGGAATATGTTCCCACAGTGTTTGAAGCGGTAGAGACGGGAGCGCGTGAGGATGATGTGCTTTGACAGAGAACATCCTCTTCTGACTGCCTGTGGACCGCTGGTTGTGGTCGCACAGAGAGGTGTAGTTTTTAAACGAAAAACGGACCCCTCGACGGTTTACTAAGTATAAAACGCTTGAAAAGACACCGAATATCGTCGTTTTACCTTGTGGTGTCGTTCCACTAAGCGGAGCTCGGTCTGAGGGATAAAAGCGCCAGTGACTGGATTGTCCGGTGAGGGAGACTTTACGATAGTAAAACCTATTCTACATTGTGGTGACCAGCCGGTCTCCGCGGGGGGAAAAAATCAGTTTAATAAACCTAAGTAATGTCTTGACGAACATATAAACATGTGGAATGGTGTGTGTGAGGGTTAGCTTTGGGGTTAAGGGATAGCAAACACCATTACCTCGATATAAAAACAACGTAAGTCAATGGAAAGTCCTCGTTTTGATAGAAAACAAACTGTATGTGACAGTTTCATCATTTATCAAAGACTCGTGACACAATTCCTGTGTGGAAAATATAGGGAACCTCACAAATAGCCGTACAAAGCAGAGCATCCATCAAACTGTTGTCATCCCTAACCCATTTAACCAATTCAAAAGCAGCACTCTTCAATCTGTTTTTCTGACACTAATTCTGACCCTTGCAGTACGGTATGCCTCCACATTAGTACTGATGGTAGAAAAATCACAGACACAAAGGTGTATTTTGTTTCTTTTGTTTTTGTCTGAACTGATCCAGGTGTCAGGTGTTCATTGGCAGCCCCTCGTTTTTAGGTCAGTGGCTAATGTGTTAGCCTAATATGTCACACATCTTTTTTTGTGTGGTTCTGCTATCAATTTGTGTTTGTTTCCATCCAAATGCTATTTCAAATTAATTGTTGTGTTTTCAGGCAGAACTACCATTGGGAATTTTTTTATAGTTACGTTTTTATGGATGTATAGAGATGGACGGACGGATGGATGGAGGAATAGATGGACAGACAGACAGATAGATAGATAGATAGATAGATAGATAGATAGATAGATAGATAGATAGATAGATAGATAGATAGATAGATAGATAGATAGACAGACAGACAGAGAGATAGATAAACAAGGATACATAATTTCTTTTATTTTTGATTTTTTTCTGCCATAATCAGGTCAGAGTCATTATGCCATCCGGTGCCAGATGGCTCACTCTCCCAACTGCTCATATTATTTCACTGTACTTCTTATAGGTTGCCATTACCATGGTAAAGATGGTCTGTTCAGTGTTCTGGACTTTTCTGTGTGTATCGCAAGTAGGCCTTCCCTTTCTGCCTGAATGGGCCCAGCAGGCAACAGTGCATCTCCATGGAGACTGAACACAGAGTGTGGGAACCCTCAAAGCCAACATTGTTTCTCAACATCTCCTCTGTGTTCATTTATTCATTCTACAAGCTGGGTTTGTTTTGAGGTAATGTAGAACTCAGAGGTAGGGTTCGTATCAAGACATATCTCCTGGGCAACAGCATGTTTAAGCAAACTAAACATTAATGCATGTTAGTTTGGCCTTTGTGAATTCAATGGCAAATCAAACCAGCTTATTGTTCTAGGTAATATTCTGTTTAAACAAATTCTTATTTATGATGTGAGAAATGGCCAGAATCGTGTTTCAAAGGAAAGTTTTGGTCATTATTTCTGAGTACCACTACATTTAAAGTGCTAGTTGCACTTTAGTTTGTTATAAAAGGAATCTAAGGATGTTTTGGGTTCACGGCATTGCATAAAATGGAGCAGCATATCACCCCTGGTGTCTTCATCAGAGGTGATGGGGATTCCGGAAGTAGAGCTGTTCTGTGGGGGTTGTCCCTCCTCGGAAATCTGTCCGGCATAGAGAGGAGGCATAGAGAGGAGGCATCGACTGCCGTTCCTCGTCCTCTGTATCGATTTTTCTGTTCTGTGTGACATTATCTGCTCGTGCTAATTAGAGCTCAGGAATGGCCTCACCCATTGGATGGCACCTGACTGAGGACATGACACTGAGCCTGAGGGCACAGCTGCCATGGTTTTGGCTCAGACTTTTGCTGATCAGAAGCTTCCACTCAAACTCCAGTAGTGAAAGTGATAAAAAATTAAATGTGAAGATGCCATTGCTGTATGCATTGCATATATTTGTTCTGTATTGTCATGCTGTGCTTTGATAAATGTCTGTAGGGCTCTGTGTAATGTAGGGATCTTTAGGTGTTGTGTGTGGCACTGTTGCTCTATAGTGAGCTGCCTAACGTCTTCTAAAGTAACATCCTTATGGATGTTCATAAGTGACGACAGACTAACTAAAAATTGATTTAAATAGTTTGTCATGTTGCTCAGCCAACATCATAACACTCGAATAAGCATAAAATACATAAACACATGGATATTGGGTAAAAATAAATACTTTCCACTTTTTTATCTCACAATTTTGACATTTTTCTTCACAATTGCGAGTTTACATCTTGCAATTCTGACTCTTTTTCTCAGAATTGCGGGATATAAAGTCAGAATTGCGAGTTAATAAATCAGAATTGTGAGATAAAAAGTCGCAATTTGGAGTTATAAAGTGAGAATTGCAAGATCTTGCAATTTTGACTTTTTTCTCAATTTTATATTTTGCAATTCTAATTTTATGACTTGCAATTGCGAGTCTATATCTCACAATTGCGACTTTATTAATTTTTTTCTCAAAATTGCTTGATATAAAATCACAATTGCAAGTTATAAAGTCAGAATTTCGTGATATTAAGTCACAATTGCGAGTTATAAAGTCAGAATTTCGTGATATAAAGTCACAATTGCGAGTTATAGTCAATTGCAATTCAAATATTGCAATTGCAATTCTGACTTTTTTTTGCAATTTTATATTTCGCAATTTCTGATATGACTTGCAATTGCGACTTTATTAATTTTTTCTCAGAATTGCTTGATATAAAATCGCAATTGCAAGTTATAAAGTCAGAATTTCGTGATATAAAGTCGCAATTCTGACTTTTTTATAGCAATTGCGAGTTTATATCACGAAATTCTGACTTTATAACTCAATTGCAAGTTTATACCATGCAATTCTGAGAAAAAAAGTCAGAATTGTGAGATGTAAACTCGCAATTGCGAGAAAAAATTCAGAATGTCGCAATTACTTGTTATTCGGTGACGGAAACAAGCTTCCATATAATGTAGTCCATTTTTAAGTACACACTGAATTATTTTCATCAATACATTTTCTTTTTAAAAGCTATTTTTCTTACTAAAATAGTGTTGACACTGTATACATCTTATACAGTTGAAATGAATTATTTTAACGTTTACAGATCCATTCACTTCCATTGTGAGTGCGTCTCTGTAGCCCAGATTTTTGCTCATTTTAAGTGAAAAATTTACTTTTGTAGTAAACAACATTATGCCACAAGTAGCTTAACATGTATTGAACCTGGAATATTAAATTATAATGCAGCTCACTAGGTTTTAGACTAGAGCATATGTACACAGGTTGTACAAGGTGGAAGCAGTTGTTCTGTTTGTGCCACATGCTGCAATGCCACGCTGACATCTGCCCCATAATCTCCTTAAAATGACCACAATCTGTCTGCACAGCTATTTGGGGCCAAAAACAACACTGAAACATCAGTCCACACACAAGCAAGCTCAGCATACTTTCTCATGTAGTCTCATCTTTTTCACGTTGATGCTTTGTTCCACAGTCTTTTGCTGATGTATAATTCAAACACTTGTTCATCCTAGCCTTCTGTTCTTGTCTATTGAACCTGCCTTCGAGTACATAACTAACAAATAGCATAGCAGTTGGACATTGATTGCAGAGCACTGCAGTTTCAGGGTCTGTAGTCTTGACCACATATCTGCTTTTCATTTACCGCATAACCAGTCTTCAGTTCCTCTTCTGACTATTCAAATCAAAATCCTTCCTTGAGCTATGAATAAAGAACCACGCTTATATATATTTTTTTCAGTCCGAACAGACAAAATTAACTCGCCCTCAACGAGCACGCAGTCCCATCTCTCACTGCGGTATAGAGGAATGCAACGCTCCACTGACTCCAGCCTACCCGTAGAAACAAAAGGGAGTGAAAAGGCAGACAAAAAGTCAATGGTTGATAATTTAGTCCCACGAGAGCTTCGCTCCAAAGCGAGTTTGATGTGCTGCATTGCAAACAAAGACTGGGAGAAACTCAGAAATGCAGCCCATGCAACAGTCTCAGTACATTAACACTTCGATTAAATCCATTCTTTCTACATTCTCATTTACTTGCGCTTACACATCGACGACCGCTCTCCCAGGACAGATTCTTTATCCGAGGCGCTACTTGGTGCTCATTTGCAATGTTTTATGCTTTGCATCACGAGAGCCCGGTGGTATTGCACCTCTTCTCTCCTCTGACATTTAAAGACAGTGGGAAGAAGCATAGAGATGAGAAGAAAAGAAAGGAAATTAATGACATTTTAAGCCCTGCTTTTCTTCTCCCCTGCCTTTTTTATACATACAAAGCTGTTTAAAAGTTTGGACTTTTGGATTTTTTAAAAATATTTTTAAATTAAATCTCTTATGCTCACCAAGGCTGCATTTGTTTGATCAAAAATACAGTAAAAACAGTAAAATTGGGAAATATTTTTTACAGTTAAGAAATAACTATTTTCTATTTTAATATATTTTAAAATGTAATTTATTCCAGTGATGGCAATGCTGGATTTTCAGGATCATTACTCCAGTCTTCAGTGTCACATGATCCTTCAGAAATCATTCCAATATGACAATTTGCTGCTCAAGAAACATTTCTTCTTATTATCAGTGTTGTGCTGCTTAATATTTTTAAGAAAACTGTGATGCATGTTCCTTAAGGATTCTTTGATGAATAGAAAGTTCAAAAGAACAGCATGTACAGTATATGTACAAAAGAATGAATGCTACTGATTTTTTACTTTTTTTTTCTCCAAGAGTTAAAATACAAAGAGTTTTTAAGCAAATGAGGAGGACCCAGAGCCACTTCTGCTTCCAGAGGAAAGACTACCATCTCTCTTCTGTTGCTTAAAGGTGCCATAAACTCATTTTGAGAAATGCTTTTGAAAGTGGATTGGACCGAGCACAAAACTCACTTGTAGCCAATCAGCAGTAAGGGGTGTGTCCACTCATTAGGAGGGAGGTGCCTGTGTTGCTTGTTGTGTTCATGAATTTGGGGGCGGAGCTATCAAGATAGGGGTGTGATCCCTTTAGGGAAGGGTGTGTTTGTTTTGGTGATTTCAAATATCAAGTTTTTCTCAGAAATTGCTTACTGCACCTCTAAAGGGATAGTTCAGCCAAAAATGGCAATTCTGTCATCATTTATCCACCCTACATGTGGTTCCAAACCTGTATGACTTTCTTTCTTTTGTGGAACGCAAAAAAAGATGCTGTGAATGTTGAAAAATAAATTCACTGACTTGGGAAAAAAAAAATAAAAAATCTTCAAAATACCTTCTTTTGTGTTCTGCAGAGTTTGGAACCACATGAGGGTGAGTAAATGATGAAAGAATTTTCATTTGTGGCGAACTATCCCTTTAAGAGTTAGCTGGAAAATCAAAAGGAACAAAATGGCTCCCTTAGGTTCCTTGACCTAAGGGCCCGAATTGCTTTTTTCTGACAACAAATGGTATTAGATTAATTCTGCTCTTACTGTCTTTTCATGTGGTTTAATCTGTTGTCTCTCTTCCACTAGAGAGAGAGAGAAAGAAAAGATTCAGCGTGACCTGCTCAGCGGGGCCCCGGTCTGCTTGTATATTAGAGTGGGCTCCAGCTCTTTAGTATGCGCAGGCCTCCCCGTGCACCATTATCAAGCTGAAATGAAAAGCCTGTATTTCTCCATGGCGGACAGAGTGGTGAGCTGCACAGAACTGGAGCGCTGCAGATGTAATGCGCTCTAGAGAGAGAGAGTGTAGTTGAATGTAAGGACGGAGACATACACGCACACACACACACAGAATCAAAGACATGAGGTTTGCTCTACTAATGTCAGCGTAGATTTGTCAGTTATATGACGGTGTGCATATGCTGCCAGCTGGTGGTATTCTCTGTCAGATGTTAGCCTGAGGGCAAGACAAGCCAGGTCTGTAGTCAAACACTAGGGAATAACGACACTTCGGCTGTCTAATGAGACACACAAAAGGACCAACTCGGTTTTGCCTAAATGAACAAATAAATTGCTGAAATCCGTCATTTAATTTTATCTACGTCATACGGTATCTGTGGAATTCACAGAGATGTCAATAAATAGCGTGTCAAGGCCAGGTGTGTACAGAATCTGAATACGGAATTCTCTGAATATTTTGTATTGTAGTATCAGAAAATTAATCGTTCACAGAGTTCTTCACATTCCCATACTCTGTGCATGCAAGCCATGAAATGGTTTGACAAGTGTTATTTTCTTTTGTGTGTTGATGCATTTCCTGTCAAAACTATTAGTTGGGGTCACTGCGTTCTGCTGAATTAACTTACTCAACTGCACTGTTGTTTGTTTGTTTATTTATTTCTTTAATTCATATTTTCATTTTGTTACAAGTTAGAAGGTTCACCGCATCGCTCATGAATCTTAAGCGCTGCAGCAAAAGAAATCTTTTTTTTTTTTTTATCTTTGCAATCAAAAGGCTATCTACCACAAAATAATGACAAGAAAACAAAACAAAACAAAACATTCGATGTAACCAATGTAGTCTGATTCACAAAGAGATGACTTTTATGTACCGGTTCTTTTTTGTGAATCAAAAACATATGACCAGTGTAGCCCAATTCCTGAGACAAATGACTCTTATACAGTAAGTCAGTTCTTTTAATGAATAAGTAAAAAGGCGATTTACCAGTTAGAATCAGTCTGCAATCAGTCTGCAATGTATAATTTAAAGCATTAGCAGAGAGGAAATTTAAAAATGGATGTTGTAACTGAAATACTGTATAACCAACTGAATCAAAAATCAATCGTAATGGAAATCAGATCGATTCTGAATTGGAATCAGTCGCACTTAAGTGTGAGAAACCTTAAACATGCCTTTGTTTATGTCACAGCTCAACAAAACTGGTTTGATAAATAATGGCAGGTGATATTAGGAGGATTCTAGATAACATTTTGTTGGACTAAAATCAACACGCCCCTGCAAACAAGATGATTCATCGATATTTTTGGTCTGGTTTATGTTGTTTTAACATATGTTATGTTTTATTTGGTCTCAAAACTAACAGACCTGAGGTGTGTACTACATTTGATGAGGAGGGGACTTCGCAACCATTAAAAAAGTATGTTCTATTTAATATATGTGTACAGTATAAATAAAATATGGATGTACTACATCCGCCATGTTGTCATTGTCATGTGACTGCCATTCACAAATTCCTGTGGCCTCATGGAATAGTAAAGTGTTCATCAGATGCACACTTCAAAATCTTGGTAGAAGATTAAAAGTAGCAGGTCCTTACCACTTATTAGTGTTTTATAAAGACTATGAATTTGTTCACACTACTATTTCACATATTGTTTTTTTTGCGTACTATGATGTAGGGAAGCAGACATGTTCAGACGTATGGCTGGACTTACAATAAAGCCAGATATTTTTAAGCTTTAAATATTTTGGCTGACTTTTCTATGCTTTAAACTTTATACCAATTTGACTTCATACAATAGAAATCCTCGGATTTCACTCACAATCATAGTTCAGGGATTTCAACATTTTTCAGGACTAGGACCCCTTAGGCGATAAAATGTGTCAAACAGAGCTACATATCAAGCATATAGCCTCCGATATTAATAGAAACCAAACATTAATTGGTGGACCCACTGCAGTACCGCTGCGGACCCCTGGTTGAAGACCCTTTCGTATATCCGTTAATTCATTAATCCATTAATGTCCAGTCCCTTGTGAAAAAGAAGGGTTATTAATTGTATTGAATGAGCACTTGTAGTGTACTTCAAATCTTATATATATATATATATGACTCTCGTTCATCGTCAGAACACAAATGAAGATGTTTTTGATGAAATCTGAGAGTTTTCTGTCCCTTCGTTGACATCTACGCAACTGACACTTTAACGCTTTAAAAAAGCTTGAGATCGTAAAACTAATACAAATGAATTGAGCAGTTTAGTCCGAATTTTCTGGAGAGACTTGATTGCTTTATACACTCTAAAAACTAATTCAGGGGACCTTTAGTCATTACTTAAATATATATATTGTTGTGAAATAAAAAATCAAGTTCTGAAATGCTGTTAGACTTTTTACTTGTAATTGTTATTTTATTGAGCTTGGATGACACACAAATTATGCCTATTGATTCGATATACTATCATGACTTGTCATAGTTTAACATTTTCAGTTAATCAAAAAATTTTAATTTTAAGTTCTGTTAATGTAAAATACAATCTGATGACTTGTAAACGTGTTTCATTGTTTTGAGTTGTATGAACACTTCTTTTAACTGGGCTGGGATTTATATTTCCCATCATGCTTTGCCCATGGCACTTGAAAGGGAAAGTAAATGCTAAAATTAAGTGTTATATAATGTTTTTTGCACAAGATTAATGGTAAGGGAGATTTAGCAGTAATTAGGGTTTTGTTATGCTAATTTAGAAGAGTTAATGTGTTAATGTGGGTTTTTGGAGAGTTACCATCATGGTGACAAGCGGTGCTTGGTAAGATCATGTTACGTAGAAATGCATTTTTATTGTGTCCAATAAGCATTTTCACCTTGCTTAAAACGATATGTTGGACCAACTTAAATAGTTGCATTCATGTTGACAATTATTAAGTTTGTTACTTAGAAATGTGTTTTTTTTGTGGCAAAAAAACGTCTTCACCTTACTTAAAACATTATGTTGAATCAACTCAAAATATTGCTTTGAATTAATGTAATTCTCCTAATTGGCTTGAGTTAAAAATTCTAGTGGAAAACGTTAACATATTTTTTTTTGTTGAACCAATGTTTTATTTTTTAGAGTGTATGATGAACAGATTTAATTTAAGCTTTTATTCACATGCTATTTAGTGTATTCTTTAAAAGTATATAATTTCCATAATAACTTAAGTACTCTTTTTAAAGTATGCTAAAGTGTACTGCTTTTTCACAAAGGGTTGTACATGTTGTGGCAGCATGATTTTCAGGGATGTGTGGCATTCATTTCTTTGATGGACATGGACACATCTGTGGTGTGATAGTTTGTCCAAGGTGTGTCAGCTGGATCACAGCTCATTTGGACCAGAAAAATCACACCGGTGCCAGATCCAGATGTGCCAACCATAAGCATCCAACACCTACAATTCCAACCTGCCTCCTCCCTTCTCTCCCTCCCTCTCTCCTCTGTCAGTCCTTCTCACTCTATTCTTGAACCAGGAATATGTGTAGATGTGTTTATTCATGACAATCAACATAGTAAGCACATCTGGATAGACAGAAGACCAGCCTTGAGCTCTGGAGACGGGGTGTTTCCATAATGATTACATGTCAAAGAGCTACGGCGTAACGTCTCAGGCGGTCTCCTGGCGTTATTGCCCTGGCTGGGAGAGATTTCGCTCTCACGTTGCCAGCAAAGCCTTCTGCCCTTGTACTGCAGGAAACTGATTCTGTTTTTTGAATAGTTGCCTGGGAAATCTACTCTCCGGCTTTGCTTGAAGCGAACATACATCTCTCCAGAGCGATTGCTTTTCTCTTCTCCTCTGCTGCATGTTCTGCTAGAAGTAACTGCACTTCACCGTCTCACTCTTTCTTTCTCTCTCGCGCTCTTGCTTGTATGGGGAATTCCATCTACGGATCTGTTTTTTTTTCCCCTTCTCTTATCTCTGTGTGCAGGGAAGGATTCAGAGTTGCGTGCACATATCTGTGCCGAAAAAGAGATGAAAGAAGTATTTTTCCCTTTTTGTGTTTGATATAAAAGCAAGGGCTCTTTTGCTTGTGATAACACTCAGCCTCTCCGTCTCTGGAGCGCAGTCAGGGTCTAATGCGCAGACACTCTGTTGCACCCGTGCGTGCCGTCGTAGAACGCATGTGTTTGAGCAGGGCCATATTAAACTGACATTCTGGCGACACGGCGTGTCATGCTGAAACCACTGGATAAATGGCTGAGACTCAGCATGCACCAGAGAAATATGGGGAGTAACAGAGAGGGAGGGATGAGATGGATGGATGGAGAGATCGTAGAATGGCATAAAATGGTGAATGTCATCAGTAATGGTTTGGCAACTGCATGGATGCACAAACAAGTAAATTATTCATATGACAATTGGTGTTTTATGGTGTTGCAGATGGTATTTGACTTCAAGTTCAGCTTGCGGTCCCAGAGGAAAAGTTGCTTCTTCAGAGGTTGCTCTTTCCTTGAGTTCTAAGGTTTGTTCATTTAGAGAGATAGTTCATCATAAAATGAAATTCTGTCTTCATTTGCTCACCCTCATATGGAAGCTTGTTTCCGACACCAAATAAAAAAAAATTAAAAAGGTAATTGCGACTTATCTCACAATTCTCACTTTTTCTTGCAATTGCAAGTTTGCATCTCACAATTCTGACTTTTTGTAATTACTTTTTATAAAGTCAGAATTGTGACTTCTGAGAAAAAAACGTTTGTCTTTTTTCCCTCTCAATTGCACATTATAACACACAATTGCGAGTTTATATCTCACAATTATGACTTTATATCACGCAAATATGACTTTATATCACACAATTATGACTTTATTACTCGCAATTGTGAGTTTATATCTCGCAATTCTGACTTTATATCTCACAATTCTGACTTTATAACTTGCAATTCTGACTTTATAACTTGCAATTCTGACTTTATATCTTGCAATTCTGACTTTATAACTTGCAATTCTGACTTTATAACTCGCAATTGTGTTTATATCTCGCAATTCTGACTTTATATCTTGCAATTCTGACTTTATATCTCGCAATTTTGTTTATATCTCGCAATTCTTACTTTATAACTTGCAATTCTGACTTTATAACTCGCAATTCTGACTTTATAACTCACAATTGTGTTTATATCTCGCAATTCTGACTTTATATCTCGCAATTCTGACTTTATAACTTGCAATTCTGACTTTATATCTTGCAATTCTGACTTTATAACTTGCAATTCTGACTTTATATCTCGCAATTTTGTTTATATCTCGCAATTCTGAGAAAAAAAGCAGAATTGTGAGATAAAAAGTCGCAATTATTTATTTATTTTTATTTCATAGTGGAAACAAGCTTCCATACCTTCATTATAACTTCTGTGTGACTTTTTTTTCTTCTGTGGAGAATTCTGTGTTTTCAGCTCTTTTCTATACTGTGGCATTCATTGTGCTCACCATCTCTGTCAAACTCCAAAAAGGGGGAAAATAGCACCATAAATGTACCACAAAAGTGGTTTATATGATTTGTGCACTATATTGCAAGTCTTCATTTGATAAGTTTGTGTGGGGCACATTCTGAAATTTAGACACTCTCTCTTAATTATGAGGCACTTAAGGTTACATGGTGTGATGATTTGAAATGATATATAAGAGCTTTGGGGAAAATTATCACTGAAAATGTTTTACATTTCCTCACACATTTGCTACATAGTCTACAGACGTAGAATATAGGCTTAGTGCATGGATTTTTTTGTGTGTTGTACAAAGAGCTGTGTAAAGACTTATTAAAATGTCCCACAGAAAAATCACAGCATACAATGTGTGTTAGTAAATAATGACAGAATAGTCCATTTTTTCAAGGCAAATTTGGCAGTATCAACTTTGTCTGAGATGTTTCTCCTAAAATTATACCAAAGGGACTTCATAGTGGAAAAGTGTTTTTAAGATTATTAAAAAATTGTTTACACTAAGAAGAAATGTTCTTTTAAGAACTGCTCACTGAAAGATGCGCAAAAAAAAAACGAAAAAAACCTTCTCAAACCTTTATTTTTAAGAGTGTAGTCAGATAATTTGGTTTTATAATAATCTGATGAGAAATTTGAAAAGGGATAGTTCACCCAAAAATGAAAGTTATGTCTTTTTTATACACTTTTGCCATTCTATACCTCACTCTAAAAAATGCTGGGTTAAAAACAACCCAAGTTGGGTTGAAAATGGACAAACCCAGCGATTGGGTTGTTTTGACCCAGCAGTTGGGTTTGCCCAACCTGCTGGGTAGTTTTATTTAACCCAACAATTGTTTACAAATTACTATATGTCTGGCTTAAAATGAACCCAAAATATGTTGGAAATTAAAAATCAGACTCATAATTACTAGAGGCAACAATAATAATAAAAAAGATGAGCATTTATTAATAAGCAATTTAATAAATGTTTATTGTTTAAATATTATTCAAAAAAAGTATTAATAAATGTTTGTTTATTAAACATATTAATAAATGTTAATTTCCAACATATTTTGGGTTCATTTTAAGCAAGAAATACAGTAATTTTTAAACAATATTTGGGTTAAATAAAACTACTGGGTTAAAACAACCCAATCGCTGGGTTTGTCCATTTTCAACCCAACTTGGGTTGTTTTTAACCCAGCATTTTTTAGAGTGCTGTATAAAAATGTGATTTGATGGTATATTTGGTATCTTGGTAGTATCATTTGTGATTTTTCCCCCCTTTGGTCTAGAGATCACACTCTTCCCATCAACCTCTTTATTTTGGCCATTATGTGTTTAGTTTCTAAAGTGTTTCTTTTGTGACCTGCAAAGTCATTTATTTCTTTTTCTTTATTTTTTTTCTCTTCAGATCTTTTCTCTAAAATGTTGATCCCCCAGATCATTTGTCCCGTTTTGGAGTTTCACACTTCACTGATCTTTCTCTAGTGCCATTTGAGTCCTTTAAGTCTAGATTCAGGTAGCTGTCCAGCACTCAACACCACAACACTCACACTTTTCCTCTCACAGACCTCCCAAGATTGAAAAACAAAGCACTCCCTATCCACATTATGTGTGCGTGAAACCGTTAAGATAGCAAGTCTTCAATTAGCTCGACGTGTTAATGACATTAGACTGTGGCAGATAAGAGCCGGGTTAGATGGCCCTCTCGGAATTGATGGGGTCTGATTAGAAGGTGGGGGCTTAATAATCCAGTGTCTTTAAATGAGATGCCCTCACACGGAGACGACTAAGATTTAACACACACAGACACACACACACAGAGGCACTTGACAGCAAGATACTTGGATGAGCCCCGGCAGATTTAGCTAAGCCCCTCCCCAGTTTAATGACAGCCGCTGAATCGGCACGCTGCTGATAGCAAAGTGGCACAAAGTGGGTTTAATGGAACAGGGCAATTCCAAAGACCATCAGGATTAAATTGGAGTGAAATGATTTGGGGGAATAGAAAGAGAGAGAGGAATAAAACTCCCTCCCCTTTATTGCATGATGAACAGAAATGGCAGCCTAGGGTGGCTTGATCAGTTAGAGACTGATCTCTCTCTCTCTCTCTTTGTGTGTGTGTGTGGCTAGATGAGAAATGGAGTGGAATGGCTTGTGGGGGAGGGAGAGACGCAGAATCATGTGAGGTTAACCATGGAAATAATCCATGTTTTTAATATGTTGACATCCATATTTTGAACACCCCAGCTGAGTGAATCTTTAAATGAATCAATCATAAAAACACTCATTTGTTTTGGTCTTGAATGAATTAGTGTGTTGAATGAAACGGTTAAGTCAATAATTCAGTGACTCACCCATAGCAGCCCTTGTTTTGTTCCTGAGCGAATCCGTGTTTTTTAACAAACCAACTCAGTTTGTTAAAAGTCAGTGATTCAATTAATCACTCAGATTCAGTCACTTGTTTAGTTTCAAAATACTGTATACTAGGTACAACATTTGGTTTGAAACTTTCTTTTGTGACTATTAAAAAAGTATGAATATGTGTAGTATGAATGAAATTTAGTATGAATGAAATTCAGAAGTATTACATCTGCCATGTTGACACTGTCATGTGACCTACAGCATCAGTTGCGTCACCTCACCACCATTCACAACTCCTGTCCTGTGGCCTCATGGGATAGTAAAATGTCAATTAAATGCACACTTCTGAATCTTGACGGAAGTAGTAGGTCATCTGGGTACTTTTTGCATACTTTTTTCCCGAAAACTATGTATTCGGACATACTACTCTGTTGGCGTACTGTTTTTTTTTTGCATTCTGTGTAGTCGGGAAGTATTCGATTTTTGCCAATCTGCAGGAGTCACTGAAAACCCCCCACCACTATCCAAATTCCACTGTCATTACATTAAAAAACATTAAAATGTCTTTATATGAACAAAAATGCCAGCCCAGGGTGGCGTGATCAGTTAGAGACTCTTTGTGTGTGTGGCTAGATGAGAAATGGAGTGGAATGGCTTTTGGGGGAGGGAGAGACGCAGAATCATGTAAGGTTAACCGTGGAGATAACCCACATTTTTAATGTGTTGACATCTGTCTGCGGCAGTGTGTTTGAGTGGAAGAGAAGCGCATTAGAACGCAACTGTAATTATAGCGAGTGTGAGTGATTTGCCCTGGCATGGATGCCCGGTGTGGGTAGGGGTGGGTTATTTGGAGGACAGCTGCATGCTCCTCAGAGGGAATGTACAGCAGGGGGTCTTTACCCTTTACACGGACTCTGCCCTTCCTGTCTCATTCCAGCCTGTTTCAACACCTCAGCAAACACACCTTGTAGGAATATTTATGTGAAGTTGGCACTGCATTTTTTAAAACTGGTCCAGTCTCAAGGCCCAAGAATTATTTTATTCATCACAATGGCTCGGTCTGTTTTGGTGAATTCTATAATAATAGTCACAAACACGTACACATACTATGATATAGATAATATGGAGAAGATGGGTGGTCTGACTGACTTTTTCAGTGGTTGCATTGTTTGTGTGTGTTGGAGATGTGAGCATCACAATGATTGTTTCTTCCCATAGACTAATTCACCCTTCGCCGGGAGTTTAATTGACAGGCAATCTGACCAATCATAACATCGAATCCAGTATTTTGTCTGACAAACAAACCAGACAGGAGATTTAGTAGATTAACTTGCTGGACTTGAACTTGAAAAATTAAGTATTGTCCTTTCGCGGTTGAAACAACATACTGTCTTATTCTGATGATTCAGTTCAGTTCAATGACAATGTCAATGTTGCAAAGTTCCTCAATATACAAGAAATTTAAATTTTGTCAGTTACTTTTTTCAGAGAAACTCATAGTATATTGTTCCTGAATGAATCAGATTGGTGAATGATTCAGTGACTCACTCATGAAGACAGTCACTTGTTTCATTCCTGAATGAATTAATGTCTGACTTATAAAAACTGTCACTTGTGAATGAATGAATTAACGAACGAATGAACGAATCAGAGCTTTAAACAAATTGGTTAAGTGACTTGTTTTTATGTAAATGAATCTGTATTTATTATTTGAGTGAATCATCCAGTGATTTGTTCATATAGACAGGTACTTGTTTTAGAACTGAATGAATCAGTGTATTTGGACAAATCATTTAAGTCAACGATTCACTCTGAAAGACTTTTTGCCAACCTACTGTCATAACTATCATCGCTGTCGGGCGGAAACCTCCATATTTCGTCATTTTTGTTGTTTTTCTTTTCATAAATCATTACTATTTGTCACCCTTTATGTCTGTCTGTGAGTTTTGTAAATATTTAACCAATGAAAATATTTGAAAAAGAACTTGTGACTAAACCTCGTAACTCGATTGGATCCTCAAACTGTCAATAAAGCCTCACTCCTGAAAAACTCCACCCCGTCTCTGTGGTGAGTGAAGTTCTGCACGCAGTTTGGAACTTCTCTGCTTGTTTGCAATGCAATGGTAAAGAAAGAATCAGCGTTTTCTTTAGCCAACAAACACTCTATATATAAAGACTAATATTTTTATGTATTTGAGGAGTGGAGAAGAGTTTCTTAGTCTAGCATTTGTCGTCAAGTCAGGCAATACGGTCTTAAATAGCCTGTGAGTAGCACTTTGTCTTTAATAACATGAGATTTTAACCAAATGACAGAAAAAAAAAAAAAACGAGCGCCCACATAGCTACATTAAACATTATAACCTGTAAGTTGATGAAAACGTAATGTGATGCTCTTAATTCCTCAGATACAGCCTGACAGCCAGGTAATGACGGACAAAACATGTATGTCCCAATTTCTCTAACATTCATTGGTCAAAAATCCAGTAACTCGATTAGTGTTTGATTTTGGTAAAATGCTAATAATATAATAATACATGGAAGTGTCTGACCATATATAAAGCCACAATATCAACCTTGACAACCCTGTGTTTAATTATTTTTAAAAAAATATTTATGATTTGCTAACATCTGCATACAAGTTGCTGAATAATGAATAGGCACTATAACAGATTTTGCTGCTTAGTTTTCATAAGGGGTTTGGATGGACCAGCTCTGCATTGTGAACATTAGACTATTTCCACATTATGCATCAGTTTTGACATTTATATCAAAAGAGCAAGACATATCATGATGTGTCGTCGTTCAGTGTTTCCACAGCACCAATCACAGCACATGTTTCAGATGTATTCTGTTTCAGAGATAGAGTTCATCTGTGTGCTACTGAGACAATCCAAAGAGAGAGGGAGAGAAATGAAGTGAAAAAATGCATCGACTGCCACATTAGATTCAGCTGAATTGCTAGTCAAGCCCACCATGAATGCGGCATTGAATTATTTGAACCTATTGCCCCAGATCCTCATATAAGCTTTATAATTTGCCCATGATGGAAACAGTTCAGGGTCCATTGCTCCAATATTGCTGAGAGTTTAAGTGCTTACTGGTTAAGTCTGCTCTGCTGTTTACCCACTGCTGTTTTCAGTGCTGTTTTCTCTTTTTCATCACTCTGTATCTTTTCATACACAGGCAACATGTTCTTAATGTGAGAGACAGATATTCCTGAACTTGCTATTGGCCAAGAACCATTGCAATGACTGCAAACAGACACAGCATCTGCTAATTTTTCATGTTTTCCAAATGAATATTTGATCATGAATTTGAATTTAAATATTTTCATGATCAAATTAGTCAAAAATGTTTTATTTTACCATGTATTTCAAAGGAATAGGTCACAATGAATCAAAGAGCCTCAAATCTTGTAGTGTTGCTTCTCATTTAAATGATATTCAGTATTTTTTTCTGAAAAATAAATAAAATAGGATTCCTTCCAACCACTCTTGCGGAGTACAGAGAGAGAGAGAGAGAGCAGAACCGCTGGCACATAGGCCAGCAGGAGCAATAATAGAAGCCACAAAGTGATTTGAGCCTGAAGCAGGTGGCTGGTCTGGGGGTCACCGCTGAGTTTCACAGAAATCAATAGACTCTCCAGGCTGAGTACGGATGGGTAAGGAGGGGGAGGAGGTGATTGTATGTGATCGGGTTTGAGGCCTGCAGGTAGGAATGCTCTTTAAATGAATCTGATTTGCCTGACATCATGGAGATGGTGATATATGCCACACCTGAGAAAGAAAGAGGTCTGCCCTGCCATTATACAATCCCCTTTTCTCTCGCTTTCTCTCTGGCTCTAAGGGAAATGTCATTTAATGCGGCGATATATTAAAATAACAGTGTGTGGAATACTAATAGTTTTGTCCCTGCTGCAGCCGCAGGAAGAATATCACTGCTGAATGTATGTTGTTTTTGAAAGTGTGTGCTAATCTGTTACAGAAGCACCTGTAATGGATGCCCATCTTGCAGCCCAGCAATGTTTTTTCCCTGCATTTTTACACCTGTATTTTTGCAGGAGCTGTCCTGCTAGGTTGTCCTCTCGCATTAATTACTTCAATTTTTATTTTTGGCCTTTTTGTTACTGTTATTAATAATAAGAATAGAGAGGACAGGAACAGGTTTGGGAAATGACAAAAGCAGGACTCAAACTCTTGTTAGCCACATAAGCACCAACGCTAAGCCACAACTTTGACCTACTGCTTTCTTTTCCCACTCTATCCATCTCATTCTCCATTGATTTATTTATTTATTTATTGGAAGTATATCTAACAAAATATTAGACTTTTAGGTCACGTTTAGGATTAGGGTTAGTAGAATAAGTACTTGAATAAGGACTGGAATAAAGACATGTAGTTGCAAAATTGTCAGTAAAATGTCGGTTGGGGGAGCATCAAAATAAAGTGTTTATATATAAAAAATATAAAAGTGTATATATATATAAAACACTTATATATAGATATATACCAGTCTACTAATGACTGGTAATTGATGGTGAGCATGATTTCACCAAGTAGAACATGTTCCTGGATCAACATCCTTATTGATCCTAGAACAACATTCCAATCAACCAATCAGATTTGAGGGATAGGTTTACAGTTAATGTCAAGTTTAGGCTTTAAACATGGGTTAGCTGCTTCTAAATCAGTGTTATTCATCCACAATTTCCCTCTGATTTTAGTGATAAGTTATGGGCAGGATTAGGGGTAGGGATGTTTTTGGACAAGAATGTTATGAAGATGTTGATCCAGGAACGTGTCTTACTTGGCAAAATCACGGTGACAGGTAGTTGACATGTAGTTGCAAAGTTATTTATAGTTAGTAGATATGTCTAAAGTGGACTATCGAAATAAAGTGTAACCGTATAATTTTATTTGTGCTGTCTTTTGTGAAACATAGTTCAGGATTTTACCTTTCTCATTGTGCTTTTCTTTTAAACAGTTTGTTATTCTTCTTTCTTTTCTATTTGGGCAGTTGAATTTGACCATCTGCAGACCTGCACTCTGAAACACCACCAATTTTCATCTTATAAATTACAGTCTCTGTGAGAGAATGCAGTACAAATGCAGTTCATTCACTTTGTGTTCCATATGAAGGGGTTGTTTTTCTGGAGGTGTTTTGAAAGCATCTGTTAGGGATGAGAAGAGGCCCAGGAGTTGTGGTTTAGATTGCCTCAAGCTCCCTGGTGCGACTTTGCTAAACTGTCCTGACTAAAACGGCAGTCAAAGCTTTTAAAATGAATGAGGATTAACGACTCGCAGCTCTGCCAGAATCAAGATTCAGAAGTGTCTCAGACTCACTGAAATGAAGGAACAACCTTTGTCAACATGGTTTAAAAGCAACATGGCAAACTGATTATTAAAAAAAAAAAGAAAGATTTTTTCCCCTGCATTTTTATGAAGCCTATTTACAGTTGTGCTGCACAGTGGGGCTGTCAAAAAAAAAAAATCATAAAGTCATAAAAGTCTATACACTGATTTTAAAAATATAGATTGTAAGTCATTATAAGGTGAAAATCATTTTAATCATTTAAAGGATTAGTCCACTTTTAATTACACTTTTCCTGATAAATTTACTCACCCCCATGTCATCCAAGATGTTCATGTCTTTCTTTCGTCAGTCGAAAAGAAATGAAGGTTTTTGAGGAAAACATTAAAGGATTATTCTCCTTATAGTGGATTTCAATGGCTACCAACAGGTTGAAGGTCAAAATTACAGTTTCAGTGCAGCTTCAAGGGCTTTAAACGATACCAGACGATGAATAAGGGTCTTATCTAGCGAAACGATCGGTCATTTTCGAAAACAATATAACCGTTTATGCTTTATAAACAAAATATCGCCTTGAACGTACTTTCCGCTTCCGCATTCTTCATAACGCTTACGCTGAATGTTCTACGCCTTCCCTATTCTACTTACGGAACGAACGCGACGGCAGTTTCGTCTTTTTCCGTAAGTAGAATAGGGAAGGCGTAGGATATACAGCGTAAGCGTTATGAAGAATGCGGAAGCGGAAAGTACGTTCAAGGCGATATTTTGTTTATAAAGCATAAACGGTTGTATTTTTTTCGAAAATGACCGATCGTTTCACTAGATAAGACCCTTATTCATCGTCTGGTATCGTTTAAAGCCCTTGAAGCTGCACTGAAACTGTAATTTTGACCTTCAACCTGTTGGTAGCCATTGAAATCCACTATAAGGAGAATAATCCTGGAATGTTTTCCTCAAAAACCTTCATTTCTTTTCGACTGACGAAAGAAAGACATGAGCATCTTGGATGACATGGGGGTGAGTAAATTTATCAGGAAAAGTGTATTTAAAAGTGGACTAATCCTTTAAGCACTGTGTCAGTGAGTTGAATTTAAAGATTAAATTACCATGCTATGCAGAGTTTATGTAGACAGACATCAGTCGTAGAGCTCCACAAACAATCAACAGCCACCTTTTACAGTTCCTCCAAAACAATGAGCTTATGCTGCGTTCATGCCATAACTACTGTAATTAAGAGATGGCAACCCGTGATGTTTTAACCAGAGCTGTTCAATCAGTATCAACACCGAAATGAATCTGCAGCAGTCAGGTACAAGCTCTCTCAGTTGTTTACATTCGTTATTATTGTAATGTAACGTGCTTTGAAACATGAGGTAGTTTAACGCCGTCTCTTGTGGCGCTTTGCCGAGAGCAGCTGTGTGTGTGTATGTGTGTTCATGTGTTTTGGAGGAGGCGTGGCTTTGAACGGTGATTTGTAGGGAAGGTGGGATCGTATGCTTTCAATGCTAGCAGGCTAACGTTAGCATTTCTCAGATCACCTACTGCACCTTTAAAGTCTTGAAATATAGTGCAAAAGTCACGTGGATTACTTATTATGGGCTTTATTGTAATTTCATAGCTTGACAGCCTCAGCCCTCATTCATTTTCTTTGTATGGAAAATAATAGCCTGGAATATTCTCCAAAAATACACCTTTTGTGTTTCACAAAGGAAAGTAAGTCATATGAGTTTCACTATCAGCAGGCACAATTCTATCTTAGTTAACTCCAACCTATGGCTATGGCTACATAGAGCGAAAAAGAGCGATATCAGTGGAAAGATAGGGCTCAGAAAGAAATGACTGTGAAGAGAGAGCCGCTGTTCACACTGAGAGAACAGAGCAATGTATGGAGGGTAGAGGAGAAATGATGGAGAAACTGTGAGGCTCCTGTGGAGAGAGAGATGAAAAGAAAAGCAGAGCTTGCCAGTTTCATAAAGAGGTAAAGCTGAAGAGAGAGATTGGATTCATTCTGACTGCCAAATGAGCTCTTGAAGGGCTGGAGTGACAGGACACATCCTCAGAGAATCAGAGAGAGAAAACCTCATCTTCACATTTCTCTCTCTTTTCATTTGCATGCTATCCATTAGTATGATAAATACAGAGGAAAAGAGGAGACCCCTACTATGTCTTGCCCTTGCAGGAGTCTCGTTTGAGTGTTAAAAGGCTATTTGATTCTCTAGTGAAGTGTCTTCCAAGATCGAATGAGTACTAACAAGCTAGTTTCAAACCCTACAATGTGTCTCTTCTGTGAGCTCTTGTGATGGCAATTCGTCGAGGGGAGGGTCTCTGATTTTGAGACTACATACATCGCTATATGAGTGTGTAGCACTGCATGCTAAAGCTGGGGATAATCGATTGGAAAGCCTGATTAGATGCATTTAGTATAGGCTAAGCTTGCTGGCTAATCGGCTTGATGTACAGTACGCTAAGCTGGTACGCTGGGTAGCTTGCAAAACATAAGCTAACTAAAAAAACACAAAATATTAAAGTGTTTAAAGGCCCACTGAAGTGCCTTGAAATGCGCCACATTATTATAATTTTCACTGAAACAGGAAGATAGGCGGGACACATCAAACAAAAAAATATCTGTGTGCCATTCGCCATGTAGAAAACAGTAAATGTGTGAACAAGTGACTGATTTCAGCTGCAGCTTCAGCTTCTATTTATAATTTAGGGGGTGGGACGCTTCAGATTCTAGAGAGCATTTGATTGGACAGAAAATCTGATGAGAAGCTAAAGGGCAGCATGATGTCATCAAAATCATTGATCCATATATGGGCAGAAGTGAGAGGCTGTAAGTTTTGAATGCTTATATCTAGGGCTGGACAATATATCGCATGCGATTGTCACGTGCATTTCGTCAGTAAAGCCGGTTCCCTGATTACCGCTCAATCGTAGTTCACTGACAAGCTGCGCAATATCGCGTTCATTATCGAAGGCGATTCATCTTCGATAATGAACGAGATATTGCGTAGCTTGTCAGTGATCTACGGCTCTGTCTATTAAATGCCGCTCCATTTGAAAGCAGGTGATGGCGATTTTGCGGTAATCAGGGAACCGGCTTTACTGACGAAATGCGTGTGACAATCGCATGCGATATATCGCCCAGCCCTACTTATATCTTCTAAATGCGAATTTTGTCATTGTTTTGGAATTCATATTAAAACCCCAAAAACTTCAATTCTGATATCATGGGGACTTTAATTTTAAAATTAAGGGGCTGTTTACACACCGTTTTCAACTAAAAACGTAAAACTTTTTATGCCTTCGTTTACATGACAATGGCATTTTGGGTACCTGAAAACGCAAACTTTTGAAAAAGTTTTTGAAAATGGTTTCTGTGTAAACAACAAAAACTTGAATCTGTGAAAACGATGACGTCATGCACATGCGTATTACACGTTCAGTCTATAGTGTTTCATCGCCATCTAATGGCCTGCCACCATAATACAGCTGTAACACAGTTCGTATATACGGGAAGAAGGAGGCGGGAACCGGCAAACGTTCAAACAAATTTTAATACCAAAATAAACAAATACAAAACGAAAGTAATGCCGGCAGACCCTCGTGGACGTCTGCCGGCCACACAAACATAATAAAACATAAAATAATATCCAGGCCTGGTCTTCTCTCGTCCTTCACTGTCGTCGCTCCTCCTTTTATGCCCCCGGAGCTCCTCCGTGAGAGACTCGAGGCCGGTGCGCCTCGCAGGTGATGCTTGTTATCACTTGCGTCACCGGCCTCGCGCCGTTCCCTCACGGCTCTCGCCCGCCCTGCTCGTCACAACAGCGTTTTTAGTCATTTTCACAGATTCGTATGAATGGGGATCGTTTTGACAGTGGTGTCGTCTGTACATGGAAAACTCAAAGGAAAAACTTCTCCGTTTTAAGCATATAGTTGTCGTGTCAATGTAAATGGCTATATACTATTATATGTAACAGGCCTTTATATTATCGTTCAAAAGCATGGAAAACATAGCAGTTTGACTTCCGAGTTCTCTTAAACTTTCTATTCGTTGTTTTCAACATTGATAATAATGAGAAATGTTTTTTGAAATTTCACAATATTTATTTTTTTCCCCCTCAGACTTGCTTAGCCTTCTATGGAAACTTGTTTCCACCAAACCAAAAAATAAAAAAGGTAATTGCAACATTTTATCTCACAATTCTGACTTTTTATTTCTCAGAATTGCGAGATAAACGCACAATTGTGAGTTATAAAGTCAGAGATATAAACTCACTATTCTGAGAAAAATGTAAGAATTGCGAGTTTATATCACGCAATTCTGACTTTATAAGACGCAATTGTGAGTTTAAATCTAGCAATTCTGAGAAAAAGTAAAAAGTCACAATTACCTTTTTTTTTTTTATTTAATGGCGAAAACGCTTCCATAGCCTTCTTATTAAAGATCTTTCAAAATCATAAAAAAAATCTTGCCAACCCCAAACTTTTGAACGGTAGTGTATCTGAATATCCTTAAACAAGATTTATTTACTTGAGAAGCAAAACCTTCATAAGATATTACTACTTTTCAATGAAAACATCTTTAATCAGCCTTATTTTTCTTATCCCACTAGTGTAGTAAACAGTTTTTTCTTGTTCTAAGCATAAACTTCAGTAAATGTGCTGAGATAGAATACTTAATGGACTAAGAAAAATTCAGAATGTATTCTCAGATAACCAGTCCAAGCCATATAATCTCACACAATATTGCTTCTAAAGTAATTGTGTCTTGTTTTTAAGGGTGTTTAGATTTTTGTTTACACCAAAACAAGACAAAAATACAAATTAAGATAAGAAAAGGGTGCTATGCAGTGCACAAATCGCTGTCGGCATGAACGGCCCTCTAGATACACACACATTTGTAAACAGCAATGTTCTGCATTAGACCTACACAAAGAGCTGCTGCCAGACACACACCAACAAAAATCTTTGTGTGCCTGGGCCAGCTAGGCAATGCAGAGACACAGAGATGCCATCAGACAGGGAGTGGTATTATTTATCGTGTGTGTGTGTGTGTGTGTGTGTGAGTGGAATAGAGATGACAGGACAGACGATTGGAGGTGTATTTGCCTGGCTCCAGGTGTTACAGTGCGTTTAATTACTCTCATGGCAGATTAACGAGACAAACCGCTTCCCGCACTCACACACACACAAACTCACACTCATACAGGACTAATTACCTTTCAGCACTGAGAATCTACTGCAAAGCCAGCGTAACGCACACACATACACACTCATATGTGTTGCATTGCTACCATTTGCGATTAATCTTAGCATGGATTCAAATACACTCATATTCACACTACAAGCCAACTTATCGCCTCGTAAGAACAGACAAACAGTCGTAATGAATAAACAGAGGGGGACATTAAATTAACCAGCTCCCGCACTAGCTCTCACATTCATCAAAACAATAGAGCGACTTCATTAGCGACTAAAGCAGAACACCCGGTCTGGCACTTTCTTCCAGCCGAGATGGTTCCCTTTTTTTTTTCCACGCAAATGTGGGCACTCACACGCATGCTGATAAAGATAGAGATAGTCCTCGTTCCCAGAGCGTCTGTCTGCGGGCGCCGCTACAGGTAACGGTGGCAACGACAGCAGCTTGACTTAAAACACAAATGATTTCATCCGTATGGCAGAGCAGGGACTTGGGAATGAGGAGGAAATCTCAGGTTCTGTGTGTGTGTGCGCTTGAAAAGGCTACTGTAAAGTGAAGTGTTTCTGGAGGTGCAGAGAAAGGCCTCATTAAGTCAAGTATTCTGGCACCTCGGTGGCTTTCTCACGCTGGTCTGAAGCTGGTCTTTCTCTCAAGTTCCTCTGGGGCTGATGGCTGCTCACCGCTTGGCACAATGGATTGTAGGATCAGAGAGAAATAAACATTTCCTCCAAAACCCTTCAGACCGGAGGGCTCCTGCGCCCGAGAGACAGGAACCCTTCTATATATTCCTTATTGCAATAATAATTAAATAAATCAGTATTTTTGTCTTTTTTCTGGTAAAAATGTTTAAATCCTTGACACAAGATACAGTTATTTGAGAAGCAAAATTGCATGATGTAATAGGACTTCAGAGACAAGACTGTGAATGGTTTAATTAATTTTAGTTTACAATTTTTTAAGTATTTTTTAAGTATTATTTTATATTTTGTAAAGAAAATAAGACCAAAAAAATGCTAAAACCGCTAAAACAAGATCAAATTATTTTGGAGGCAAAATTGCATAACATAATAGGACTTAATATTGTTAATATTGTTATTTTTTCCCTTTATTGTCTTGTATTTTTATTGAAAAACAAGAAAAAAAGGCTGCAGCATTATTTCTCTCTCTCTCTCTCTCTCTCTCTGGCAGGTTTGAAGTAGGCAGTGTTGGTTTGTTAGTGTGGGGAATAAATGGGCTTTTTTGTGGCAGTAAAGACATTTCTTTTTCAAATAAATGCTGTTCTTTGAAACATTCTATTCATCAGAGAATCCTGAAAAAAAAAAAGTATCAGTTTCCTCAAAAATATTAAGCGGCAAATTGTTATCATCATTGATAATAATAACAATAAATGTTTCTTGAGCAGCAAATCAGTATGATTTCTAAAGGATCATGTGACACTGAAGACTGGAGTAATGTTGCTGAAAATTCAGCTTTACCATCACAGGAGTAAATTACATCGCGGTGAGCCTTCTTTCAAGAGTCTTTTTCAAAATTATAAAACTTTTGAACGGTGGGGACATTGGAATTGAGACACACAAACACACATCTCGCTTTCTCTTTCACTGGCAGGTTGGCCGTGTTGGTTTGTTAGTGTGAGGAATGAATGGGCTTTTTCAGGGACAGAACTCACACAAAGCTCTCTGCCGGTCTCAAGAACAGGAAGTTTGAACAAAGAGAGACTGAAAAGACAAGAGGGTCTGAACAAATGCTGTCTGTTGAAAAGTTTTCTGAATGAGTAAACCACTAAGGGGATCTCACGTTTACTTTCTTGCTTTTGCACCTAAACCCAGAATTATAAACCTAATTCAGCTGATTTAAGATGGTCAGATAGAGAGGTTGCACTTTATTTTACAGTATGTGCACTTATTTGTACTTACATTGTAATATAAGGTAAATACATGGGTTACGGTTAGGTTTAGGTGTAGGTGTAGGTTCAGGGTTAGAACCTATTACCCAGTTATTGTATTTACTATAATAAGTACATAGTATGTGCATGGAAAACAGGACTGTAAAATATAGTGTTATCGATAAAATGAATAATATTCTATATTGAGATAACTACCTACATTTTGAAGTGATTTTAAAAGTTTATTTTTATAACAGTGGTCAGTCTTACAAAATTGTGAGCATTGACCATAGATTAGAATAGTGATAAAGCTTGGAAAGAAAACACTTATGTGAGACTATTTCTCTGTGACAGTGTATATATATATATGAAGAGTTTCGTTGCAAAACGAGAACTCCGTTTTTTTAATTTTTCAAAAATCTTGTTTTTTGGTTGTGCATTCCAATTAATATCAATTCAACTGCAGTTGGTTTGTTTTGATTTAAACCTTCATAACTTAAAAAATACAGCTAAGTAGCACCATAAAACAAAATAATAACATGATAACATAATAATAAACATGTTTTGACAAAAATGTTAAAAACGGAGTTCTCGTTTTGCAACGAAACTCTTCATATATATATATGTGTATATTAAATTACACACTTGATGTGCATTATTTTCCTTTTATTTAGTTGCATTAGCACTAAAATGCTTCCTGTGTAAAATACTTCCAGTAAGTAAAACTTCCAGTTTGACTAAAATCCTTTGAACGCACATCATGTCATACTGTAATTACGATTTCCAAACTCTAAAGTAGGAACTTCCCAGGAGGACTTGAACGCAGCGCTGAGTTCATTAATTCTGCGAATAAAATGCAATTATTGCCACAAAATATTATGTTATACATTTTTAATTTACTCACTATACTGAGATACCAGAGCTAGTATAGTAAATGTGATATACAAGCAGTGTTCAGTGTCCAAACATTTCAAATGTAGACCTCACTGTCCTCATCCCTTCATCTCTTCCCTAAACTCCCGTCTATTTTCAAGTCTTGTGACACACTTGGAAGTTTCTCTGTGTACATCTGATGCTTAACCCAGCAGGTGAGATGTCGGTGTCTGTGAACAGTGTGAAGGGTGAAGCTTCATACGTGATTTGTCGTAGCCCATTAGGTGAGGATCTGGGCAGCCAATGAAAGGGTTACTATTTCAGTCTTGACATACGGAAATGGTCAAATCACGTTCTCCAGGCCAGTTTTGTTAATGCAAATTTTGACCCACATATATATATATATATCACTTTTTGGAAGAAAATAAGAGTGTTATGGAAAGCCAAATGGGTCAAAATTCCCCCCACTATGGTGTTCCAAAATAAATGTATACTATTCCAATATTCCATCAAAGGATGGGCCCCAGATGCTTCAATAACTTGGATATTCACTCTAGAAAATTACTTCACCTTTAAGAATAAGAGCTTATGTCTGAATGAAAGCCAAAATGACAGTCAAGCTTTAACCTGAGGGCAACATAAATGTATCTCTGCAATCTCTCTCACTAGAAAGAAACCCCTCTGGAGGAGGAGGATGAGGAGGAGGAGGCCGGGACTGGAATACAGTTAACTCTTTAATTAGTGTTAATGCACATGAAGCACCTTATCAGCACATGCCTCCGAGGGTTTCATCTCACTCTCTCTGTAAAGTTTTACAATCATATCAGAACAAAACTTAATACGGCCGAAAACTTTGATCTGCTATTGGAGCGTTTCATTAGGCCCTGAGGTCTTTCCTTTTTAGGGTTTACTCTCTAGAAATATTCACACACACACACACACACACACATTTGAGGGTAACGGGTATCTGGAGACATTGATGCAATCTTTGGTGTGTGTATTTTTTATTTTTTTTTACAAGGAAAAATTCCTGTTCCTTGTAGTTCTACTATAGGGTTGTATATTAGGGTGATGACTGAGCTAAGAATTATATTTTACCTTTTTTTCCTGGCCATAATGAGAGGTATTTTGCTGCATGATGACTGGAATAGGTAGGATATTCACTCACGCTCTTTCATATGTTTATCCATTCACACAAATATGTTTTGCCTATTTGCTTTTTGCTTTCGCCATTTTTATCTCTGGGAGTACAGATAGAAACACAAATGGCTTTATCCCACAACACCTGAGCTCCAATTTACCTGCCAGCGCCTCCTGGATGCTCGCTCTGTATCTCCGTATGAAGGGTTTCATGAGTCCATATGAAGGTTTTCTTGATTTTACGGATTACAGTATATATATACAGTGTCCCCAAAAAGTGTTTGGGGGCACTTTAAGGGATAGTTCACCCAAATATGAAAATTATCCCAGGATTTACTCACCCTCAAGCCACCCTAGGTATATATGACTTTCTTCTTTCAGACAAACACAATCGGAGTTATATAAAAGTATCCTGGCTCTTCCAAGCTTTATAATGGAAGTGAATGGCACTCACGATTTTAAAGCTCAAAAGAGTCAAAGAATCCATCATAAAAGTAATCCATGCGGCTCCAGGGGGGTTAGTAAAGGCCTTCTGAAGTGATGCGATGGGTTTTTGTAAAAAAATATTTAAATCCATATTTAAAACTTTATAAACTATAATAACCAGCTTCTGGCAAACATCCGTATGCAAGTCGACTTACTGCGGAATAGTGTTGACTTTGGTACCTATCGGTACTGAAATTTTAAAAATGTGACGCTTTGAGCGCTGTTGAGCGGATTCGTAAACATCTCTGATTGGCCATTGTGTTGACGCGCTCATCGGATATGCCTGTGATTGGCTACAATTATCAACGCATGGGAGCATTTGAAAGCACACGGAAGTGTTTGAATTTGAAAGCGTTTTGAAAGTGGGAGCGCGAGCGATTGAAAGCAGGCGTCTAACAGTGGACCGATCCGCGATAGACGCCTGCTTTCAAACGCTCCCGTGTGTATCTGTGTAAGCGCTTAGTGGAGAGAATAATTGATGACTATTTACAACGTTTTTACAGCGTTGATCATTAAAGCCTATCTCAGACATATCCGATGAGCCGTGAAAACAACGGCCAATCAGAGATGTTTACGAATCCACTCAAAAGCGCTCAAAGCGTCACATTTTTTAAATTTCAGTACGGATAGGTACCGAATTCGGTACTTTTGACCACACTACTGCGGAAGCATAACCTCTGACGCGACGAATGACGTATTGATGAATGTGGAAGCACAGAGGATAGAGCAAAACAAAACACCGGTCACGAATTAGAAGACTAAAATGTGGGAGGATTTCGATATAAGAGAAGAGGAGCTTGAGTTTGTTGTCCAGCCCTATTTGTTTGAACCCCGAGAGGCCTCTACTCTCACCTACTCCTACATCCTACATCATGCATCGTGTCAGAGGTTACACTTTCGCCGTAAGACGACTTGCGTACGGATGTTTGCCGGAAGCTGGTCATCATAGTTTAAAAAGTTATAAATATGGATATTTTTCTTACAAAAACCCATCACTTTGCTTCAGAAGGCCTTTATAAACCCCCTGAAGCCATGTGGATTACTTTTATGATGGATGGATACGCTTTTTTGGGCTTCAAAATCATGAGCGCCATTCACTACCATTATAAAGACTGGAGGAACCAAGATATTTGTTAATATAATTCCGATTGTGTTTGTCTGAAAGAAGAAAGTCATATACACCTAGGTTGGCTTGAGGATGAGTAAATCATGGGATAATTTTTGGATGAACTATCCGTTTAAGTCACATATGAAAATGTATAAATGTCATTACTTTAGTTTTATGCTTTTTGGGCACTGTATACATATACGTTTATATATGGTAAAGATGAACTGATTCAATTTGACTATTACATAAAGGTTGGAGCCATGGACATTTAAGTGATTGTAATATCATGTGAAAATGATTTTGATCAATTTAATATTTTTTTGGGAAATAGGACATTTTAGTGGACAAATTAAAATCGTGAGAGTGTAAAAAGTGTTTTTAGAGTTCATTGGGCCATTGCTAAAGAAACAATCATATTTGATAAGGTTATCAGTGATGAAGTAGATATATTTAGCTTTGTATCTGCATACTACTTGGAGATCTCCACCAAGATCCTGCATATAATTACAATATTTAAACAAGCCTGCCTAGTTCAGTGAGCCGTTATCTTATGGGAAATTATAAAGCAACTCAATATGTGGTTGAACGTGAAAGCAATCAAGACTCAGAGAGAGGGCAGAAACCCAAAATCACTGTAACAGTGCTAAATTTCACCTGGAGAGGCTGTTCCATCAAACCTCACAGAGGAACCCACTGGGCTTTCAAAATAGCACCGACAGGCTCCTAATCAGACACGCTTTCGCTCTCACATCCCTGTTTGGACCTCTGACAACACTGTGTGCGACCTGTTATGTCTTATCCGATATTAACAGGATCCGTGGGTGTGAGCGCCGCATTCCTCTCTGCAGGAAACCACAGCTTTGCTTTCTCCTCGGGCCTTGTTTGCTGGGTTGCATGAGAGAGGAAATCACGCTGGTCTTTTTGTACCACAGCAGTGATCGACTTATGACCCACGCATTAAATAAGATATTGTTGGCTTTAATTAAACCGGCACGGAGAGAGATATTAGGCGAATGAACGTTCCCTGCTGCTGCCTGGCGATCGGCCACACTTTCATTTGTGGATTCTCACAAGTGCATGGGTGGCGCGGGAACATGCGGGGAACGTGGGCGCTGTGCACATCGGTGACAAGAAAAACATCTAGATTTAGTCGAAGCTGTGGCACAGGGGTTAGTGCTCTAGTTTATAATGTGGAGGCCGAGGATTGAGCACATCTTTGGTCATGTCCAGTGTTACTTTAGAACTATTTATAAACTATTATAGTGTTTCTTAATATTTTGAACCAGCTTTTTTTATTTTAAGTTTTATTTTACTAGTTTCTATTTAGCTTTCATTTACAATTATTTCAGATACTTTCAGAACTTATTTTATTTCTGTGTGTGTGTGTTTGTGTAGAGTATTTCTTAATATTTTCAATCAATTGTTTGTTATATTTTTCAGTTTTCATTTTAATTTTTGTTTTTTTGTTTTGTGCTTTTATCATTTTTTATTAGTTTTATTTTGTTAGTTTCTTTTAGCTTTAATTTACATTTATTTTGGGTTTAGTTTTAGTAATATTAGCACTTCAAATTATATTTTATTTTATTTTAGTTTTTATTTTATTTTCCAATTAACGGAAACTATTTTCAGTAGTTCACAACACTGATCGTGTCCAATGTTAATGTTTTTGTTTTAGTCATAGTTATCTTTTGACAAAAGTATTAAATAAAGTCAATATTTTGTCATATATTTATTAATTTTAGTAAGTTTTACTTTGACTAAAATGGAATCTAATTTTAGTTGATGAAGGTAATATTTTAGTTGATGAGAAAAATTTAGTTATTTAAATAATTTATTTTTTATTCAATCATTTNGTTTTTTATTCAATATTTTAATATAATTTTATTTTTAATTTTGTTTCAGTTAAATGTAATTGAATTATATTTATTTATATATTTCAATTTTATTAAGGAAAGAACACATCCACAATGTGTCTTACAGTACATATTCTGCACTGTAAAAAGTAATACGCTATATCTACTCCATAAAATTTTGGCAACAGATTACAAGCAATATTATTAATTCAATTCAACAAATAGAATTGAGTCAGAATTAATCAAGTTAATTCCTTAGATGTCAACCATTTAAAACGAGTAAAATTTAATTGAAATTTAAACAAAAATATCTGAATAACAGACAGACGTCAAAGATGAATTAAGAATTCTTTATTTTTTATTGCCAACATTGAAGACACCTGATGATAACAAGCAGAATCACTGAAGCAAAGAGAAATGCAAGAATTAACAAAGGTTTAGATGTTGATGTTGATTTTGTTGAAAATATTTGGTCACTATTATGGTGATCAGTGTTTCGTTTAGTTGGCCAGTTTGACTCTTTGCAGTTTGTGGGTTTTTGTAAAGGTGTTACTTTTAAGGAATTCATTTGATTAATTCTAACTCAATTTTTATATGTTGAATTTAATTAATAACATTGCTTGTAATCTGTTACTACAATTTTATTGAGTAGATAGAGCGTATTACTTTTTACAGTATAGTATAAAAGTTAGTTCAAGTTCACTTTTGCATTTGCATCATTTTGTGCAGATGCAAGATATTATATTATACAGCATATATCATATACTGTAGTATACATTACCCGTGTTCATTCCGCTTCAGCTCGAATGGGTCAATCTTCTTCAAAAACTTTGTAATTTCATTGTTAACTACCATCATTCCCATTCTCTCCTTTTTCCTAAAACAATGGGAATAACATTTAAATGTCTTTTTTATATTTAAGCAGTTATCCTAGTCTTTTGGAAAGCTCATTCCTCAGGTCTGAAGGTTTGGATCCACTGCACCAAATCTTAGATCTTTTCAGAGAATGATGGCGTTGAATTCATGTGATGCAAATCTCAAACCTCCGGAGTGCAGCGAACGGGCCTGAGGGCACAGTGTGTGGGGGTGTGTGTGCGTGTGCGTGCCTGTGTGTCACCTGCAGTGAAACACCGTCTGTGTGCATTTACTTGCAATGAAACTACAGCAGCAGCGGTGTGTGTGTACGTGTGTGTTTGTGCCGACAAAACCAGGCTGCTGTTTGTTTATTCCAGTCACATCTCATCCCTGCACCGTGCCGCTGCCAGCAGTAGATTCTCCCCTTTTCATGCCTGCTGCCTCTCATTGCCTGTGCACTGGCTGCTATGTGCGGCACCATCATTAGCACACAAAGCAGGATTGATAACCTAGACTGCAGTGCCACTGGGCAAGAGAGAGAGTGCTAGCAATGTTCACTCCCTAACACTCTCATTACAGACCACAGAGGAATATTTTACCACACCTAATACAAGTTTATGTAGACTGTGTTTACAGTCATGCTTAAAGGGACAGTACACACTCACACACACAAAATCTGTCATGATTTACTTACCTTTATGTTGTTCCAAATCTTTACCGTCATCTAATGTTAATTTAAAGGGGACCTATTATGCAAAATTGACTTTTATAAGGTGTTTGAACACTGATGTGTCTCCGCAGTGTGTGACAACAACCAGCCTATAATGGTAAAAATCAACTCACTCATTTTTTTATAATTCCCCCAAATCAAAAGCAGACTCTCCAAACTAGCTGATTCAGATTCCCCCCCCATGATGACATCATCATAGGGAGAAGCCCCGCCCACAGTCGGTGACGATGTGCCCTATTAGCAAAGACACAGCCCTAAATGAGAAGCACAGAGTCCACCATTTCTGTATCCTCGCTGTAGCAGATGAATGTCTGCTCCAAAGAGGCATCACAAGTGTTGTGTTTTAGGATGTACCAATTCACATAAAAGTCTCCATAGACTCCCGCCATCTGAGTCACTGTGGACATCATGAGTAAATTTCATGACTTGAAGATAGTTAACTCCACATCAACTACATAAATTCATCAAGTATTCAGAAATGTCCTGTTGCATTCTACATGTTGTCACTTCTTCTTGAGTCTCTCCATCATCGTCCGACTCCAGTTCGAACATATAAGGCTGAACACCGCTACTGACAGTTTTCAGTGCGTGAGATTGTCCTGTTTTGTTGTTGCTGGGATGCCGGAGCATGTTGCTCTTGAAGCTCCACCTTTTTCTTGAGAGGGGGCCGGGAGCAGCAGCTCATTTGCATTTAAAGGTACACACACAAAAACGGCACATTTTTGCTCACCTCCAAAAAGTGGCAATTTTAACATGCTATAAAAAAAATTATCTGTGGTGTATTTTGAGCTGAAACTTCACATACACACTCTGGGGACACCTGAGACTTATATTACATCTTGTAAAAATGGGCATAATAGGTCCCCTTTAAAGTTAATCTTTAAAACCACTAATATTTTAATGGCACTCTGAAATGTAATCTTCAATAGATAACCACATGGATATCCATTTTTCATACTGTGCATTATAATGTTGTGATGCCTAACTGTATCAATTGAAACAATTGATTTTATATTATTTTATTTATTTATTTAGACATAATAGTATAGAATTTTAATATATTGTCTCTTGTTGTCTGTCAAAATGTGAAAACAATTAATGAAAGTATCGTCTTGAATTGGTTCATCCCTAACAAATGTAAATAATATATGCAAATAAAAGAATTTCTTTTAAATCCATCCGTGTATGGAAAAGAGCAAAATTTAAAGCATTAATACATAGATAATCATACATTTGAACGCTTCAAAATTATATAAGCACAACCTGGTTTTGATATATCCCACAATCCTGGTTGTGTGCTCAGCTGTTGCTGGAAATTATAAAAATGGCCCCTGATAGAGCGGATGAAAAAAGTAAAATCTTTCAAACTTATTTTTTTTTCCCAACTTATGCCTCCATATACTGTAAAATAGGCGTATAGTCTCCTTTTGTGTTCCACTGGAAAACGAAATACATCATGCAAGTTTTGAATGACACGAGGGAACATAAATGATGACAGAATTGTATATTTTTTAACTCTTCAATGCTCCCCCAACCCCCCCTCTCTCCAATGATAATGTGCATCTGTCTTATATCTGGAAACAATATATGATCCACACGGAATAACAACAAGGTCTAAATGTGACAGGTGGTCAGATATTATAAAGACTTCTGTGCATATGTGAGCTTTTAAAACGTTCTTCATAGTGAGATTCACTGAGACACAGCAAAGACAATAAAAGCGTCTTCTAAATCATAATCTTCCTCTGAGCTGACAAGGACCTTCACACGGTGTGACACTCAGTTGGTTTATTTTATAAATTCTTTCTATGGTTTGTTTTGGGCGTGATTCCCCGCAGACAGCGATAATCTGTTTTGGACTGACTGTGAAAAAGAGATGAGGAGAGAGGATCTGACAGGAATCATGTCAGATGCTGTTATTAGGCTCTGCATTCTCTTTTAGCACAAAGCCAAAATGTGTCTTCATGCAAGAACGCATTATTTCTACCTTATGCCAATGCACATTTTCATTTTCCTTGATCAATTCAAAATGTTAAGGCCTTAAAGGAAGGCTTTGTGCATCATGATCAAGCGTATGGGATAGCCCCATCTTATATGGGTTGTACAATAGATTAGTTGAATTAATTAGGCAAATTATGCAACTAGAATGATGCAGTTATCCAAACCTTTTTTGGCACACAAATGTAGTCAAAGAGACTCAGAACCATAAATAAAAAAGTAAAGTTACAAAATAACAAGCGGATAGCAAAAACAAGATTTAAAGGCTATAATGTGGGAGAGAGTGATAAAAAGTTGGAAAAAATATTAAATCCACTGCATGTTTTGCTTTTTATCCCTCTAATAAATGGCAGCATTGCTCGCCAATACAGAAGGGATGAGGAAATCTCAGAGCTGTGCTGTTATACTGTGAATGTGCTGTTTCAAATTCTGCTGTCCTGATGAGTTTTACCATCCTCTGGTCCAACAATTTCCAATTTTCAATTTGAAAGTGATTTGAACAGTTCCCAAATGTAAAGTGTACAAACCTGTTTCTTGTTCAGTGTTTCCTTGTTGACTGTACTGTGCCGTCTCTCCGTTCTTCTCTCATTGTTTGGTCTGAGGTGTGCTGTTGTTAGGGTTAATGGAAACAGTGCAGGGTGGTGCAAAACCCTGTCACAAACATTTTTGACACTTCTCCATATGTCAGGTCTCTGAACAGATTACCTTCATATAGGGTTGCCATGATACCAAAATTGTTCAAAACACTCTTATATCACCCTTACATTCGTCTCTTAGCCCCACTTTTTGCTCTTTCGGTCGCGCAGATTATGCGTTTACATTCCATCTACGACACACAACATTACATTGAGCGATTTTTAGCGTTTGTAAATGTCAAATGCTTAAAGACGCCGCTGTTGGCCTCTTCAGAGTTCCTATTCCCGGTGCAAATGTAACCAGAAACATGGGCCGGGGGGAGAAATTAGTTCTCAGGGAACTATCTTAGTGGCTAGTTCCTACTGAGTTCCTAGAACTATTCGGTGCGAAAGCCGCTAATGGTATTTATTTATTTTACCATGACAATGGTTCTAAACCTTATTGACTCTTGAAGGCCTTGCATTGTCCAGCACAATATTCATAATCCCCTCATATGAGTGCTTGTTTTTAAACTTTTCTATGAACAGAAACTAGGAGTTAAATTAATTAAATCAATTTAATTATTTTTATATATTCTTTTAAATAAAACAACAGTTGTTTGGAAGAAAATGAATTTAATTTACTGCTTATTAATAGTTAGTAAGGTAGTTAAGTTTAGGTATTGGGTAGAATTTAAGAATGTAGAATATGGTCATGCAGAATAAGGCATTGATATGTGCTTAATAAGTACTAATAAATAGCCAATATTCTATTAATATGCATGCTAATAAGAAAATAGTTAAAAGACCCTAAAATAAAGTGCTACCCAATTTTCTATCCTGTTTTTGACCCTCTCTTTCAAATACTTTGTTTTGATGGGTGTGCCGCAATCAATCCATCACTTGTACTTGAGTTACCACAGTTATAGTTGACTGGATAACTTGCTGTGTTTGGTTTAAACAGAATTATGAATGAATGTACCATTGTTTGTCGTTCTTATAGGCAATTCATTGTTCATCATTTTCGATAAAGTGAAAAACATATACATTGTCATTTGTCTTTTGCAGTGTCATGTTTTGAATAAAATGAAATGTCTTGTAATGTCTTTCTGATTACAAAACTATGGAAGCTTGTTTCCGCCACTAAATAAAAAAATAAAAATTTTTTATTGCGACTGTAATTTTAATTTGACTTTTTTTTCCCTCAGAATTGAGATATAAACTCTCAATGAGAATTCTGAGAATAGTTAGTTTATATCTCACAATTCTGACTTTATATCATGCAACTCTGACTTTATAACTCACAATTCTCAGGGGAAAAAAAGTCAGAATAGTGAGATATAAACTCACAATTGCGAGGAAAAAAAGAAAGAATTGTGAGAAGTCACAATTACCTTTTTTATTTTTTTATTTCATGGTGGAATCAAGCTTCCATATGCATTAAAATTATGCAATCTGGAACTTTGATAAAAGTGGATGGATGGCAATGCAAAGACTTTTCTTCCACAACTTGACACTGCAAAATGTTTGCATCTGTCTTGTATTTACTGCTACATGACATGCACAAATCGGTGGGCGGGCCTAAAGAGGCAATGATGTAGAAGTAGGCGTTGATCTTCTTCTGCAGAGACACTCTTTTGTCACACTATGACGTAATAACATGACAAAATCTGAAACTAATTGTTTTTTTTTGAGCTTGGTTTCATGTGAAGAAAGTTTTGATTTCTGAAATTTACAGCATAGTTTTATAGTACAATGACCTCTTACACTACCGTTCAAAAGTTTGGGATCGGTACGATTTTTAATGTTTCGTCTGCTAACCAAGACTGCATTTATTTAATTAAAAGAAATACAGTAAAAACAGGAATATTTTGAAATATTATTACAATTTAAAATAACTGTTTTCTATTTGAATATATTTTACAAAGTAATTTACTCCTGTGATGGTAAAGTTGAATTTTGAGCATCATTACTCCAGTCTTCAGTGTCACATGATCCTTCAGAAATCATTCTAATATGCTGATTTGCTGCTCAAGAAACATTTCTGATTATTATCAATGTTGAAAACAGTTGTGTACTTTTTTTTTCAGGATTCCTTGATTAATAACAAGTTCAAAAGAACAGCATTTATCTGAAATACAAAGCTTTTGTAACATTATACACTACCGTTCAAAAGTTTGGGGACAGTAAGAATTTTAATTTAAATTTTTTTGAAAATAAATTAAAGAAATGTATACTTTAATTCAACAGGGATGCATTAAATCAATCAAAAGTGGCAGTAAAGACATTTATAATGTTAAAAAATATTATATTTCAAATAAATGCTGTTCTTTTGAACTTTCTATTCATCAAAGAATCCTTAAAAAAATATTGTACTCAAATATTTTGTACAATTGTACACAATAAATGTTTCTTGAGCAGCAAATCAGCATATGTGACATTGAAGACTGGAGTAATGATGCTGAAAATTCAGCTTTGCCAACACAAGAATAAATTATATTTTCAAATATTTTCAAATAGAAAAGTTATTTTAAATTGTAATAATATTTCACAATATTCCTTTTTTTTACTGTATTTTTAATTAAATAAATGCAGTCTTGGTTAGCAGACGAAACCTCTTTTAAAAACATTAAAAATCTTACCGATCCCAAACTTTTGAACGGTAGTGTATATGTCAAAAAAAATCAAGAAAAAATTTGATTTCTCAATTCATGACCCCTTTAAATCATCTTGAGGCCCCCTTAGAGGTTTGCTGATGCCCCGTAATGGGCCCCGGTCCCCTGGTTAAGAACCACAAATCTATACCAAGGAGGTCTAAAATGCCTGGAAAACTATTTATTAGCATTCCCATTCATCTCAATGCCAATTGCTTGTATGTGATTTTAATTCCATCTTGTCTCATAGACAGTTACGCCCAGGTTTATATTAGCTGACATGACCTGTAAATGTCACGTGACTAATCAATCTAATAATTATGTCATGACAACGCTGATTGGCTGATAGTCCCACAAGAATGTGCATAATCCCGAACTCTTCATTAGTGTCAGAATACATGTGAACACAGGTTATACACATTACTGTATAGTTCCATAACTGTCTAATACAATAAATAATACAAATACAGAAGCTCTTCCTAGTGGACGAGCACTGAACAATTATGGGTCAAACTAAAACCATAAACTCTTTCTATTGCATAATCTCAGAGAAACCTGTACCTCCAGCTGGCTATGTTGTCTCAAATTCTCAGGTAAATATTTCACGGTTGGGTTAGGCTGATGCTCAGATCGGCTTTTCATTTAGATGCTGCTCCAGTGGTAGCTACTTAGCATTTAGTTACTAAGCGTTAATAAGAGTAACATTAAGTGGTCTGAGTGGCTCTTTGTGCTCCGAGTGTATTCCTACACACAAACACACATCGTCAGCCTCACAGCTGTAGAAGTGATTTGGAGGGGAAAGCGAGGGTGAGCAGCTCGGTGGGAAATGCTCTTCAGTATAGCTGCACTTTGAGTTAATGGAGCTCACTGTCACACACACGTTCTTAATGGGCTCTCTGTTTGTACGAGTGGAATAAGGTTCCACCGCAATACCTGGTAATCATAATATCAGAACTCCTGATAATTCTTTTGAAGAGATGAAAAGATTATTATAAGGGCTTTGAAGAGTGTGGGATTGTGGGGAGGGGATTCATTGCAGCTTCCTGAAGGTTGCAGGTGTGTATTTCTGCGGTGGAGTGTGGGATACCTGTCATTACTCCACCCACAGCTGCTGTGCCCTTGAGCAACATGATTTCTGAATGTGTTGCTCCAGGGGTGCTGCAAATGCAGCCTTCTCTCCTCAGTCACTCAGTCTTGCTTCGCAGGGCTGCAAAAGTGTAAAGACTGCTGAATGTCCATAAAGGTAAACCACAGTTCCTTTTCTGAAAAACACATACAGTATTTTAAATCATTCTTGAGATTACGGACTCAAGTCAGAAAATGCTAATTTGCTAGCATGTTAACAATAGCACGTATAGCACTTACTGAATTAGTAAAGCAATATAAAGCGTTTAACATACTTGCTCTCAAACTAAGCTGCATTCACCACTTGTCACTATGATGGTAACCCTCCAAAAACCTACATTAGCAGAAACTCTACTAAATTAGCATAACAAAACATTAATCACTACTAAATCTCCCACTTAACATTAATCTTGCACAAAACACTTAATTTTAGCATTTACTCTCCCTATCGAGTGCCATGGGCAAAGCATGCTGGGAAATAGAAATCCCAGCCCAGTTTCAGTTAAACTTAAGTTCATCTAAATTGAAAGAAATATGTTCATAAAACTCAAAACAATGAAACAGTTCAGTTTACTTAAAATGTATCAGTTCTGTGAACTTAAAGAAAAAGAAAGTGCTAAATACTCATAAAAGTTCATTTGACTGAGCTAATTTATTTAATTTAAGTTTGTCCTACTCAAACCAATTTATTATTTTGAGAGTTAGGGTTTACAGTGATAGGGTTTACATATATATTATATATGACTTATCTGGTATATATATCTTAAAAGTAATAAATATATAATATATATATATATATAT
>RJVU01000170.1:510779-535462 GCA_003731715.1 Anabarilius grahami | reverse complement strand
TGTTAATACTTTTTGTGTGTTTATTAGATTTTTTTTTTAATTATTAAATAATTAAAAAAATAATTAGTTTTAATTTTTTTATCATTATCAAATACATTTTTTACATACATTTGACCTTTTTTTTCCAGTTACATTTTAACATTGTATAAATAGCAGAAATTAGGTTCATGCAACCTCTTGTTTTTAACCATGGTTAGTTTGTAAGGATAGGTAAAACAAAAACTGATCCCAGTTTATCTTGCGTTGCATAGAAAAACCGACTGGATGAATATTAAGTGCTTAATATATTCTGGAGCATCACCTCATTTGGTTGAAATACATTGGTTTAAATTAAAAATCTAAAACATGCAGGTATTCGCACACAGCTCATCTCAATCTCATTAAGAGATGTTATATTTGTAAGTAATTGTGGCTTCTTTTCTTTTGTGTAATTGTTTTCCCTCCAGCATTATGTTTCTTTCATCAGGAAGCATAATGGAGCTGACCTTGTTTTACAATGTTTCTCTAATTCCTTTTGTCATACATGATTATTTTATCACACAGCTTTTACATGCTGCTCAGTTTTAGATATTCAGTTTGCTTCAAATGAACAGTCTCTCTATGAGAGTATCGCCTCAAGGTGTGGTAGAGAACCTCTGGAAGTGTTTGGGAACCTAAATTCAACTCACTCTGCTTGATGGTCTGTTTGAAGTGTAGTACTGTCAGAAATGGATGTGGATGGAATACAGCATCCAAGTGCATGTGGAAAATAGTAATTGTTTGGAAGTTAAATTATTGTTTGATAAACATGAGTTTTTTGTATAACCTCCCTCTGTCTCGCTTTTTCACACAGTTCTTCTCCTTTTGTCCTTCGTTCCCTCTAATGCAAGTGAAATCTCTTTGTGAGGGTGAGCGTGAAATTTGGCAATGAATGTGAAAGTGGCAGTCAGAACCGGGTGATTGATCCCAGTCAAAAGCGGGGTCTTTAATGATTAGCAGCTTGCTCTGAGGCAAAGGTTAAACGCTCCACAACTAGGAGTGATAAAGTGTTCTTTAAGCTAACCAATTATCTGCTCTTGGCGCCCCATAAAATATTTAACCATCTGTTATCGACTTTAGATTAGAGGGCAATGGCAGATTCCTTAGAAGGACACATTTGTCACAGATGTACTTATTACTTATTTAAAGCTTATTTTTTAATCAGAGAGACTGAAGTTTGCTACAGTCTTCTGATGTAGTGCTTTTTTCATTTCCAATCGTATTTGTTTTTCTCCTTTTTTAATGGTTTGCTCTATCTACAGTCTAATGTGCTGGTGTGTTATCTAAAGGAGGGGGAACACTCAAGAAATAAAACATTCAATGAACTTAAAGGGGCTCTATGTAAGATTTTTACTTTAATAAAGCATAAAAATACCCCAATATGTTTGCAGATATTTAGGAAACATGCTAAGTTCTCCTACACTCTAAAAAATGCTGGGTTAAAAACAACCGATTGGGTTGTTTTAACCCAGCGGCTGGGTTAAATGTTTGCCCAACCTGCTGGGTAGTTTTATTTAACCCAAATATTGTTTAAAAATTACTGTATTTCTTGCTTAAAATGAACCCAAAATATGTTGGAAATTAACATTTATTAATATGTTTAATAAACAAACATTTATTAATACTTTTTTTGAATAATATTTAAACAATAAACATTTATTAAATTGCTTATTAATAAATGCTCATCTTTTTGATTATTATTGTTGCCTCTAGTAATTATGAGTCTGATTTTTAATTTCCAACCTATTTTGGGTTCATTTTAAGCCAGACATATAGTAATTTGTAAACAATTGTTGGGTTAAATAAAACTACCCAGCAGGTTGGGCAAACATTTAACCCAACTGCTGGGTCAAAACAACCCAATCGCTGGGTTTGTCCATTTTCAACCCAACTTGGGTTGTTTTTAACCCAGCATTTTTTAGAGTGTACTTGTTCCTCGGAGAAACAATGCTACAGCCAGATATTCTACTTTGAAAATGTGCGTTCCGTGTCGGAATGTCTGTTTTTGTTTTGGTCTGTGCGAAACGGTGTGCTGCAGTTTATCCAATAGTATTTCGACATCACAGGTTGCCAGTTGGCGGAAAACAGCGCGTATTGCAGCCATGGAAACCAGCAAACAAACTGGGTCAGAGAATCAGGCAATAACGTCAGCTGCGCGTTCTCGCTCTCTTCTCTGTCGCGGTGAAGTGACACACACCCGCGCGGGCGCCTCCTCTCTCTCTCGTCTCATTCGCTCCGGTTAAGTAGTGCTTGTATTGCGCATAAATTTTAGTCATTCCCGCAGGTCTCGCGCTCACACCGAAAGCGCGCGCACTACTGATCTATATTAGTGAAGCGAACAAGCCACGCTCAGTCTCAAACAGAGACACAAGTACCAAGATAAGCACCTTCCTGCGCTTAAACTGTCAAATACATACAAAAGTATGTCAAAACCAGTGGCACGGGCAATCTTGGCGAGTATTCAGATAAACACAGTCAGTTTTGAATCATTAAATAGCTAAGAAAGTGAACCCATGTCGTGTGTAACAGTATTGGGTCCGTTGAACACCGTTCATAAACTCTTAAAGGGACAGCAGTCCAATATTCCTGCTGCTGTCTGTCATGTTAATCAGAACAAAAGACAAAGAAAATCACTTTCTGCTCTTGACTGAATACGTTTCATAACTTTAATGGTAAGAATTATTTACAATAAAGACTACAGAAATTAAGGCAACCAATGCAAAATAACACAGTGTTATTTTACATTTGATTACTTTAATTTCTGTAGTATTTCTTACCTGAATAAAAACCCAGTTAACCCGAAAAACTTAGTTTCATAGCTCTTTTTATTCTATTGCATTTATTTGAGCTGTTTATATTTTATTACTGACTTTTACTTGTTTTTTTTTAATGAAAATAAAACTCTGCATTGAAGAAAAGTAGATTTTTGTTTGTATGTGTTGTCATTTATAGTTCTTAGAAATCGGAATTGGCAAAAAATAGGTATCGGCCGATCACACTAACAAAAAATCGGAAATCGGAATCGGCCAAGAAAATTGCAATCGGTGCATCTCTACTAAAAAGCCTCTGAATCCATCTAAATATATCTGTGAACAACAGCATATCAAAACAGATAAATCAACTCATCAGCTATACAGTGTTTAAGTCTCCTCAGCTTTCATTGTCAATTGTGCTCCCTATTGTTGCTGGCAACCATATGCTGTAAAAGCTGGCAACCCGCGTCTTTGAACGAGGGGGCTGGCCAAACAATATTTTGAATTTGGACTGCAGTACCTATTTTGAACACTGGGTGTCATTATTACATAGAGCCCCTTTAATTAAATTGAGGAAAATCTTTCCATGCAATTAAATTAAATCCTTTTCCAGAAAAAAAAAAAATAATAAAATTTTTGAATGCATTTGCTGCAGCCTTACAACAGCCATACAAAGCTAATTTTGTCAAGCCTTCTTGAAATATCATTGAAAATGACTGAGTTACAGTAATACTGTCATTTTGTTATATTAAAGTGCCTCTATTATGCTTTTTCAGATATTGCCTTTCATGCAGTGTGAACGTGAAAGGTCTGCAAGGTTTTAATGATTACTATAGCGAGCACAATAAATGGAGTTATTGTCTCGTAAAAGAAAGAATCAATTCTGAACTGCTGAAACAAGTCGTCAGCAATTCAACCTCACTTCCTGTAGCAATGTAACACATTTGCATAATGCCAGCCTATGGTCTTCATTGGCTGCCCCCGAACGACGTCTACTTTGACCCTCAAACACTGTAGTTGTAGCTGAGGCCTGGAAGAGTTTAGTTCATGTTGTCGACATGAAGCCGAAGAAGAGAAGATGCTGTTTTCAGCACTGCGAATCCACTTTTCGGAATTGATACAGAAAAAATTATGCCATTTTTACTGTTCGTATCACTGTGTATCAAGTGCAGAATAACATCTGGAGCTGAAATTCAGATATAGTAATGGCCGTTTTGTTTCTGACACGTGCTGTAAGCTTTAGACCAATCACAACAGACTGGGCCGTCTGACCAATCAGAGCAGAGCAGGTTTGCGGAAAGGAGGGGTTTAGAGAGACGTATGGTACGTTCACGCTATGTCATAGTTACCGTAATTACAAGAGTTCAACTTGTAAAAAGTGCTTATGTCCTCGTCGAGCTCGTAATTACAACTAGTAAGATGGGAATTTCCTGAGAGCTCCTACTTGTATCACATGACCACTATACCACCTGACTGCTGCAGATTCAAGTGTTGCCATAGAAATGTCTAATTCAGTCCGAGGACGTAAACAGCTCCGAGTAGAACGTCAAGATGTGTTGTCATCTCAAAATTACGGCAATTACAACGTGGTGTGAACGCAGCATGAATCTTCAAACAAACCGTTTTCAGACTCTTTGAGAAAAGAAGTGATGTGCAATGTAGGAGGCCTCCAAAAAAATGTAGAAACCTTTGACTCCCAGGGGTCGGCGGTCGCGCCGGCAATACCACCTGACTTTTTTTCTTATCAGTGTGAAAGAGACTCATAATACTCTGTCGATTTTTTTTTTGCCTTTTGTTTCATAATTAATTTGATATATATGACCCTTTTGCTGATTTTTAAAGTGTTACATAAACAGGATAGATACTATCTACAAAATATACGTAAAATAAAATGTAGAAGCTTAAATATCTTGCACTGTAAAACAATTATCAATAAGTTATGACAACATGTGTTTTTAAATTGCTTTAACCTAAACAAAATAAGTTAAGAAATTTTCAACTTCTTTTGTAAGTTATACAAGATTCATCTCATTTTTTAAGTCAGTTTAATGTAATTTAAGTTGAAATGACTTAAACATCCAAGTTGATTGTACTTAATCTATTTATTTATTTACATTGTGGAAACAGTAGCCAGTGATTTGTTTTAATTGACATATTTGAATGTAGCACATAATAAATAGCTATTATTTTTTATCTTTGAAGCAGATGACTTGTGAAGAACACAGAAAATTGTGTTATTTATGTAGTTCCAACTACATAAAGATCGTCAACTCCCATTTTAAGTTTGAATTAATTGCAAGCAATGAAATGAAGTCATTTTAAGTAGTAAAATGTAGAAAACTGTGTTGCTTTAGCTCATTTTAATTAACTAAACTGAACAGCCAGCATAAAAAGGGGGGAAAAAGCCTGAATTTAGTAGATATTTGTTGGCATTTGTGGTAGGTCAGATCTTAAGCATTATATTGTGCTAGACATTGCATTAGATATCTTCTAAACCTCCACAGGGAGTAAGTGTTTTTGGAATTATAAGATAATTTGTTGGGCTAACTTCCAAATAGCGCTGTGTGCTCACGCTGTATCTCAAAGCGGCTGTTTGTTGCATTAGACGATTAGCACGTCCTTAACACCTCAAACGATCAGTCGAGCCCTCTAGTGTAGTTTCTTGAGATGTCTTATTTTCCAGAGACTGGAAGACAGGCTGTTGCAGATGTCTCCATTATTTAACGGATTCGCTGATGCAGACGAGATGCAGACTGACAGAGACGGGCAGCTGTTGTGTTAGTGTTTTCACTGCTTCAGTTAGAGCCCAATGTTTAGGAAATGGTGTGGAAACCTGTGGTGCAGAGGACATTTCCTGTGAAGCCCTCTGGGACACGAGTCTTCGAGAACATACTCTGTGAGAGCATTTGTTTATTGGATTGAGGTATGTGACAACAAGATTAAGTGTTGTGAATGACTGATGATGCCATCGCCCATTAAATATACAACTTTTCAGCTCTGGTGGATACAGAAGATTGATTCAGTCGTCCATCGCATCGCATGACAAAACATATGTTGGGATGTTTAATTTTTTCTTTCCTTCTTCCATTGGTTGTTTTTCTCTTTTCAAAATTGACTTTTACTTGCAGTTCATTTTGACAGACTGCCAACTCTTCGGCCCTTTAGATTTTTATGACCCCATATAACAGGACCCTCTTTATCTCAAGTTCAATTGTCTTCCGATGACGACAACTCCACTGACCCTGCTGAACATGGACAAAGAGGACTGTCATTTAATGTGTCTTCATGCTGTAGCTGATGTCTATGGAAGCTTGTTTCCGCCACTGAATAAAAAATAAAATGGTAATTGCGACTTTTTATCTCACAATTCTGAATTTTGTGATATAAACGTGCAATTATGAGTTATAAAGTCAGAATTGCTTGATATAAAGTTGCAGTTGCGTGTTATGAAGTCAGAATTGCGAGATATAAACTCACAATAGTGAGTTATAAAGTCCAATTCAGATGAAAAAAAGACAGACTTTTTTCTCAGAATTGCGAGTTTATATCGCAAGTCTGACTTTTTTAACACACAATTGCGAGTTATGTCAAAAAAGTCAGAATTAGGAGATATAAACAACCAATTCTAAAAAATATAATCTTTTTTCTCATCTGAATTGGACTCTATAACTCGCAATTGAGTTTATATCTTACAGTTCTGTATTTTTTATTCAGAAATGTGAGATTTAAACTCGTAATTGTGATTTATAAGTCAGAATTGTGAGATAAAAAGTTGAAAATAACAGCATTTAAGATAAATATATTTTGTAATATAATACATGTCTTTAATGTAACATTTAATCAATTTAATGCATCTTTGCTGAACAACTTCTAAATGATAAATTATTATAAAAATATAGAATTTTTAAATAAAGACTAAAGATGTTTTCTTTTAAACAGAATCAGATATTTATTTAGTACAAGTTAGTACTTGTATACTTAGTATCAAGCTTATGCAACAATGTGTATTAATGTCCATTTAGTCATAAAAAACATAAATATATAAATATATATGAACACTGGATAAAGTAGTTTTATCGATCCACCTACACTTCTTCATATCATGCCTTTATTTTTTGTGTGTGTGTTATGCATGACATGTTAAAGCCAGTCACAACAACAAAATGAAATGTCAAAGTACATTTAGTTACCAACAGTTTATATATCGATAAACTGTATTTTAGGACTCACAGATGTCTATATTGATTTCTCAATACTTATTGTTGTGACTGTAAAATGAAACCAAACATGACAGGAAAATCTATAAAATCTAAAAGTAACAATAAAATGTGTGCTGTGGGGAAATACAAAATTTGAGACCAAATGACAGATTGAANTTTTTTTTTTTTTTCTTTTATTTGTTGGTTTGATCAATTAAGTATTCAATAAACTAACCAATCGTTTGATTGGTTGGTTGGTTGGTTGGTTGGTTAGTTGGTTGATTGATTGATTGATTGATTGATTGATTGATTGATTGATTGATTGATTGATTGATTGATTGATTGATTGAACAAACAAACAAATGGTTGGTTGGTTGACTGAAATTCAAAAGAAAGAAAGAAAGAAAGAAAGAAAGAAAGAAAGAAAGAAAGAAAGAAAGAAAGAAAGAAAGAAAGAAAGAAAGAAAGAAGAGAAAGAAATTCTGACTTATTTCTATGAATTGGTTCTTTTAACTGGATTGATTCAAACAAATGATTCAGTGGTTATTTTACGTCATAACATTTTTTGATTGATTGATTGATTTGTTAGCTCATCAATTAATTATTGAATAAAAAAAATCAATCATTTGATTGATTGATTGATTGATTAAATCAGCTAATTGTTAAATAGAAATAAGTCAGGCTTCCAAAAATAAACCACTTAAAAACATAGAGAATGAGCTTAATTTGGCATCAAGCGTTTCTATTATATTATATGAAGTGTTTGGTTTTGGTACACAAGCCCTGTGAGTGAGTGAATGTAGCGGAAAACTGAATAAAAGAGAGTAGATAACGCTAATTAAAGCTGGTTGGCTTCCAAAAAATGGCCTGTTTGCTGTTTTCTCATTACATACAAGGGACACGTTTGTGTGAGGAGTGAGAAACTCCTATTTACAACTGAGGAAGGAGCCAAGGCCATCTCACCAGAGAGAGAGAGAGAGAGAGAGAGAGAGTTCCCTCTCTTTCCTTCTTCCTTCATTCCCATCTAAAACATGAAACATGTGGAATTCCCGTGAGCCGGATTGGGTAACGTTTGATATCTGCTGCGGCTGTGTTTCTGTAAATAAACGAGAAGAGGGATGATTGAGGAGGAGCGAGAGGAACGTTACAGAGAGATGTGAAGCTCTATTTCAGGATCGTTTCTCTGCAGATTTGGAATAATGATTTGAGTTTGTTTATTCTCATTTAATGAACACGCTGCGGATGAGCTGATTTCATCTCTCGTTCACACACAGCAGCTGTATGTATTCAGCTATTCTGACAGTTCATTGTCAGGTCTTAAATTAATTTTGATGCCTTATTTCTTTTGAAATGGTGTAGTGGGAAGGAAAGAGTCCCAAAATAATTACAGGAGAATAAAGTAAAATACAAAACAAGCCCCCTGCCGCCCGCTCTAAATCTCCAGCACAGAATATGTAATCCCACCCAGGTCCGGTCTGAGAGGATTGCTGCATTTTCTGGAGGTCACTAGAGACTTGTCTAGGGTTTAAACTTTGATCTCTCATTGACTTTATCAATATTCATAATTCAGCGGCTCTGTGGGCTTTTATAGAACATTTCTTCAGGTTTGTTTTTTATGCAAACACACACACACACACACTGTGCTGTGACAGGCTGCAAGCCGGCAGGTGATTAAGAGTTGTTTTTTCATAAACTGTGTTATGACATATGTTGGCTGTTCTGAATAAGCAGAAGCTTTGCTCTAATCCATGTTACTAGCTGCAGTCTGAGAACCAGACAACAGCGGCAGACAGGAAGAACATCATTCTTTCTTTTTCTTTCTTTCTTTCTTTCTTTCTTTCTTTCTTTCTTTCTTTCTTTCTTTCTTTCTTTCTTTCTTTCTTTCTTTCTTTCTTTCTTTCTTTCTTTCTTTTGAGGTTCAATCAACCAACCAACCATTTGTTCAATCAATCAATCAATCAATCAATCAATCAATCAATCAATCAATCAATCAATCAATCAATCAATCAATCAATGATTGTTTGATTCGTTAGCTGATCAATTAATTATTCAGTAAACCATTCAATCAATTGATTGATTGACTGATTGACTGACTGATTGACTGACTGATTGACTGACTGATTGACTGACTGATTGACTGATTGACTGATTGACTGATTGACTGATTGATTGATTGAGTGATTGATTGACTGACTGATTGACTGATTGACTGATTGACTGATTGATTGATTGATTGATTGACTGATTGATTGATTGACTGATTGATTGATTGATTGATTGTTTGACTGATTGATTGATTGACTGACTGACTGACTGACTGATTGATTGATTGATTGATTGATTGACTGATTGATTGACTGACTGATTGACTGATTGACTGATTGATTGAACAAATGTTTACTTGTTTGCTTAGTTGGTTGATCAACCAATGAACCAATAAATAAATAAATTAGTCAATTACTTAATAATTCATTTGTTTGCACTCTTGTTTGTTTTTTTGCTTCTTCTGTAAATTATTTTAATTATGTGTTTGTTCATTTAGACACTCGGTTGGTCGGACGGTGACGTTCATTAGTTTAATTATCTGTTGTTTGTTTGTTCATTTGTTCATTTCTTCGGTCGGTCAACCAATCATTCAACAATTTGTTCTAGTGATGCACGATTAAACGAAAATAACCCGAAATCGTGCTTAAAACATTTTGCGATTATGAAATCACTAAGGCTGAGATTATTTTATGCGCAGCTTGTCAGTGAAGCGCGGCTCTGTGATCAGTAGTAAATTCTGCTCCATCTGAAAGCACTGCGAGTTTGAGTCGCTTATAACGCGCATTTGAAAAAGCAACATGTGTCAAACATCTTTCCAAACATGAGAAGCATTTATGAACGTCTTATTCAACAAAAGACAACATTTAATAACGTTTTTACTCCAAATGTACTTCATAACATCAGTTGAGTGTTTGAAAACCTCCTTCTGTGAGATGATGTGTGATGACAGAATAAGGCACACAACATATTATTTCATAGCCTTTATCACTGTATAGAATACTATGTCAATTAGCATTGCATTTTAAATATACTTTATTATCATTATTCACGATTCACGAGCGCTTTAGGTAGCGCAGACATCAAAGTCACTTAAGCAGCCTCTTTCCTGTGGCTGATGAAAACGGTCCAGCAACACACACCGACTGGCTTTACTCATCTGGAATATGTTCAGCCATACACAGATCAATAAGAGCTCCATTGAGGATCACTCTGGGCTTGCCAACCGCTCTGAACATCACGCTCTGAAAGAGAACACGTCCATCGGGCCTGGAACAATTAAAGCCAAATAGAAAGCAATAGAGGAAATGGAAAGGCGAGAGAGGCAGGGGAAAACAAAATAGCGGAGGAGGAGTAGGCGAAAGGTTAAGTGGTCTTATCAGTTACTACCCATGATGCCACGGTGATGGGCGGCTCGTGATGAGACAGCTGGGACGTGTTTCTGATATCTAAAAGGGCAACCAGAGAGATGATTGGCAGGCCGCAGCATAAGAAAGGAGTGCGTATGTTAAGTGGATTGTCACTCTGGTTGGGAATAATGAGCCTGGAATGACACTTTAGCGGGATGCCTCTGATCAGACAGCGGGAGAACTTGCATGTTCCTCTAAAATGAAACAAAAAAATCCTCATGCATTATTCAGAGCCAGGATACCTCTCTTTTTTCTCGCCTTTTCCTTTCTGACTAGAAAAGAATGAGTGCTTGTGCCGTGCTGATAAGTGTACTGTGCTAAGTACTACCTACTCTGTGCATCCCAAAATTCCCAAACGTTTTAGAAGATATGTAGCACTTATTCAATTTGAGTGTTGCAAAGAAATATGGGCAGTCGCCTGCAGTCAGATGCATAATTAACTGAGCTCACTGTAGAGCCCAATGAAAAGCTATATATCTCCTTATATATCTTCCTTTCTGGGTGGGTGGAAGAATGGAAGTAGCTGAAGTATAGGGATGGAAATCCTAAGGAATTCTTGTTTAGATTCATATTTCCTCTTAAAGGGACAGTTCACCCAAAAATGAAAATTATCCCATGATTTACTCATACTCAAGGCATCATAGGTGTATATGACTTTCTTCTTTCAGACGAACACAATCGGAGTTATATTAAAAAATATCATGGTTCTTTCAAGCTTTATAATGGTAGTGAATGGGGCGTTGTATTTTGAAGCCCAAAAAAGTGCATCCATCCATCATAAAAGTAATCCACACGGCTCCAGGGGTTAATAAAGGCATTCTGAAGCGAAGCGAAGGGTTTTTGTAAGAAAAATATCCATACTTAAAACTGTCTTCGGCCCACACCTATTGCACATGTGAGAATTGTAAACGCATCCGAATATCAACGAGTTCTGAACACATTTGTTTAAATAAAGCATTTTAAACAGCAGTTTATCTGACAATACATCTGATTATGTGCTGTGTTGTTGTGTGTGTGTGTAAACACCAATGCTCTTGGCTCGTACAGGTACCTGTGCTGAGGTGTGTCTCAATGGCAGCTGCTCTCATTGGGTTGTAAGATGCCATGTGCTCTGACAGTGCCATCTGTGCAACGAGTACTAGATGCCAACCTGTCCCAATCATGTCATGCCAAGGCCTGTACATATCCTCTACAATCACCACAAGTAATGAATCTAGCGCCCTGTCACTCATTAAACACACAGGCTCAAGGAAACAAAGGATTGTGTTTATTCTGCAACGTTTCACACAGTGGGACGCTGTGATCCTGTGGGTGTTGGTCTCTTTAGGGTGGATAAACTGTCAAAGGTCAAAGAAAGGACAATTGACCTACGAAGACTAAGACCTCTTAGTCTAACACCTCTACTTTCCCCATGTTGAGAGAAATCAGGAGTAAGTGCAGAGGCGCTGTGTGAACACGATGGTTATTGTAGTTCTAGACAAAAAAAAAGACAAGCAAGCAAGCCCAGCCCAGGTGAGAAAAAGTAATGCAAAAGTAACTCGACATTACTTTCCATAAAAAAGTAAAGCGATTAGTTACTTTATATGTACACTCTAAAAAATGCTGGGTTAAAAACAACCCAAGTTGGGTTGAAAATGGACAAACCCAGCAATTGGGTTGTTTTAACCCTGTGGCTGGGTTAAATGTTTGCCCAACCTGCTGGGTAGTTTTATTTAACCCAAATATTGTTTAAAAATTACTGTATTTCTTGCTTAAAATGAACCCAAAATATGTTGGAAATTAACATTTATTAATATGTTTAATAAACAAACATTTATTAATACTTTTTTTGAATAAATATTAAAACAATAAACATTAATTTGCTTATTAATAAATGCTCATCTTTTTGATTATTATTGTTGCCTCTAGTAATTATGAGTCTGATTTTTAATTTCCAACCTATTTTGGGTTCATTTTAAGCCAGACCTATAGTAATTTGTAAACAATTGTTGGGTTAAATAAAACTACCCAGCAGGTTGGGCAAACATTTAACCCAACTGCTGGGTCAAAACAACCCAATCGCTGCGTTTGTCCATTTTCAACCCAACTTGGGTTGTTTTTAACCCAGCATTTTTTAGAGTGTAGTAACGTAATTTGTAATGCATTACTTTACTTTCCCCAATACCACTGACCGACTTCAGGCCAGACCCAGCCTTCAATTCATCTGACAGACAGTAAAATATCCCACACTGAATGATGTTCTTTGGGTCTTGAGTCACTTTCTTTAGGGAACATGAGAATTTGTCATCTTTTCTGTTGACCTGGATATCCAAAACCTTGCTAATGCTCGTGATTTTGTAAAGGCCACTGCAAAAACAGCCCAATGAGTCAAACACTGGAGTCACAGTGTGTGTTGAGAGGAGATGGGCGCTTTATAAGGGGACGCATTGAGTCATAGTGGCAAATCAGATGTGCAGGAGAACTAATCTGCTGTCTGAGAGAAAGACAGATACTGAGCATAAAAGAGGTTGAAATGGAAAAAAGGGAAGAATACAGTGACAGGGAGAAGGAAATGTACAGCTGTGTCTCGTAGCAGTGGTTCACAAACCTGCTGACTTTTAAAAAAGATGTTGTTATAATATGGGATATACANATATATATATATATATATATATGTGTATATATATATATAAATCTATATATGTATATATATATATTAATTTTTTTATTTTTTTATTAATTTTTATTAAACAAAGTAAAGTAAAATACTTTAAAAAAAAATAATAATAATGTTTGAAATGCAAATGCTGTTCTTTTAAACTTTCTATTCATCAAAGACTCCTGATCATTTTCCCACAAAAATATTAAGCAGCATAACTTTTGTCAATGCAGATAATAAGAATAAAATCAGTATTAACAGCTGTGACACTGAAGACTGGAAATTCAGCTTTTCCATGACAGGAATAAATTACAGTTTAAAATATATTAAAATAGAAAACTATTATTTTAAATTGTAATATTATTTCACAATATTACTGTTTTTACATTTTTTTAAGCAAATAAATGCAGCCTTGGTGAAAATGAGAAAATTCTTTAAAAAGCTTTTCTTATCATACTAACCCCAAACTTTTGAACTGTAGTGTAAGTTCATCTGCCAGGTGCTGATATGGCTAATACTATTATAATATTTGGCCTAGTGTTTGATCCATGGGTTAGTTTAGTAAATCACACTTCTGCTGATGTTTATATATGAGTCAATCCGGGACGGGTAATTTTTTGTCCAAATGCCTTAATAATAATAAAAAACAAAGATATGACATCCAAAGTATGTAAGGTAGTACAACTAGATCTCTTTTATTGAATCCAGAAGGTTTTAATTATATTTTGCTACATATAAATGTTTTTTTAAAGATTTTGAAGTGTCAAAAGGACATTCGGTTTAACCGTCCAAAGGCCAATTCAGCCATTTAATTTGTGATTAAAATATAAATAAAATAAAATGGTATTATAATTATGTGTAGAAGTGGTTGCTTTGTTATGAGAAAGAATGTCCGGAAAAATGAATTGCATTGATGTCATTCAGAGTAACCAATATAAAGTGAACATTTTAGATCAAGTCATGCGGTCAATATCTTGTGACAGGATGTGACATCATTCAGACGCCTGCACAGGACCACATGGTCATAAAGCAAAGTAACTAACTCTCTCTTAACTATTTGAAAAAAATTAATGTTTTCACTTGATCATACGCATGTCCCGAAACATCAGGTCATTCAGTACAACCGCTATAAAACATGGAAAATGTTGTAATGTTTTAAAAACTTGTACTAAAAATAAAAAGTTTGATTGTCCTTTTTGCCAGCTAGCTAGATATCAGCCTGTTAGCATAGTTTGAAAATATAGTCATTCGGTATAACCAAAAATCAAACTGAATGATTTTTGTGGTGTCAAATTTTGTCCATCTTGTAAAAAATGACAAAAGCATTTTTAATTGATTATAAAAACCACATAATGTCATTGTAAACACTTAAAAAAAACTTTATAAAATTAATTATATCTCCATTATGTTTTTTTACACTTTTAAAAACCTTATTCATCAATGACCAATATACAAAGTTGTCAGTTTTCCTATTCAGACTGTCAGTGTCATGTTAAGAATGCTGCATATTGTTCGATTTTTGCAGTTCATTAAAAACTTTACTGCATTTTAATGATTGATTTTAAGCATATTTTGGTGTAATTTTGTACAATGAGAAACTCTGTTGTAAGTCAGCACTTGATGCCCAATGTAAAACTGAAGTGAAACCAATTCAGCTCTGTGATATACAGTAATATGTGGTTTCACTGTTAGCTTTTCGCTGTCTTACCATCTTCCTGTCTCTCTCTCTCTCTCGGTAATAGGCTGAACGGTGCAGGTTGGAGTTCAGAGAGAGGCTTTATTAGCTGTGGTCCAAATAAGATGAGACACGAAACGACAGGAACAGACTGAGAGCTACCGTGACCCAGATTTTGGTCAGTTTTGTGTGCAAGACTCTCACTTTCTCTCTTTCATTTCCCTCACCCACACACACACAGACCTTGTCTGAAGAAAAAAAAACTGAAAAAAAAAAAACAGAGCATAAACGTCACTAGACTTTCATCTCAACCCCCTAAAAATCTGTGATTAACTCAGCTGTCAGCACCCTCAAAAATGTGATTATCTCTTTATACATTTGCTGAAAACAGCGGCTGCAGTAAGATATCTGAGGTTGGCTCAATATAATATAATTTTATATAACTGTACTGTACAGACATATAATATAATTTATATTATATTATATTATATTACTAAAAAAAGCCACACCAGCTCATATTCTGGAATAGGCCGGGCCCCCTTGAGGTTAAAATTTATTGGAGATGACTGCTAGATTAGAAAACTGCATCTGGCAGGATGTAGAGTATTGTGGGTACAAGCATTTGTTCGGTATGTGGATAAGTTTCTTTGATTGGCAGGTCTGGTTCACTGTGATGTGACTGCTGCTTTGTCAGGTGTGCTGTTGAGTGACAGCACATGTATTCGTGTTATCTGCTATATTCAAATATTCAGAATAGAACTCGTACACATAATTGTTCAGCATTTTATCCAATGCATTGACATACTAAAGAACGTTTCTTGTAGCTTCTCAAGAGTTGTTGTCTTTATCTAAATGTCTGAGTGGTAAATTTTTTATTTAGATAGCAGAGAGAGACTGAACATGTAAGACGAATTTACGTATTCAGGGCACGTCCTGAACTCCGGAAGGTGAACTGGGACTCAGTACAGATGGCAAGGGAAAAAGGGAGCAGAGCCTGACATGTCCTGTCATTTACCCAGACGGTACGTACGCCTGTGTAAGTGAGTGTGGTTATCTGCATTTTATGTCAGAGAATTGCTGTCATGCGCTGTCAGTTGCGGAGAGGCTAGTAATGACACACATTTATCTACCCATATATGCGTGAATGTGGGTAACATTGCATTTAAACACTTAGAATTCCATCAAACGAGAGAGTGGTTGGAGCTGTGGTGGTTAGCGCACATGCTGTACAGACACCTGTACATTGAGGCATGGTGCTCTTATGGGTGCTGGTTCATTTACGGCATGTCTTGATTGCGATTCCCCATCCGTCCTATTTACGCTCTCTAATAATGCTAAAGTGTTCTGGGTGGTTGCTAGGTGGTCGGGTTATTATATAATTATATAATATATAATACACTCTAAAAAAAAAAATGCTGAGTTGTTTCAACCCAAATTTGGGTCAGAAATGGACAAACCCAGCGGTTGGGTTTTTAGGACGTAATACTATATAATTTTGATTTTTGTTTTTATTTCTATTTTATTCTCAATTGGTCTTTTTAGTTTAGTTTAGTTTTTTATTTATTTTTTTATTTTATTGCTATCCAGTGACTTTTGTTTATTTCAGGTGGGCTGTAAAGGTTTTAAGTTTTATAATATAAAAAACCTAAAACTATAATTAATTTGTTGTAAATTAAAAATTTACTGTAGTTTTGTTTATTGTTTGTCTGTTTGTTTCAAGTTTTATAATATAAACACCTAAAACTTTGGTTAATTTAAATGTATTTTTGTTAGTTTTGGAGTCATGAAAATGTATCCACCTGTTTCCGAACGTGGGTACAACTTCCGGTGAGGCAGCGGAAGTAGCATACCAATGGTATTTTGTGTGCTAATTAGCGAGGAGGGTAAAGGAATAGTTCACTTTCAAATGAAAATTTCCTGATAATTTACTCACCCCATGTCATCCAAGATGTTCATGTCTTTATTTCTTCAGTCGAAAAGAAATTAAGGTTTTTGATGAAAACATTCCTGGATTTTTCTCCATATAGTGGACTTCAATGGCCTCCAAATGGTTGAAGGTCAAAATTACAGTTTCAGTGCAGCTTCAAAGCGTTCTACACGATCCCAGACGAGGAATAAGGGTCTTATCTAGAGAAACCATCACTCATTTTCTAAAAAATAAATTTTTTTTTATACATTTTATCCATAAATGCTCATCTTGAACTAGCTCTCTTCTTCTTCTCTATTTAAATTCCAGCAGTGTAGACACTGCTAAGTGTATTACTGCCCTCCACAGGTCAAAGTTTGAACTAAATTGTCATATACAATATGCTAGTGCAAGTATATAACATTTAGTTCAAACTTTGACCTGTGGAGGGCAGTAATACACTTAGCAGTGTCTACACTGCCGGAATTCTAATAGAGAAGAAGAAGAAGAGAGATAGTTCAAGATGAGCATTTATGGTTAAAATGTATAAAATTTTTATTCTTTTTTAGAAAATGAGTGATGGGTTCTCTAGATAAGACCCTTATTCCTCGTCTGGGATCACGTAGAACGCTTTGAAGCTGCACTGAAACTGTAATTTTGACCTTCAACCGTTTAGAGGCTATTGAAGACCACTATATGGAGAAAAATCCAGGAATGTTTTCATCAAAAACCTTCATTTCTTTTCGACTGAAGAGAGAATGACATGGACATCTTGGATGACATGGGGGTGAGTAAATTATCAGGAAATATTAATTTGAAAGTGAACTAATCCTTTAAGTGTTTTTTGGATCATTGTTTACTTTGTAAAGTTGCAAACTTTTATTAGAGATGTCGTTACGGCACTCAGGGACAACATTTCAGTCTAGTACATTTATTAGTTAATAATATCACAATACAATAAACAGTTGGCTTAATTTTTTTATCTTTCTCTTCCCTGTGCCTTTGTTGATAGCGGACAAATGCATACGCATATCTTTCACAGATTCACACACTCCGGTTAACTCGTATAACTCAAATCTCCTGTTTTCCTCTCATGAGCTCCCTCTGTTGCTCTGGCTGAGAGGATCAGGATAGATAGACAGGAGAGATCGCGCAAACGTCCTCGGATTGCAATCATCTCATAATTTAGAGGAAAATGAATAGAAATGCTCAGAAAAGTGATGTAAACATTGGGTATTTTATCAATATATTTCTAAATGTGTAAGCCTTTGGACTTATAAAGCCTTAATGGAGTTGTTTTGTGCATTCTTGTGATCGTAAATAAATGGAAGCAGGTGAAACTGAATAGGTATGTGTTCTCTTTTTATGTCAATATATTCAGTATGATTGATGTGCACTCCTGACATAAATTAATAAATTACTGTTACTGTAACATTTTTTATTGTAAAACATTGTTCAAATATTGATGCTGGAATCTTAAATCTTTAAGTAAAAGCCAAACGTTCGCAAGTTTGGATCGCTAAATCTTGAATGACTGTCAACTGTTGAATGAATGAGTGTCACGTCCAGATTGTTTACTTCGAACCGGAAGACGTTCCCACTTTTGACGCAAGGCCTCATGGGGCGTAGGAAACTTGTGGATAGTTTTTTATCCATCCATCCATCCATCCATCCGCAACTCAGTTATCCATCTGTCCTTCCGTCCATCCATCCATCCATCCATCCATCGGCAACTCACAGTTATCCATCCATCCATCCATCCATCCATCATCGGCAACTCACAGTTATCCATCCATCCATCCATCAGCAACTCAGTTATCCATCCATCCATCAGCAACTCAGTTATCCATCCATCCATCCATAACTCAGTTATCCATCCATCTATCGGCAACTCACAGTTATCCATCATCCATCCATCCATCCATCCATCCGCAACTCAGTTATCCATCTGTCCGTCCATTCATCCATCCATCCATCATCCATCGGCAACTCACAGTTATCCATCCATCCATCCATCCATCCATCCATCCATCCATCAGCAACTCACAGTGATCCATCCATCCATCCATCCGCAACTCAGTTATCCATCTGTCCTTCTGTCCATCCATCCATCCATCCGCAACTCATTTATCCATCCATCCATCCATCCATCCATCCATCCATCGGCAACTCACAGTTATCCATCCATCCATCCATCCATCGGCAACTCACAGTTATCCATCCATCCATCCATCCATCCATCGGCAACTCACAGTTATCCATCCATCCATCATCAGCAACTCACAGTTATCCATCCATCCATCCATCCATCCATCCATCAGCAACTCAGTTATCCATCCATCCATCCATAACTCAGTTATCCATCCATCCATCCATCGGCAACTCACAGTTATCCATCCATCCATCCATCCGCAACTCAGTTATCCATCTGTCCATCGATTCATCCATCCATCCATCATCCATCGGCAACTCACAGTTATCCATCCATCCATCCATCCATCCATCGGCAACTCAGTTATCCATCTGTCCGTCCATCTATCCATCCGCAACTCAGTTATCCATCTGTCCGTCCATCCATCCATCCATCCATCCATTTGCATCTCAGTTATCCATCCATCCCTCCGTCCCTCCATCCATCCATCCATCCGCAACTCACAGTCATTCATCCATCCATACATCCGCAACTCAGTTATCCATCCATCAATCAATCCATCCATCCATCCATCGGCAACTCAGTTATCCATCCATCCATCCATCCGCAACTCAGTTATCTGTCCATCCATCCATCCATCATCCATCGGCAACTCAGTTATCCATCCATCCATCCATACATCCGCAACTCATTTATCCATCCATCCATCCATCCATACATCCATCGGCAACTCACAGTTATCCATCCATCCATCCATCATCGGCAACTCACAGTTATCCATCCATCCATCCATCAGCAACTCAGTTATCCATCCATCCATCCATCCATAACTCAGTTATCCATCCATCCATCCATCTGCAACTCAGTTATCCATCTGTCCATCCATTCATCCATCCATCCATCATCCATCGGCAACTCACAGTTATCCATCCATCCATCGGCAACTCAGTTATCCATCTGTCCGTCCATCCATCCATCCGCAACTCAGTTATCCATCTGTCCGTCCGTCCATCCATCCATCCATCCATACATCCGCAACTCAGTTATCCATTTGTCCGTCCATCCATCCATCCATCCATCCATCCATCCATCCATCCATCTGCATCTCAGTTATCCATCCATCCCTCCGTCCCTCCATCCATCCATCCATCCATCCGCAACTCACAGTCATTCATCCATCCATACATCCGCAACTCAGTTATCCATCCATCAATCCATCCATCCATCCGCAACTCAGTTATCCATCCATCCATCGGCAACTCAGTTATCCATCCATCCATCCATCCATCCGCAACTCAGTTATCTGTCCGTCCATCCATCCATCCATCCATCATCCATCGGCAACTCAGTTATCCATACATCCATCCATACATCCGCAACTCAGTTATCCATCTGTCCATCCATCCATCCATCCATCCATCTGCAACTCAGTTATCCATCCATCCCTCCATCCATCCATTCATCCGTCCATCCATCCATCCATCCATCTTCCATCCTCCACAACTCACAGTTATCCGTCCGTCCATCCATCCATCCAATTTCCCATTCATTCATTCATTCATTCATTCATTTAGAAACTCAGCTTTTGTTCAGTTAAACTCAGTTCAGTTACTTTTCTTTAACAGTAACGCTGCTAGGTAATTGCTAGGGTATTCTGAGTGGTTGCTAGGTGGTTGCTAAGGTATTCTGGGTGGTTACTAGGGTGTTTTGGCTAGTTACGGGGGGTTGCTTACTTGCTGAAGGAAAAAGTCTTTACGAGGTCCAATGCTTTAACAAACACCACTACTGTAATAAAGCCTCAGTGTTTGTCTGTATATCATGTCCTGACCATTTGAACCCAGCTGGTCTGTAAACGGCAGTGTCAGCAGGGTTCCTATAAGACTGGCCTAGATGTGGTTCGTGAAGTATGCACTAGCCCCGGCGCCCACAGCCGGCCGCAACGCCTGGCACTGTGTGCCTGTTAGTGGTGGGTGATTTATGGGGATTAAGCGGGCTTGTTGGCAGCGTGCTACTTATGGGCATCCAATTTACTGCCTGATTCCTCCTCCTCCTCCTCTTGCCCTCCTTACTCTTCCATAGCTCCGTGGGTGCTGTAGACCCTGGCATGGTGGATGATCCTTTAGATGTAGCGGGATGCACAATTCTTTCAGGAGCTTTTTATAGAGCCTCAATTAGTCTTGGAAAGCGTGAAGGAATATTCCGGATGGATTTGTAGTAGCGGCAGTTGTCCCAGTACAAGTGGGAGGCACGGAATAGTCCTTTGCCATGTTGATTTCTGTTCTCTACAAGGTGTATCCAGCACCTGATGTACTAGTTTTGTCTGTTGCCGTCTGTTGTCTGTTGAAGTCCATCCCAGCTATGCAGTTTTGCTACTGATCTACTCAAAGATGGAAGCTAAAGTAATGTCAAGAGGATGTAAGAGGTTTGAATAGTAAATAGACCTTGGTAAAGAAAATCGTTCTTTCCATTGTGTTTTCTGCTGCTGGCAGATCGGGGGTAAAATCGCATTCCAGGGGGTAAAATCTTTGTTTTTGGCGGGGTTCCCTTGGTAAAATTTGCATTCTGGGGGATAAATATCATGTTATTTGGGGTTGCTTCAACCCGCAGAGATGAAAACAACCCAGAGCAACAGTGTTAAAGTAGCCCAGTTCCACAGGAAAACCGCGGACTTGGCAATACTGGAGTACCATCATGGTGGCAGCTGTTTACCAGTTTTGCTAGGTAACAATTAGCGATTGTCAAGTCCAAATGTCCACCAACTGACTAGTCAATCAGTTTAAGTCTACAGCAGGTTTACTTTTTCTAACTTTTTGTTTTAGCTATATTATTACTCACTGCTGTGCTGTTAAGGGCATGAATTTATATACAATTTCTTCAAGAAGACGTTACTATGCTAATTGTGTGTTGTGTTTTGATATTACATGGATGGCATTGTAATAAATAGCACGAAATAAACACATTGCAGTTTGCACATATTATATATTGATAATAAACACAACTGTTCAAAAGTATCAGGTCAGAATGATTTTTAAAATATTTTTGAAATAAGTCTCATATGTTCATCCAGGCTGCATTTATTTGATCAAAAATACAGTAAAATAGTAATATTGTGAAAGTGTATTATTTAAAAAAAAAAAAATAGTGTAGCTTATTTTTATCAATGTTAAAAGTATTTGTGCTGCTTAACATTTTTGTGGAAACAGTGATCATTTTTTTTCAGGATTCTTTGATTAATAGAAAGTACAAAAGAAAATGATTTATTTAAAATAAATATCCGTTGTAACATTATTAATGTCTTTACTGTCATTTTTGATCAATTTAATGTGTTTTTGCTAAATGCTAGCATAGCAATGTTCTGCTAAATTCATTTCTTTCAAAAAAAAAAAAAAGGTATATTGTGAAGAGTTTAAGCCACACAGTAATGAAAAATCCACAATGTAGTGAGTTTTGTAAGCACATCTCCTCAGAGTCCTGCAGAGCTGTGTTTTATCTCACCAAACATTTCACTACATCTGCAGTCAGTTTTGAAATAAACCGATAAAGAAAAAACATGAAAGGCAACCTCAAATGATTTACTTCTATGTCTGGTGGCTTGGTCACCACTTTTCATGCGCGGTAAACTTCTCCAGCTCACCCACTTTCCTATCATGCTCTGAATGTGTGGCGTGTCCCAGAGGAGACCTTAGCCTAGATATTAGAAATATCTCCAGCGCCTCAGGAGAATGATGCACCAAACCTCGCCTTATGTCTCGTGGAGGGAGAGAGGAGGGCAAATCACAGAGAAAAATATTTAGTTTTTGCCTACATGGAGAAACTGTCATCAAGCTAATATATTTCTGACAGGAAATGTGACATGATTTTTATTTATTTTTTGCTCCATGAGAACCATTCATGGAGAGTGTTAAACAAGTCATGAACTGAGATAGAGTTGTCAAAAGTACCAACTTCGAAACAAATCGGTACTGAAATTTAAAAAATGTGACGCTTTGAGCGCTGTTGAGCGGATTCGTAAACACTTCTGTTTATCCATTGTGTTGACGCGCTCATCGGATATGTCTGTGATTGGCTACAATGCACTGGCATGTTAGTGACGAGGAGAAAAGAGCGATACAGGACTAAAAATAACATTACCTTTCAAAGGATCCTAATGCTAGGAATATGGTTATTTATTTTCAACAATGTGAATGTCTCAGTTGAGCTTTATTTATGTGTATTCCGTACATTTCACTGTGGATTCCTTGGAAATCAGTCGCTTGGAAAAAGTCGGAGCAGGCTTTGCAAACAGACTTTTACGAAATGGACTCAACAATAATGGGACAACATGTGTTAATTCTAATGCCTGATCTGATATATAATGATTCATGTACAGTCAGATGTTCTTTGTCTGTGTCAGCAAATCAAACTCGTGACTAAACGCTCAACTTCACATAGTTTCTCTTAGTAGGATGAAAATAATGTTATTTAAACGGTGATTAAATTATAGAAAGCGATCAAAGAACGCTCCCTTTACAATCACTGGAGCTGTCAATCAAACAGCGCGCATTTATCAGTGACCGAGTTCTGGACTCGCGCCAAAACTCCCGTTATATTCAACGAATCTCTTATTTACATTGTGTTTGCACAGTTAGTCGTGATGACAGCATTCGTTAGTGTGCAGAAATCAAGTTACAATGAAGAGATCACTGCATTTATGCACTGTGATGTTCATCAATGCAACCTTTCATGCCACGATTTAAATATAATGCCATAGATCTAAATATAATGCTATAATCAACACTTTTCACGATTAGTAAACCTTGAGAGCGTTCAACAGAGCGTTCAAATAAGATGGCTAAAATCAGGGTAGGAACAATGCCTTTTTTTTTTTAAATTATGACTATTTAAATTAGGTTTTGATGTAAAAATCATACTAACATTATAAGTGCACCCCAGAAACATTATAAAACAAACAATGCAGTTCATGACCCCTTTAAGAAATGAATAGGAAGAGAGGTAAAGAATAGGACAAAAAGATGACATTGCAGGTCAAATCAAGTTCCAATATATGTGAAGAACATGTGTTGACTGCTGTGCCACAATTTTTCATTCTATATTTGTTTGTTTTTTTGTGCATGTTCGATACACAAAAGGTGAAGCAAACAATGGTATTTTTTTCCTGAAAGTGACAATATGACATTCACAGATTTTCAGTGCAGGACAGTGAGCCAGCTGGTCTGAATAGTATCAAGGATTATGCGATTCCAGATGTACAGAGCGAAGGTAAAGAGAGAGGCTAATGAAAATGGAAAGAAAAAGGCTAGAATGGGAAAATGTTTAGTGGAGAACTCGCTCTCCCTCTCTCCGAGAGATAATGGCAGTAATTGGACTGACTCACAGCTCCTCTCTGTGTGTTTCTCTCAGATAAAGAGCGCCGCGTGAATCTCTGCTGCTCTCTCTCTCCATTCGGAATTAAATGTTCTGCACACAATGTGCGGCGCGTGGCCAGGCGGTGGCTGAAGCTCAGGGCTGGAGCTCGAAATGAAATGGCTGTTTAAATCCCCTCGGCGGCGGCTTACAGTGGCCACTACCCCGGCCTGCTGAGCGGAGCCCAGGACTTTAGAGGATTTTTGCAGACTAGCCTCTCAAAGCTACTGCGCTCAGAACTGATGTGTTTGGGCTTTAACTTCGCAATACATTTTGTTTTTTGTGGGGCAGACTAATTCTACTGATTTACTGGTATTAAAGCTTTACATTTCGGACGTTGGTTTGGAACTGAGCTTCTAAATCACATCCAAAATACTCCATATCTACATTGCAAGTAAATCTGAGACTACCAAATATTTTTAAAGGGATAGCTTCCCCCAAAATGACAGTTGTGTCATCATTTACGTTCCAAACCTGTATGACACAT
>RJVU01000170.1:417098-493322 GCA_003731715.1 Anabarilius grahami | reverse complement strand
ACTTTGGAGAGACTTTTTTTTTTTTTACCTCAAAGCGTTTGATTTGTTTTCCCTCAATAAATGGCCGCTGCCGAGGTCACTATTGGTGCTGTTGTGTCTCTCTAATCAAAATGCCATTCCATTTATGTGCCGTCAACATTCTGATTACTCTGGGCCCTGAGGAAGCACTGGAAACAATTTAATTTCATAATGTTTTATATCTTATTTCATAACCTTGACGTCTGTTTTGATTGCCCAAGATTGTCTGGAACGATCCCTCTCGAATCAATGTACATGGAATGATGTGATTAGAATTTAAAGGCACAGTAGAATTTTCTAGAATGCTTCAAAATGACAACAGCGCTACTCTTGTAAAGTGTAATTTCCTCATTCTCTCTTCTAACCTTTGTACAACCTCTGTGCAATAATGTGTAACCATTCGGCACATTTCAATGAGACCTTTGGCACTATGGTTGCATAACTGATATGATGACACAGAAGCAGGCTTATATTTTCAAGTGAAAATATTGCCCTCAGAGGCAGAGGAATCAGACAGTGTACAGTTTCTTTTGGGGATCCTCACGCCCCATTTGATTTCACCCTCGGGTTTCTCTCTCTCTCTTGTCATCTCTTCTTCGGTGCTGTAATTAAGTGAAAATTTATGTGCGATTTTTCCGTCTGACGATCAGGGATAATCACGGCATATTACAGCACAGCCTGCTGAGATGGGTAAGCAAACAGTGCGCGACAGAAAGACTGTGTTTGTGTCTTTTAATCTGAGCAATTGTTGCATTAGACTGCGGTTATGTGTTTAGGAATTACAATTAATATTTATTTTATTTATTTAGGCGTGTGTATGAATTTAATATTGATCGCACAGTTGAATGGCTCTTATGTTTTTAAAATAAGGTTATTTAATATGCTAGGGGCAAGGCATGTTCATTCTATACAGGGCAAACCACAACCATATTTTCTTGTCTATTGTTTCTTATTTTCTTCTCAATGTTCAGTCTGTCTTGACTTTTACTCATTTCTGTGGGTGTCTGAGGCTTTTGTAGCCCATGTTTCAGATTAGTAGCTCCATTCATCAGAAGGAAAGCCATGAAAGTCCTGTCTCTGAGCCGTCGGCATATCACAGTGACACTGTGTCTCAGATGAACTTGATTCTGGGCTGAGAAATAGCTAAAGCTTTATGCTTTATGTCTGGCTAATTTATCAGTGCATGTCTGAATCTCCAGTTTGAAGAGAGCGACTGAATCTCTTGGCAATTTACTTCATGAACCGATTTACTTCATGGTTCATCCTCACAGAGAAGCCGCTGTGGATGGGTTTTACTGATAAGATCTTTATCGATTGACCAGTGAGCTGCTTTTAGTGTGTGGGGTTTGTAAGATACGGTATGAATGTTGAAGGGGGGACAATGTGGTTGTTTGGAGAGGAGCGAATACTAGATGAAAACATGGCTTTGTTGTGTTTGTGTGGATAAGTGTTGTAACACGAATTAGGCTGAAGATAACCTGGAACAGTCTAGAATACCTCCACAATCTAGGTCACTCACCCTCTCTCACACAAACATACAAACACACACACACACACACACGATCCCTAGAGCTGTCCATGACCATAAGTGAGATGCCCTCTGGGTATTTGTTCATAACACACAATCACATAGATAAAGAGAGCCAGAAAATGAGAACATGCTATGCTCACTACCTAGAAAGCATACTTAGACATCATACACACTCCAAACATGAGGACTATTCCAAAAAGTAGGTGCCTTCTAAAAGACCTTTTGTCAATATTCTAAGGCAGTATTGCATGTGTTCTTTCAGGAGAAAGCAATCTCAGAATGCACTGCAACAAGCTCTGTGAAAATAAAAAAACATCCAAGATGGCAGATTATAAATCAGCCCAGGCTCATTAGAAAACAGGCTTATTCTGCACAATACTGTTGTTTCGTGACGCTTTCAAAAGGAAATGTCCAGTGAGTGGCGTTAAAATGGTTGGGGCAGTCGTGGCCTTAATAGTTAGTGAGTCAGACTGGTAACCAGAAGGTTGCGGGTTTGATTCTCAATACCGACAGGAAATGACCGAGGTGCCCTTGAACAAAGCACCTAACCCCCAATCACTCACCAGGCGCCACAGCCAAAATGGCTGCCCACTGCTCTGGTTGTGTGTGTCCATGGATTGCAGTGTGTGTGTGTGTTCACTACTCAATACTCCTAATGTGTGTGCACTAACTTGGATGGGTTAAATGCAGAGGACAAATTCTGAGTATGGGTTACCATACTTGGCCTTCACATGTCACTAAAAGTGCTTTCAGTTTAATCCAAAACAGATGAAGGTGAATCTAGCAACATTTTATTACATTGGTTGTTGTGTTGTCGTGGCTGTTGAGAAATGAAATGTCCGGTGAGTGGCACTGTTTAAAAATAACGCACCACTTACACTAAACCCTACCCTAAAGCTAACCGATAGTGTTAACAAAAGCAAAACATGAGGTAAAAACACATTTACTGATGGCGTTCATGCCATTTCAGCTTGATTCTGCAAGTCTTTGAGCTCTTTACCATGACTTGTGTTTCACAGGACTCGTACCAGAGCTCTCCACATCACAAGTGCAGTGTTGTACTAGGTGAGCTACCAAGCAAGTCAGAAAACCCATGCATATGGAGCTGGTCATGTAATGCAAACGTCAAAATGTTTGTTTAACAAATCATGCACTATGTTAAAAGTGTTTTAAAGTTTGAATACTGATGTATTAGTAGGCATATCCTTTCTGATTTGACTGTAGCCTCACCCCAGAAATACTGTTATTCCAACCCTGTTAAAATTCAACTCATATTGCTTTTATACACTTGTGTGTTCATTTGATTTTGCAAGGCACAGTCAAAGAAAGTGTGTGTGTGTGCAAGTTAGGTCAAAAGTGCATATCCATATGGTATATATCATCAGAAAGAGCTTGACATACTGCTACGTACCTCTGAATACAGAATATAAAAAATATCTAATAGCAATTTCCATCCATATCCACCCACTACTGCACAGAGTAGGTGAATGTGTCATATAAACAGAAAAAAACCTTTGGCTTTCTTCATGAATGTATCCTTCAACCTGCAGCTACAGCAACTTTTTTGAATGTTTATTTTATTTATTTATTCTTTAATTTGTTTATTCTGATTGCCCTGGATACATTGGCTTGTTGATACACACTTTCACTTTAGCATCAACACTGTCTTTTATTTAATTTCAAATAAAACTTCTTAGTATTGGCAATAAACATCTTCTGTGAACAACCCAGTGTTATTTTAGTATTATCCATATACAATTACAGTTTGTAATACAATTTCAATTTGCTTTTAGTTTTATATTTAGATTTTTCATGTTAATTTTTTGTTTTAGTAATTTTATGTCCTTTTGGCATTTTATTTTTTATATTTCTACGTAGTTTTATTTAAGTTTTTGTTTTAATAATTTTAGTACTTCAACTCAATTTGTATTCAAGTTTTCTAAGTTTTTAAGTTTTTAAGTTTTTAAGTTTTTAAGTTTTTAAGTTTTTATTTTATATTTTATATTTTATTTTATTTTTAGCTTTGTATTTATTAAAGGGATAGGTCACCCAAAAATTAAAATTAGCCCATGATTTGGATGTAGCCCATAATTCTATGCATATGCGCATATATATATATATATATAGATATTATAAATCACAGGATTTCTATCTTCATATTACTGTATGTTAGTGTAAATAATGTCAAAGACATTTTTTTTTTTTTCTCAGAAGAATCAGTTTGTTTCTATTTTAATTAGCAAATAAATTACAGAGTTAAAGGTGGGATAAGGAGATTGTGAAAAACGCTGTTGGACATTGTTGATATTTGAAATCAACACAAACAAACCCATCCCTCTCTTCATTGCTCCGCCTCCAAAACTCTGAGTCGTTCTCGAACCCCGGCCCATCTGCTGATGGCAGACGAGTCGAGTGCACTAACAATGACGCTAAACTCTGCATTCTCTAATGGTCGTCAGTGCGCAGTGGTTTACCTGCTCATCTCTCACTATCTGGCCACTGTTACATACACAATGCGAAAGTGGATGTCCGTTTATCACAGCTGATGCGCAACAAAATGCTTCACAAAAAAGAAAACGCAGATGATGAACGAACGACAAGGAAGCACAAAAAATGAACCTACAGTACACAAGAGTAAATACAAAGAAGAGTTTTTTGTTAGTCGCCAACAGCACAGCAGCTCCAGACTATCATGACACTCAAAGCCAGTTTTACTCACATGTGAAGTGGAATCAAAGCAGCCTCCGCATCTGTTTTCAGGCCTTCCCGCTTAGCTCTCTCCAGCGCTGGAAAGCTTTTCTAATATAAACGCGGGTCCTACAGATCTTGCCCAGTCATAACCCTTCATTCCAGTGAAATTCTTTTGAGCTCTTTTGTATTGTGTCTCATCATCTCTCTTTCTGCAGTTTTTTTACTTACTCTGTTATTCTGTCTCCTCGACCGTTATAGCTATGCCCCCTAATGCTGATTGGTTACACATTTGTTGTTGGTGTCGGCCCGACTAACTTCCAAACAGTGCTTTTCAAAATGTACTTACCCCACCTTTAACCTTTAAATCTGAGTTTAAGAGCTCACTGTAATTTGGAACAAATTTTGACAAATGATGTTTTATTTTTTATTTTATATTTTGGCAGTCATTCTCTGACAGGTATGAAAGCTGTTTAGAAATCAGCATTGAAAAACATGTTGAGTTGCCTGTTGCTCTCTCTGATTGTGCAGCTTCCAGATCAGGCATCATTTTCGAACACATTCAGCTCTCTGACAGATTAAACAAATCCGCTGCTTTTCATAATGAAATGATCCTCTGCTCTCCACTCTGTGTTCTCTCATTAGCCTGGTTCTCTGATATGTTTTAATAAACTTCACTGTCATTTACAAACCTGTCTGGCTGATACGTTCACGTCAGTGTGTTTGTGTGTGTATGTGCGCCCCTGTGGACATGCTTGATGCAGCTGTGTGTGTGTGTGTGATGCATTTATTTGGTGGCAGCCTAATCAGATAGCAGTAATTGTGTTTACCCTGCTAAGGGAACATGTGCGCAGTAATTGGTGCCTTGATTAGATCCACCGTGGCTGTGAGGCTGCTATGCAATCTCCTATTAAAAACGCATTGCATTTAAACTAGGATGTGCAGGCTGTGGCTGAACAATGTTTGGTGTTCAGAAACTCCGCCTTCTCAGTGACAGTGGCGTAACATGGAGGGGGGAGGTTAGGAAGGATTTTTCCTAAATGTCACAAGAACTAACAATATGAGTAAAATGAAGAAAAGACCTCGAAACATTGTGCTGTTGCTGGATGTCTGTAGCACATGTTGTTTTATTGATAGATAGATAGATAAAATGTTCAGTTGGCTCAATTAAATTGTGTAATGAATGTCTTTTAACACCGGCACTTCATTTGTTAAACCGCAGATTTTCAATGAAACAATCAACATAAAAATGAGTTTTGACCTCAATCTTATTGCAGTGTATTTTTATGGCAACAACTACGTTTTATGGGTTAAATCATGCAGAAATAGCTCTTTAAGGTAAAAATCGCAGGTCACCATACAGAGAATAGTCATTCTGTTAAAGGTGCCCTAGAATCAAACATTTTATTTACCTTGGCATAGTTGAATAACAAGAGTTCAGTACATGGAAATGACATACAGTGAGTCTCAAACACCATTGTTTCCTCCTTCTTATATTAATCTCATTTGTTTAAAAGACCTCCGAAGAACAGGCGAATCTCAACATAACACCGACTGTTACGTAACAGTCGGGATCATTAATATGTACGCCCCCAATATTTGCATTTGCCAGCTCATGTTCAAGGCATTACACAAGGGCAGCCAGTATTAACGTCTAGATCTGTGCACAGCAGAATCATCAGACTAGGTAAGCAAGCAAGGACAATAGTGAAAAATGGCAGATGGAGCAATAATAACTGACATGATCCATGATATGTTAATGATATTTGTAAATTGTCTTTCTAAATGTTTCGTTAGCATGTTGCTAATGTACTGTTAAATGTGGTTAAAGTTACCATCGTTTCACAAGACTGTCGTTATTTTCATTTTTAAACACTTGCAGTCTGTATAATTCATGAACACAACTTCATTCTTTATAAATCTCTCCAACAGTGTGTAATGTTAGCTTTAGCCACAGAGCACCATCAAACTCATTCAGAATCAAATGTAAACATCCAAATAAATACCATACTTACACGATTAGACATGCTGCATGATGAACACTTTGTAAAGATCCATTTTGAGGGTTATGTTAGCTGTGTGAACTTTGTTTATGCTGTTTAAGGCAAGCGCGAGATCCGGGGGCGGGGAGCATGAGAATTTAAAGGGGCCGCAGCCTGAATCGGCGCATATTTAATAATGCCCCAAAATAGGCAGTTAAAAAAATTAATTAAAAAAAATCTATGGGGTATTTTGAGCTGAAACTTCACAGACACATTCAGGGGACACCTTAGACTAATATTACATCTTTTGAAAACGCGTTCTACGGCACCTTTAAACAAAATGCTTTTGGTCCCCTGTTAGATGGTAAAGTGCGACACCTGTTTGGTTGCTTTGTCATTTCTTAATTTTCATTCATTTTGACCTCCAAAATGTTTTTAAAGTGTATTTTTATGGCAAGAACTGGTGTTTTAGTGTTATTATGAACATTGCCGCTACATTCAAAGATTGTCAGAATGTGAAATATTGCTAAATGTAAAGGCAATCAAACAGGTGTCGCAATTTATCATCTAACAGGGAACCAGTGTCCTTTTGTGTAGTGAAATCTCTTCTGCTCACCAAGGCTACATTTATTTGATTACAAATTCATTAAAACAGTAATATTATAAAACATTATTACAATTTAAAATAACTGTTTTCTGTTTTAATATATTTTAAAATGTAATTTATTCCTCTGATGGCAAAGCTGAATTTTCTGCATCTTTACTCCAGTCTTCAGTGTCACATGATCCTTCAGAAATCATTCTAATATGATGATTTGATGCTCAATTATCATTTCTTCTTATTATCAATGTTGAAAACAGTGCTGCTTAATATTTTTGTGGAAATTTTAATATATATATTTTATACACAATGTGTTTTAAAGTTTCCATGTGTTATTAAATTCCATTTCTATGTTATGCATCATATGTGTATGTAGTGTAATGGACATCTGAAGGAAATCTGTGCCTCTTTGAAGAATGGGAGGATCTTTCCGTCTCACAGTATGGGTTCTGCTCCACTCTATTTGTGAAACTAATTGCCTTGTAATTAAAATGATGCTGAGATGTGGTGAAGAATAAGTCTGCTCATATTTATCTCTTCTTCTGTCTTTCAGAAGAAGAGATTCAGCCTTCTTTCTCTCTCTCTCTGGCTTGTCGTTTTTCCTTCTGGGTTCTGAGGGACAGTTGATGCGAAGGGTAAAGATATCGGCCCTGTGTGTGTGTGTGTGTGTGTGTGTGTGCGTGTGTATGACGCAGACAGCAGCAGTTGGCTGTGAGTGTAATTAAATGTGAAGGTGGAAGAGAGAGGAGTGAATTGCAGATTCATTTATCTTCTGCCAGTCAGACAGATAGAGAGAATGCATGTGAGGATGGCTGGCAGTTAGTCATGCAGCACTGGACTGGAATATGAGTGATGGAGTTTGCTGATTGAACTTCAGAGGGGGGTAAGAGAGAAGGAAATGCATGGGTACAGTGTCGTGTAGTAATATGGAGTTTCTGCTCATGTTGGGACACAGTTGGCAGCAGAGGTGGGGCTGGTTATGTTATCTTCATAACCACTCCTCTGGATAACCATGTGTTTGTGTCAAGCCAGATGAGAAGACCAGCTTTTGGTCTGCTGGTTTAAGCTGGTCTCCCACCCTGCTCAGTTTGCTTGCTGGTATTAGAGGAGGACAATTTAGCTTAGTTGCGCAGCTAAACCAGCTGAGAGACCACCTTAAACCAGTCAAGACCAGCAAACCAGCTTAGTTTAAGTGTTAAGATTTTATTTTTTTAATTTTTTTATAAGCATTGGGTTTAAAAAGCAGTATGGGGAGAGTGGGGTAAGATGAGACATTTTTTTATTATGTGGTCCTCAAGATAAGGGAAAATGAGGCAGAAGTACAATAAAAGTATATACAAGTAGAATACATCTATGGCAAGGGGTTCTAAAAACATGGCTGCTTATTAAAACAAATGTTTGTGTGGCTCAATTTACCCCAGGTTAGGGGTAAGTTGATCCAAGTCAGTGGGTAAGTTGCAACATCTGGGTATAAACTGACCATCTAACTGAATCTGAATCAAACCTGTGTGATATTGTAAAGATAATTTACCTCTTTTAAAAACTAATTTAATAATCAAATTTCCTTTTACACATAATCATATTTCTTAAAGCTAACTTAAACAACATGAATCAAACCAAATGAAGTTGAAATTTCCATATCTTTAATTGTTTGCATTTCTGAAACAATATGTTGAACACCAAAGTTGTAACCTTCCTCAAAACAGACTAAATAGAGAGTGTATTGAGTAAAACTAAATTAGAATGAATGAATCAATGTCACTGAAACTAATAAACATTTTAAACAGTAGGGGGAGAGATGAGCCCTTTTTTTTGTGTGTACTGTTGCCAAGGTTGGTCAACTTACCTACTGGCTCATCTTAACCCACTCTGCCGTACACAGTGTTGGGTCTCTGGGTACTGATACCTAACAAAATACCACAATTTATTTACACTCTATTAGTTCCACATTTTATATTGATCAAACATTAGATCTTTTGCGGAAAAGACCAGCATGAGTTTCACACTGTTTCATGGTGAGGTTTGGTGCTGGTCTAGCTAATGGACCAACATAGTCATGAACTTCACATCAAAATATGTGCTCTTTACTGGTACATTGTGGAATATGACCATTGTTCCTTCTGTGCACCTCACAGTGAGTCAAGCCCAGCACACTCGCACCACTGTGTTCCCTTGAGAGATGTGTTTATGAGTGGACCTCAGGACACGCCACACTCCGGTCAGCATGTCAGATCACCGGTGTGATTCAGTGGCTAGCTGCACTGAGAGTGATGTTAGAGGACATAAGAAGGCTAAAGTAGAGCGAGCAGGGGATAAATGCTCTGACACAAACATATTCACACCCACAAACTTTGAAAGTTTTGCTCTGCTGACTCATAAGTAGTGGCCATTCTTCACCCCATCTGCTGCTATCTGTCCTTCTCAAGACAGGAAAGGTGGGCACTTCTTTCTCTGTTCTTCCCACCCACCTGTTTTCATCCTCTGTTCACCTCCTCTATCACTATTTATTTTGCTAATTTCAGACAGGATCTGGTCGATGAGTGTGATTTTGGCAAGTAGGTGAACCCTGGATCAACATCCTTTTTGGCATTTATGCTCACAAAGTCTATTGCAAATAGTCCTAACCAGGCTGGACACAATGAAGCGTAAAGCCATAAATCACATATTTTCTCTCTTAGTCTTCAATTTTTTCTCCTAACCAGCCATGACAAATGATGCAAGACATGTTGTTTTTTTGTTTTGTTTTTTTTGTCACAACACACTCAACATCATTTTACAGGGCTCAACAGTAAGGATTTTTCCCCTGCTGGCCAAGTAATGCTTTTACCTGTTCTGCCAAAGTTTTACTGGCCCCACCACTAAACAATTTGTTAAGTACTAAATTTGAATGCTTTTTTGTAACAGTTTTTTTTTTCCTTTATATTTTTTTATTTAAATTTTCAACACAAAAATATTATTTTATATTAATTTATATTATATTAATGTGAAATTGTACAGTTTGGGGTCAGTCGTATTATGTTAAATAATTTTTTTAATCAACAAGTATTCATTAAAATGATCAAAGTTGATATTAAAGACTCTTATATTGTTACAAAAAAATCAATTTTAAATAAATTCTGTTCTTTTGAACTATCTATTCATCAAAGATTCCTAAAAAAAAAATGTATCCATAGAAATATTAAGCTGCACAACTGTTTTCAACATCATTCTGCAACAGTAAAATAGAATAAATCACAGAAACCCAAACGTTTATATTTGCAAGGCATAAAATGGATGTACAAGATCAACAAATGTAACAACAGATATGTCTGATTGGCTGCAGTTTTGTCATGTAACGGCAACATTTCACATTCAGTGAGATCAGAAAATACTGTACTGTACTGTACTCTTGTATCAATTAAACAATCTAACACTCTTCTCTACAGTCCTGTCAATCATTCCATAACCACATTCAGTATGGTAGCAGTACTCGTTCTAATCGGCATCCCCAGAGACATCTCAACTTGTCTCCCTTTCATGGTTCCAGCCTGAAGCTGTAGCAGTGTCTCCTTGTTAGGCACCTCATATTGATTGCCTACTCTTCCCAAAAAGCAATTTATTCAGTAGCATCTCTTAGGGCACTGTCTGTGTTAAGAGTGTTATCTGAAGGCTGTTATCAGAGGCGGTCTGAGCTCCATTCAGTGTCATATGGAGATGTTGAATGTTAATTGTGGGGTCAGGAGTTAATTGGCAAGTGTAGGACTGTGTCTTAGGACTGTGTAGTCTTTGTCTGCTTGCAGATATAGTCAGAATAATGAAGTGAGCGTTCTGTCCAAAGACGTCTACCTGAAAGCTAGCCGTTAGGATTCCCATTCATCTCAAAGGGTCTAACAGACTAAAAAATAGTGATGTTGAAGCTCAAAATGTTTGGTTTGTTGGGAATAAGGTCTTTCACAACAGATTTGAGCCCTAAAGCTGACATCATGCCACACAACTTGGTAATTACATATGTAACCCCTCCAGTCCTACTCGCCCCACTCCGAGCGGGACTCGAACCGGCTTTTCCGGCATGGGAGGCAAGTGCACTAACAAGGACGCTAAAGATTGCAGTCTCCATCTTCAGTTGCTAATGCACCTCTTGAGGCCAGGGGAGTGAGGTTTCCCGCACAGCTCTCACTAGATGGCCTCCGTTACACTCACCCCCCTAAACCTGAATCCGGGTCACGGCACCAATGTAACAGGTCCTACTAAACCCACTCCGACCCCTAACAAGGATGCTAAAAGACTGCAGTCGCCAGTTTCACTCGCTAGTGCACCAGTTGAGTCCAGGGGAGTGAGGTTTACTCTCACAGCTCTTAATAGCTGGACTCCATTACACTCACCCCTCTAAATCTCACTCTCATCCGGGTCACGGCACCAATGTAACAGGTCCTACTTGACCCGCTCCGACCCCTAACAATGACGCTAATTCTACCATAAAGACTCAGAAGGCAGGTGAACGTTTACATGTTCTTTATTCCATAAAGTATAAACAGATGGTAGTGAGCTACAATGTTTCATGTTTAGTTGTAGGGAAAAGTTATTTGGCATAGGCCCTGTCCTTCGTCCAAATCCTGGGGATACAGATTTGGCTGATTCTGCCTGAAGATGAAGGCAGGGGCGGAGCCTACCCCCGATGGATGGACAGGGTGGTGGGGAGGATGGAGGGGAACGTCAGCATCATCTGCTGCGAACGTGAAACAGAGAATTCAGTGCTCATTTATATCTGGTGTCAAGCAGCCAGACTTATTACGAAGCATGACGTGACATTAAGTCTTCCTGGCAGAACTTGCGCTGGCGCTTTCATAGACCGCAGTCTTTAGCGTGCCAAATGAGGCCAGGGGAGTGAGGTTTACTCTCACAGCTCTTACTAGCTGGCCTCCGTTACACTCACCACCCTAAACCTCGCTCCCATCTGGGTCACGGTACCACTGTAATCCCTCCAGTCCTACTCGCCCCGGTCCGAGCTGGACTCGAACCGGCGTTTCCTGCATGGGAGGCAGGTGACACTAACAAGGACACTAAAGATCACACTCTCTAGCGTCAGTCGCTAGTGTGCCTTTTTGAAATCAGCGGATTGAGGTTTACCTGCACAGCTCTCATTAGCTGGCCTCTGTTACACATACAGTCAAGAGAATCCAAGATGGCCGTAACCTCTGTGTCCGTTTGTAAATGGGCTTGCAGACAGACAGGACAAAGGTCAGGTCATCGCCTGTCTAACATCCCAGAGAAAACACACACATATGCACGCAAGGTCAAGATGGTTTATTCATTGGTTTTGACAGATGCACGTATTTAACTTCAACCACCACTGGTTTGCAAAATCAGTGTACTTTCAGAATATGATCAGTTTCAGATTTAAAAAGGGTGTATTGGCTGGATTCATTTGAATAAATCACAAAAATGTAAATTCTGACATCATTTGCACACCTTAATGTTGTTTGGGTCGTGACACTTCAAAATGGATACCCAAGAACCTTGACCAACTATATTATTTGTTATATATCCTTCATAGTTTATTGAGTGGCATTTTAATTCATTTAATTTATCGGTTGATGTTGGATATTTAATTGTGCATGCTCTTTTAAAATTAAAATAAATGTAAGAATAATAGAATAGTAGATATTTTCGATTATCAGCCATAATAAGAAAATATGTGTTGGCTCTGCCTATAATAATAATTGGACTCTCTGCATAGGGCTATCGGTAATGGGGTGAATGGCGAGACAAATTCTTGGGGCCCACAGGTCCAGGGGAGACTAACGAAGGCACTAATTCTGCCTGACATCAAATTTTGAGTTCCACTAAAGAAAGAAAGCCATATGGGTTTGGAACAACATGGTGCAGAGTAAATTAGTAAAATTAAGGAACCATCCTTTTAGCAGGTATCTATTGGTGCCTTGAGCTTACAGTAGATTTGTGTGTGTGCATGTGTGTGACTCTTGGCAGAGGTTAATGTGCTAACACACTGGCCATGTGGTTTGAGAGATGAGTTGGCAGCGGGTAGAAGCAGTGCGACAGGGAAGACTATGACAATACAGTGAAAGGACAGAAATGAAGCATTCACTTTGACCTGAGCATCTGCCGCTTTCACTGGAAGAGACTGGCAGGTTGACAATAGAGTTCACTGTGAAGGCAGTTGTGTAGAAAGGACTTAAAAGTTCTCTTCTTATAACGAACCATTTGAAGGTGAAAACATGACATATCAATGACTGACACATCTTAACACATATTTGGAGAATGTGTGCAATGACAAACTGACAACATTTCACTCAGGAACCTTTCTAAACATTGTCTTGCAGAATAAAAGTTGGTGATGGACACATTCGTAGTAGAATAGTTGCCACTTAGGAATTTAATATTAAAGTATAATATATTAACTTATATGCTATTTTCACTGTGTATTTATTTAATGTATTTTAGGCATCGTTACCAAAAATATGTAACTAGCCTTTAGGTTTTATACTTGTGAGAAACATGAACAAAACTGTTTCTCAAAACATGAGTGCCACAGCTTAACGTGGCATGTGTGCTAACCGCTAAGCTATAGGTCTGACTAGCCTGTACATTCATATTTATGCGAAACAGGAACAAAACTGTTTTTCAAAACATGATCACCACAGCTTAATGTGGCATGTGTGCTAACTGCTAAGATATAGATCCGATTAGCCTGTACAATCATATTTACGCAAAACAGGAACAAATCTGTTTCTCAAAACATGAGCACCACAGCTTAATGTTATTTATTTGTGACTTTATTGTTGTTTTTTTCTGTTATGGTTTTTACTTTGTGCAGCACATTGGTCAACAGTAGTTGTGTTTAATTGTGCTTTATAAATAAATTGAATTGAATTGAATGTATGCTAACCGCTAAGCTAAACTGTTTCTTAAAACATGAGTGCCACAGCTAAGATATAGCTCTGACTAGCCTGTACATTCATATTAACGCAAACTGTTTCTCAAAACATTAGCACCACAGCTTAATGTGGCATGTGTGCTAACTGCTAAGCTATAGCTCTGACTAGCCTGAACATTCATATTTACGCGAAACAGGAACAAAACTGTTTCTTAAAACATGAGTGCCGCAGCTAAGATATAGCTCTGACTAGCCTGTACATTCATATTAACGCAAACTGTTTCTCAAAACATGAGCACCACAGCTTAATGTGGCATGTGTGCTAACTGCTAAGCTATAGCTCTGACTAGCCTGAACATTCATATTTACGCGAAACAGGAACAAAACTGTTTCTTAAAACATGAGTGCCACAGCTAAGATATAGCTCTGACTAGCCTGTACATTCATATTAACGCAAACTGTTTCTCAAAACATGAGCACCACAGCTTAATGTGGCATGTGTGCTAACCGCTAAGCTATAGCTCTGACTAGCCTGAACATTCATATTTACGCGAAACAGGAACAAAACTGTTTCTTAAAACATGAGTGCCACAGCTAAGATATAGCTCTGACTAGCCTGTACATTCATATTAACGCAAACAGTTTCTCAAAACATGAGCACCACAGCTTAATGTGGCATGTGTGCTAACCGCTAAGCTATAGCTCTGACTAGCCTGTACATTCATATATTCATAGATTTTGGAGAGTGTTGTTTATTGCCTCAGCTTGCTTGGTTGCACAATATAATGAGACTTAAAATAAGTGATGTAACATTTTTTCATGCTACATTTAATCGTTAGAAAAAAAATTGCTTGTTTCTGGAAAAGCTATATTATTTTGAAAACAGCTTAGCTCCTGAAAAATGTAGTTATATTTGCATGATTGCTAATGTTGCTAAGTTATTTCCCAGCTTTGTAATCATCCAGCACCTTGGTATTGCTATCTGAATCAATCATTTTACTATGCTATGCCACTTTTTTTTTTTTTAGCAGTAACTAGGAGCTTGTCTTTATGCTCTGGCCCTTTCTGTCCATTGTACATGAGTGCGTCCCTCATTAACAACTTGCCCTTAGCCCTCTGTCCAGCACAGCCACATCAGAATCGCTAAAGTATGTAAGGTGATCCACCTTTCGTCATTGTTATGCTAACTTTATGCTTAGTGCTGACCAGCCCAGAAAAGGTCATTCTCAATATAATGGGAGTCATTGCCAGTTGTCAAGGGAGTTAGCCTCCATAGACCTCTGGAAACAGTTGTCCTCCTGTAAGTGCTGATGCTAGATATTGTCTCTGTAAATACCAGCTTAGCCAGTCTGGAAGACTAGCTATACCAAGTAAAAGTAGCGAAAGACCATTTTATCATTTTTAAGGCAGTTTTTATTCCTTCAGCAAGTTAAAGTGAAAGCTTGCATTAAATATGTAAAAAGTATGTTATTTGAACAAATCTGACTTTGAAATGACTAGTAGAGCATTTAAATGATAACGATAATGTTTTACTTCTTTAAGCCTGGAATACTCTATATGAACATTTTTGTTTGGTTCTCTTCGTTCTTTTTTGTCTGGACCAAAAAGAAAATGATAAATTAAGTCCTGTTTCATTTAACATTGAAACAGAACCTAAAGACACTTTTATGACCTATATTTCAGTCGAACCACACCAGAGTTCATCTGGAAGTGGACCGAGACCCACCTTTTAAGGGGTCTGCTTGTTTGGTTTGCACCAGGGTCCAGACGGCAGCGTTCACACTAATCTTAATTTCGTCAGCTATTTTTTAATTTAGTCTTAGTCCTGTGTCAAATGTACTTTTCAGTTTTAGTCATATTCAGTCAACCTTGTTCTGTTTAAGCCACGTTTCCACTGAAATTACAGTTTTCTCCCCAGACCTGTTGCTGTCTGCGTTTGCATCGCGTTCTAAAGTACTGTGAAGTTTAGGCAAATTAGTTTGGTGATGCAGGACTGCGCGCGACTTTCCAGGTCCCGCTGGATTTCGTCCTCCGCATATAAGCTTAATAAAGCCTGAAACTCATCACATTTTTTTGTCATAGATTTCGTTAACAAAATGAACACTAGTTTACACACATTCATATGAATCACACTAACAGAGCAATCGCACAAGAGTTCCTTTGAATCGAACTAAACCTGCCAAGTGTGAACCCTTAGTGTATGCCCTTAGTGCAGTGGTCGGCAATAGGCGGCCCGCGGGCCAAAACTGGTCCGCCAGCAATAATATCTGGCCCACGCCCGCAGCCAGATTATTTTGATAGCGGCTGGTTCTGAAATAGATCTGTCTTGAGAGCGCAGTTCATGGTTGCATAGCAACGACAGACGCCACGGGAGCGCAAGCGCTTTGGAAAGGAAAAAGGCGCGGCCGCGCTTTTTACGTGTTTTTAGACGGCCCCTAATATTATATTCTTTCTTGGACAACACTGACAACTTTGTTGCTGATAAGACACACCGACTTTGCATTCACAAAACCAGGTAGGATGAACGCATAGTTGTCTTTCCATTCTTCTTTGTATGCCCTATTTTCGCTGTCAACTTTCTTCTTTGGACTCTTTGATACTGCCATTTTCTCTCACCAGCTAGCTTAAATGTTAACATCATTCTGCACACGATGTAATAGCATACCTCCAGCACGCAAACAATTAAAAAAAATTAAGTTAGTACGTGAGGATGCCAAGGAATAATTCTAAGTGTAAAAGTAGGCTATGTCGAATAATTATTACAATAAGTTAGGCTCCATTGTTTAACAAGCAAATTAATATGATACTCATTTATTATTCACAATATGGAAATAAAACGTAGCCTAGTTCATTATGAACATGACTCAAACATGCCGTTAATGGGCTTATTCAAGTCAATTTCAATTTAATTTTTTTGTTATTTTTATCCATTCCGCATCTCCCACATATGTGTTATTGAGCAAGGCGGTCTGTGTTGCAAGTTGGTGAATGAAGATACTTGCCAGGTTATATGTCACTACTCTGCTTTATTAATTTATCCAGTGTAAAACCCAGACACCGCCACACAAATGTGGCTTTTTTTTAATGACTGTCCTGCTACAGGATTTAACACAGAGTAACAGCTCACTACAAGTTACAAAAGACACTGTAACAGTCTATCACAGGCAATTCTAGTTGCAGTTTTCATCAATCAGCCTAATTTCTTAAATTATCTTTTGACTATGTTCTGGCCCACCATCTAGTGGCGATTTTTTTTTTTGCCCCAATGCCAAACTTAATTACCAACCCCTGCCTTGGTGTACTTTTCTGTAACCATTTACAAAGTTGCCTAGTCTATGATGCCTAGTCTTGTAAAAGCTGAGTATTGTATTCCAGCCTTTAATGTGTCTGTAAATTTTGTCATTGCACCTAAATACTTTTCCAAGTCATCAAATCTTTATCTTGAACAACTATTTTATGCTTTAAACAACTCTACATCCCACTTCAACTTTCCACAGCAACGAATTTCAGACCGGTGCATCGATTCGGCCCATCAGGTAACATTTAAGTCGCTTTGTTGTCAATAAAAGCTGGGAGCTCTTATTTTTGCAGGCTGAATGCACAGTGAACATCTATTTAGGCCCGGGACAAAGGGCCATTGACTTGTAGACAGCCTATGCACTGTGGGAAAAGGTCAGCGAGTGGGTGCTAGTCATACCTGGTAAACCTGAATAACCTGCCATTGATTTTGCTGCAGACTGGATGACAAGCAAATCAAAGGCCCCCTAAAGTGCATTTCAGTGCTCACAGGTGCAGAGCAGCTGTCAAATACCTGCAGTTGCTGTACAGCAGGATAGACACCCTGCTAAGAGAGTCACATGTGCGATAGCTTTATCCGTGTTATTCTTCATGGTGTTGAGTCGTGTTGTCTGGGATGTCATTATGTGGGAGACAAAACTCTTCTTAAAAGGATTTGTTTGTGCAAACATTCTTTCATCATTTACTTTATGTCTTAGATATTTGAAAGAATGCACTGATTTTTAAGCTTGAATAATTGAAAGTAATCCTTTTGGACAGAAATGACATCAGTGTGGTTTGGAAGAACAATTTTTTGAATTTTTCCTTTCCTCTTTCTGTCTTTTGACAGAGGGGGAATCAGAGTAAAGAGTCTCAGAATGTGTGAGCGAGTAAAAGAGACAGATTGAGAGAGAGATTGATGGCTATGTCTTGTGAATTCTGCACAGACAAACAGGATTGGAGATTTACGGACGTGTACAGGGTCAGGAATAGAGCATATGAGCAGGAGCTACACTGAAACATGGCTGCCGCAGGCTGAGGGAGTTCATGGATGCGAAGGAGCTTTACCCTCATTTCAATATCACTCTATCACAGAATGTGATGTGAGACGGTGAACTCTCTCAACCTACCCAAGGTTCACAGGCTACCCATTAAAAATTGACAGATTTGTAGAGTTGGTGATTGAAATCACACAAGTATACACTGGAATTTGACTTGGTCATGACTAAATAAATAAGAAAATAAATGACTATTGCACAAAAGTGTTAGAGTAGGCATATTACTGGTTAGCCTTTTCAAATCAGCCCCTGCTGGTAGATGCTGTAACTACAGAGTTATGGGTTCATTTAATGTCAATAGGAGCACAGGCTTATTGGAAAAATTACATTTTTACACAAACACACTGCATTTTCCACCTGAAATTAACACTAGAGGCAGTAAAACAGCAAGCACGTTTATACCTTTTCATACAAATTATTGATTACAGGGGCAAATTGATCAATAAAGACTTATATTTCATAATATAATATTGTGACCTCAAAACACTTTTTTACAATAGTGCATGATTTATAAATTAATACATTTTGATGTTTGCATCATATAATCAGCTCCATATGTTTAGCTTTTCTGACATAGTAAACTTGTTCTGTACACTGTAAAAAGTAATACGCTCTATATACTCAATAAAATTGTAGCAACAGATTACAAGCAATATTATTAATTAAATTCAACATATAAGAATTGTTAGAATTAATCAAATTAATTCCTTAAAAGTCAACCATTTAAAATGTGTAAATTAGCAAACATTACAAAAACCACAAACTGACATAAAAAGCAAAGAGTCAAACTGCCCAACTAAATGCAACACTGATCACAACAATGGTGATCAAATATTTTCAATAAAATCAACATCAACATCTAAACCTCTGTTAATTCTTGTGTTTCTCTTTCCTTCAGTGATTCTGATTGTTATCATCAGGTGTCTTCAATGCTGGCAATTTCAAATAAAAAGTTCTTAATTCAACTTTGACGTCTGGCTGTTATTCAGATATTTTTGTTTAAATTTTACTTAAATTTTACTCGTTTTAAATGGTTGACTTTTAAGGAATTAATTTGATTAATTCTAACTCAATTCTATTTGTTGAATTTAATTAATAATATTGCTTGTAATCTGTTGCCAAAATTTTACGGAGTAGATATAGAGCATTACTTTTTACAGTGTATCTCACCTGGTACAGGATTGCACTCGCGATGGGGAGTCCTGTGAAACACGAGTCACAATAAAAGAGCTCAAAGGCTTGTAGAAGCAAGCTAAAATGGCATGGTTGCTGCAGCAAATTCGTTTTTATGTCATGTTTGCTTTTGTTAACACTTTTTATGGATTGGTGTAGGTGATAAATTATTTTGAAATGCGACAGAGCATTAACCTTTTAGGGTCACTCACCGAACATTTCAATTCAGAATTGCCGTGATATGTACAACAACCATAAACGTTGCCAAATTCATCATCTAACTTGGATAAAACATCCATCCATCCATCTATACATACATATCTGGTTACTTTGCCCTGTGAAGTATTTGTTAAAAAGTTGTTTTCAGTACTTGCTGAGTCACAGTTAGTACCTGCAGGTTTTGCAGCTTGTGTGTGAGACAAAATGTTTTTCAAAGTGACGAACAAGGACAAGATATGCAAATAAAACTGTAGAACAATCCAAGTTTCCCACAAACCACTCAAGGCAGCATCTTTACGAATCCCGATATTCCCTGTGGAACATGACTCCCACACGTACTCCCACAAAAGCATACATTCAAACCGGTATGTGTATTCACACAGGCAAACACGTACAAATATACACACACTCTTCATTCGTCTCCTGCTAATAAAAGAGTCATAAAGGTCTTTATGTGTCTGACTGTGAAAACTGCATTTATGTTTTTTTCTGGTCAGATTTCAATTCCCCGCCAACATATATTCTCATCTCCCCTTTTTGACTTTTTCCGATAAACTGCAGAACTTTTTAGTGGCACCTCTCTGGTAACTCAGCAGACTGACCTTCACACTTGGAAAGTGTCTCCCGCAGCCCCTTCACTGCTTAAACACTCTAATGAGTCATGTGTATCCTGTCAGGACTGAATGACCTCAGGTTAGACCTGCACCATGCTGAGAATCAGGAGGTCACGATGGCAGGACAGGAGAACTCTGCATCAGTACCTCCTTACATTACTGCTGCACTGCCCCCTGGTGACTCGATTCTCAGACTGTAAGTCAACATGAAAGGGCATTTGTAACACATTTCACTTCCAAAATGTGATACATAGTATATTTAGTAGGTAATAATATAGAGCAAGATTCTGTGAAATTTGACTGGATTCGGAAATTTAGGATGATATGTAAGACATCATGTACTTCTATATATATAGGGAAACAAAGCCGCCGTGATGCCAAACCCCCTCATGGAAGAAGAAAGCTGTCATGTTTACAGCTGTGACAATGAGCACTTATCAGGATCAACTAAATGCGGGATTTTCAAAAGTATGTGAAGTTTCGCAGCATAAACTCTTTAAAACACATCCAAGAGTTTTAAATACCGGTCTGTTGTTGTAGGGACATCAAATTTACATTTTTACGCCCCTAAACATGACTCATGACAAAACAAACTGTGATTGGTTGCTTTACATGTCAGTCAGACGGTCTCTTGGGCGGTCTTTGGCCAATGAAAGCTGCAATGGAGTCCAGACCTTCTGCCGTCAGTCTGAAGGTCTAGCTACGGGATACTACGTAGAATTATATTAGTTATTATAAAACATTTCTGGGTATGTTGCACAATTCAACAGTGCAGATGATTCCATTTAAGTTTAAGTTTGTGTTTACTCTTTTATGAAACAACTTCCATTTTGTATACACTTTTCACAATTTAAATAATTCTGATAAAATCATGCCCCGCCCAAAATTTGCAGGAGGTGAAATATCCTGTCGTGTTGAAGTGTCATATTATGGACATAAAATGGATTGTATACAGTATTCATGTTGACTTTAAGGGAGACCACTTTTTAGGTGGTATATTGAGCACCAAACTGAATGATCTCTTTTTCCGAAACTTGCCTAGCTATTTATTTAGTTTAAACTACTTAATTTGTCTGATGCATGAAAAAAGAATAAGAAAAAAAACTACTTAGACTTAACTGAGAGTTACCAGTTAAAGTGGGTCCATCACTACGGTAAAGATTACTGTCAGTCATGTCATAGATTAAGTAAGTCGAGAGATAATACATAAGTTTCTCAGAGCAGAATTGATCCTTGTGTTCTGTTGACAGGCCTGTCTAACAACATGCTATTAAGGAGATTTAGCTTAGCGAAACACATGCTAGCAATGAGAAGACAAAACATGTTATTACCCAAAACAACACACTGCAGGTGTTCCTCAACCCACATCATTCAGCTCTGCTCTGGTTTTATAAGATAAAAAAGACACTCTTTGGTCTGATTTTGTGTGCAAGTCATTGCCTAATGATGTAGAACCCTGTTGTGATTTTACCTGCAGTAGTTGAGTAGTTCAGTAGTTAAAAAAAAATGAAATAAAAAAAGAAACAAAAACAGATGCAACTGACATTTTTAAATCAGATTGTGAAAGTTTTGTCTTTTCCAATAGTAGGTAATCACAAAATCAGTCACACAGGACTAGAAGACTTGGACTCTGCATGGCCAGAATGATGCTAATAATTTTGGTTTATACAGTATGTGAATGCTGCAAATGAACGCAAATGTGAACAGAACCCCTTTAAAGTGAACTGAATCCAGTTTCAATAGTAGCTGAGACCCAGTTGTTACGAATATAATGATCAGGCTATCCATAATTGCTGGGTACTCTTGTTTGGCTATAAATGCTAAAATAGCTTAGCATAGTTTAGCATGAAATGCAGCTTTAAAGGTAATATCCCTGCTAAAACTACTCTTAAACCAGTCTAAACTACTTTGCTCTTATTGCCTGGTCCCAAGCTGGTCTGGTTTGATGTTTTTAGAGAGGTTTAGAAACCAGCTGAACTGCTTGGCTATGCTAAAAGTTTAAGCCAGATAAGACCGGAAAACTTATGTTAGAGAAGATTGTGCTTGGCTAAATATATATTGCTGAACAGGAGCATTAGAACTGCATAATTTGTAATATACCAAGTTTGCCAGGCCCATGTAAATAAATTAGTTTAGAATCTGTTTAGGCTGTTTAAAATGAAAAGAGCACATTTTCTACAAAAGACTAGTTTATACTAATAAAAGTGTGCCTTAATGTTTATACTGTGGAAGCAAGGCTTCATTTATGTTATGCTTTGCAAATCAAATGTGAAAGATGAAGATGGAATTGTTACACTCTCTGTTCCTTTCTGTGCGTAAAACATGCACAGCAGCATTTTCCATCTGATAAATTGGCCTTTTTCTCAGATATGGCAGACAATTGAATGAAGGGGCTGGTTGTGTTGAGGCACATCTAATCTTCCAGCTATATGTGCTGCATCTCCCTCAGGCCTTGTTGGCTGTTATTAAAATGTGCTTTTCCATCAAGGCAGGACCCAAACGTACTTACAGTCTCAGTTCGTTCCAGTCTCACTCAAATAGCCCTTGCAAAGCAGCAGACTATTTCCCCTCACTGCACATCGGCAATCATCTTGTCTCCAAATGTGCATTTGAAGCCAGGATATAGGGGAAGAAGTGGGAAGGAATATGCTAGATTTATTGCTTCATTGTGACGGCATTATTGCCACTCGGCACTCACTGTGTTTACCTGATGTTATTGTTTTGCTGTGATAAAGTAGCTTTTTATTTTCCTGTGGTTCAGTGTTTCCTATAGTAAATGATGAGTACTGGGGGAGAGAGGCGTACCTGTGGGAGGGTGTTTAGTGCTGAGTTATAGGCCCTGTAACTCAACTATGGAGCCATTTTGTTTAGAGAAATTGATACATGGTCTTGGGTGCAGAGTGTCCAGTTTTTCTAAAATAACAGACGAGAGCTGCTACCAGTTAAAGCATTCGGTTCAAGCAGGAAAATCCCACACCATTTCATAAGTTCAATGTCAATTTGCTAATCGAATTTCATATAAAGAATTGAAGAATGCAAATCAAGAGTTAAAATAATTATACTCATCTGTAGGAGGAACAGCAGGGTCAGGTAGACTGAAAGACTGAGGTATAAGGGACGACGTCTTATTGAATGACTGCTTCAATTGAAAGTGACAGCAGGGAGGGCAGATTTGGAGGGAACAGAAGAACAGGGCATTGTGGGAGCACAAGGGTCATGACTGCCACAGGCGATGCCTCAGGGTTGCCACAGTCATTGACAGATCACATGTTACTTACATGTCTTAGTCAGCTCCATGAAACACTTAGGCCTAGGTGTATATAAATGTGTGATTGCTTTAGAATTAATAATAATTAGTTGCCAATTACAGTGTGTATGTACAGTGACACCCACGTTTCATGATCCAATCAATATTTAAAGATGAAATCAAGTCCCACCACACATTTGTTTTGTTAATTATCCTATTTCATTCAGAAATGCATCAAATTAGGAAGTAGAATATTTTTAAATGTTAGTTCACATTGAATGCAGAAAAAAATTCCTTCCTTCCTTCCAGACCACAGCTTAGTTCCAACCAAACCTCAAGACAAAATGACAACTGTTGCACCATTTTGCCATTTCAGTTTAAAGTGAGCAGTGCAAAACAACTGAGCTGTTCACACCACAAGCATTTAAGGCCATTTATGGTGATAAATAATGATAATTCGGTGCTATATCTGCTAATATTTTTATCTTTTTTTATATACAGTATGGCCTTCTGCCATATATAGGTATCTAAATGTAAAAATAATAATAGCCTGATAAAGCATCTGACCTTACCTTTTAATATTCATATCCAATTAGGCTCAACTGATAAATTATTATTATTATTATTTATTTATTTATTTTTAAATTCTCAGAGGCCACTGCTTTGGCTCTCAGGAGCCAATATCCTCATCTTTGGTGACTATTTTGACTTTACGATTTTTTTATGAAGTACTACTGCTGCCCAGATGGAAAATATATAACTTTTCCAAAAAAGTATTGTCTGGACATCTGCGGGGAAGGACATATAAAGACCGGCCCTCTTGAAGCTTTAATTGAATACCCTTGCTCTACGTTATAGGAACAAAATGTCCTGACAAAGATGCACTATAAAAATTGAATTGAAAAAATTGATTTATCACAACATTTTTTCTTTTGTCAAATTAACTGAGATAATTAATGTGGTTCAGATAACATCATATTTCGGGTTTCTGTTGATTAAACCAGTCGCCTTCATTGTATTAACTCAAATTTTTAATTACAATGAACTAAAAATTTTAAGGCAGCCAGTTAACTTACTTTTTAAGTTAAACCAACAGTTTTATAGTGTGGCGATATCCAAAATCCTTGTCATTGTGAGGACATTATTTGGTCCCCATGAGGAAAACCGCTTATAAATCATACAAAGTGAAAGTAGTTTTTGAAAATGTAACAATGCAAAGCTTTCTGTGATGGGTAGATTTAGGGTTAGGGGATAGAATATACAGTTTGTACGGTATAACAATCATCATTTCTTTGGAAAGTCCACACAACGTGTGTGTGTGTTTAGTGCAGAGCAGGGTTACGGCTGTGATGTACTCACAGCAAAGTGCTTTTTTGTTCTTCACTTTACATTTACATTTACATTTATGCATTTGGCAGACGCTTTTATCCAAAGCGACTTACATTGCATTATCCTATACATTTTGTATCCAAGTATGTGCAATCCCTGGGATCGAACCCATGACCTTGGCATTGCTAGTGCCATGCTCTAACCACTGAGCTACAGGAAAGCTTCACTTAAAAAAGCTGTTAGCGAACATCTCAACACCACCCACACTGCTGAGAGCAGCTGCTGAAAATATGTTCTGCACATTTTCCTCTTAATAACAAAACAAACATACAACAAAAATGACAGTGGTGAGAAAACAGTAGTTAAGAAAGCATCTGATCATAGCAATGTGGATATGTCTGCAATTTTTCACTCCAGTCAAGTCATATTACATTTATTTATATAGCCCTTTATAAACTAGATTGCTTTAAAGTGAGCAGCTTTACAGTATTAAACATGAATAACAGTGTCAGTGTCTCTTTTAGTTAGAATCAAAACTTCAGTTTCTACTATAAAGCAGCTCTTCAGTGTGTTCATGTTTTCGCTCATATCTGACCTCAACGGACTGGGCTGTGTTGATCATAGAGACCATTGGTGCCAGTGGTTATACGATCTACTTAGGCTTGCGATGCTAATGAGAAACGCAGCCATGAACAGAAGAAAATTTCCAAATCAAAAAAGGCAGAGCCTCAAATCCACACCTACCTATTACATAATCACCACGGACCACGGTAGTTCAAAGGTGTTTACCAACCGGAGCGAACTTTTCCGGAAAGTGCATTTTGGCAAGCTGTTTCGAACTCCAAAAACAAACTCCAAATGAACTAATTTAGCTTGATTTTTTTTGAAGTGACGTCACACCAGTTCATTCTTTTGCTTGAAGTATATCGGGACCATTATGGTGACAGCAGGGTTGTAATTACTGAAGGATGAATGTCTAACTCTCTCTCTCGCTGCTCAGATGAATTTTGCCTGAGACAGAGAAGCCGTTTGATGAGGCATATGAACGTGAACTTGATTACAAACAGGGAAGTTACATTAAATACTCAGTGGGAATTTGCCTCCCCTTCCTCTGCTGAACACTGAACTGTGAATGTGTATAAGGGATGGGGGCTTTGAAATGACGGATATAAAGCTTAGTTTCCAGCACAGCTTGCAAATTGTTGTTTAATTTCTTCAGGCTCACAGCAACATCTCATTCAAACTCACAGCTTCAGGTTTAATGTGCTTTATTGGCATGACAAATGATTTGCGTAATTCGTATCGCTAAAACGTTTGCAGTTTAATTGCATAAAAGGAAAACTTAAATAATGTATGTACTGTAGATAAAGTGATTTTTTTTTTCTTGTTGTTTTCTTAAACTTATAAAACACTTAAAAACATTTGTAGGTTGATTTCCCTCCCCGCCTCCCACAAAATAACTAAGGGATAAAAAAGATGACATTAGAAGATGTAAGATCATTAAAACAGAGATGTACAATGAAGCCGTGCATCGTCCAGGACTGACAGTCTGGGGTTTATGGGACCTCTCTGTCTCTCCCGTCTGTTCTTCTGGATTGATTTGTGTGGATTCTCTCCACAGGGGTCAGGAACACTGCAGAGAAACTTATGACTGTATAAAATGATGAATGAAGCATAGATCTGCCACATAATCACACACGCACGCATACACACACACACACGCACACATGCACGCACACTTCCATATTTTATATGGACTTTCCATAGGCATAATGACTTTATACTGTAAAAACTATATTCTAAACCCTAACCTTAAACCTATCCATCACAGAAAACTTTCTGCATTTTTACAATTTCAAAAAACATCATTCTGTATGATTCATAAGCTGTTTTCCTTATGGGGACCAAAAAATGTCAAAATTATCGAGTAGATGTGCCCATCCCAAAACAAAACCATTTGGGCTCAGGTGCAGGACAACAAAAAAAAATGAATGAAAAAAGAAATGTGAAATCCGCACACTGAAAATAACTGCTCCAATAAATATTTTTTTAAATAATGCAACATTTCGACCAACAGGTCTTCATTGGGCCTGATGAAGACTTGTTGGTCGAAACGTTGCATTATTTAATAATAGAAAAATAGCAGTTATTTTCAGTGTGTGGACCAAAAAATGTGCCCACAAGGACAAGGAATTTGGATATTGCCATCTTATATTGCCATCTTTTTTTTTTAAACATGGCTTCATGATAATACCATGGTTTTCTTTGGAGTACCATGTAAATACCATGATAAATTAATATGTAACCATTTTATACCAAGAAATTGTGATGATTGCACCATTTTTTGTACTGGTACTTTTTTATTAAAACATTAAGTGTCATTTTTAAACCTCTTAATTTAGTTTTAAAAGACTTTTAAGGGTTAGTTCACCCAAAAATGAAAAACCTGTCATTAATTACTCACCCTTAAGACTTTCGTTCATCTTCGGGAGACAAATGAAGATATTTTTGATAAAATCTAGGGGAAATTTTTACTAAAATTTGGACTTAACCGCTCAATTCATATGGATTAATTTTACGATCTCTTTATTAACTTTTTGAAGCGTCGTAGTGTCAGTTGCGTACATGACAATGGAGGGATCTTCATTTCTGTTCCAAAGATGAACGAAAGTCTTGCTGGTTTGGAACGACATGAGGGTGAGTAATTGAGTAAAGTAATCCCTTTAATATATATCTGGTGACATTTTTAGAAATCAGGCCCTCACTGTATATAGTGGAAACAGGCACACACATGCACACTTAACATCTAAACTAGGTCTGAATACAGTGCGCCCCATGGAGAATTAGCCCATTTTGTCCATTCTACAGAAGGCTGATTAGATGCGCTCACATGCTCACTGATGGATATCTCACACACTTTGATGTTTTCTTACCCATCAATCTAATAAGATTAGCAGAAGCTTCTTTATATCTGCCTTTCTTCTTACTCTTAAGAAGAGAACGAATGAACAGAAGGCCATTAGAGGAGATCGATAGGTGAAGCTGTAGTCAGTTTTATGTACGGTAAAATCAGGTTTGTGGCGAGTGTGTTAGGAGAACAGTAAATGAACCCTGTATTATTTAAAGTGTCTGCTTTTGTGCTTTTGTCAGCAGTGACCTATATCAACAAAATTTCCAGACACATGTACACGCACGTGTGTGTATTTGCGCGCACAGCTTCTCGTGTTGTCTCTCGACTGCATCTCACTTGAGGGGATTTAAGATCTATCAGATTTAAATTCGACCGAGGCTTGAAACTCTGCGATTCTTTGAAGTCTAACGAACTCAACATTTTTAAGCAACTTCAAACGACAACACGACTATCGCTTCTGGTCTCAGAAGGAACATTAATTAATTTCCATTTTCATCTTGAAGGATAAATAAATCACACAAAAAGAGGTTTACAACACCAAACAGATTGAATCCTGTTAGTGCTGTAGCATTTAGCCCAATGATTTGACAGAAGCTAAAAACTCCATTATTTAAAATAAATACAAATAAAAACAGTCAAATGTAGCCCTCAGGTTTTTTGCAATTAAATTATTGTCATAGATAGGATATAAGATATTAATTTTGATTGATTCATTAATTCGGTACATTTTTTTTAGACTGTGTTACCTCTCTCTGCATCTGTTGCCATTGGTCGGCACTTGTTTTCGCTAATTGAACATGTTGTTTTGACGCTTATTGGGTTGGGAATGTCTGAGAAGTGACGTACTGTAATCTGGTGATTGTCCGTGTTGGTTGCTGTCTGTAGGTGTAGTGTGAATTGGCCTAAAAGCTACTGAACTACTAGTCGAGAGCAGTTGGTTTTTATCTTTTTCTTATCATTGTTTTTGTTGTTGTTTTTTTAATTAATATGAACCTAAAAGACAGTGACAGTTCTTTTAGGCTGTGTTTACACTATAAGGAGTGATACTCTGATATCTTGACAAAGATCTACTTTTTTGTTTGTTTGTTTGTTTGTTTGTCTTTTTGCATTCTCTTTTAAGGAAGCTTGTGTCTGCCATGGAATAAAACAATTCAAAAGATCATTGCGACTTTTTAATTGATAATTATGACTTTTTTTTTCAGAATTGCGAGGTATAAACTCACAATTGAAAGAAATAAAGACAGAATTGTGAGATAAACTTGCAATTGCGAGAAATAAAGTCAGTATTGTGAGATATAAACTTGCAATCGAGAGAAACAAAGTCAGAATTGCAAGATATAACCAACTGTGAGAAATAAATTCAGAATTGTGAGATATAAACTTGCAGTAGCGAGAAATAGTCAGAATTGTGAGATAACTTTAAATTGCGAGAAATAAAGTCAGTATTGTGAGATATAAACTTGCAATCGAGAGAAACAAAGTCAGAATTGCAAGATATAACCAACTGCGAGAAATAAAGTCAGAATTGTGAGATAGAAACTTGCAATAGCGAGAAATAGTCAGAATTGTGAGATATAAACTTGCAATTGCGAGAAATAAAGTCAGAATTGTGAGATATAAACTTGCAATCGAGAGAAACAAAGTCAGAATTGCAAGATATAACCAACTGCGAGAAATAAAGTCAGAATTGTGAGATATAAACTTGCAATCGAGAGAAACAAAGTCAGAATTGCAAGATATAACCAACTGCGAGAAATAAAGTCAGAATTGTGAGATATAAACTTGCAATCGAGAGAAACAAAGTCAGAATTGCAAGATATAACCAACTGCGAGAAATAAAGTCAGAATTGTGAGATATAAACTTGCAATCGAGAGAAACAAAGTCAGAATTGCAAGATATAACCAACTGCGAGAAATAAAGTCAGAATTGTGAGATATAAACTTGCAATCGAGAGAAACAAAGTCAGAATTGCAAGATATAACCAACTGCGAGAAATAAAGTCAGAATTGTGAGATATAAACTTGCAATCGAGAGAAACAAAGTCAGAATTGCAAGATATAACCAACTGCGAGAAATAAAGTCAGAATTGTGAGATATAAACTTGCAATCGAGAGAAACAAAGTCAGAATTGCAAGATATAACCAACTGCGAGAAATAAAGTCAGAATTGTGAGATATAAACTTGCAATCGAGAGAAACAAAGTCAGAATTGCAAGATATAACCAACTGCGAGAAATAAAGTCAGAATTGTGAGATATAAACTTGCAATCGAGAGAAACAAAGTCAGAATTGCAAGATATAACCAACTGCGAGAAATAAATCAGAATTGTGAGATATAAACTTGCAATCGAGAGAAATAGTCAGAATTGTGAGATATAAACTTGCAATAGCGAGAAATAGTCAGAATTGTGAGATAACTTGCAATTGCGAGAAATATAGTCAGAATTGTGAGATATAAACTTGCAATCGAGAGAAACAAAGTCAGAATTGCAAGATATAACCAACTGTGAGAAATAAAGTCAGAATTGTGAGATATAAACTTGCAATCGAGAGAAATAGTCAGAATTGTGAGATGTAAACTTGCAATCGAGAGAAACAAAGTCAGAATTGCAAGATATAACCAATTGCGAGAAATAAAGTCAGAATAAACGTGCAGTATAATCTCGCAATTCTGACATTTTTCTCGCAATTGCAAGTTCATATATGTCCTAATTCTGACTTTTTTTCTTGCATATGCAAGTTTATATCTCGCAGCTCTTCTTTTCTCAGAATTGTGAGATAAAGTCGCAATTGTGAGTTAGAAAGTTTAATTCTGAGGAAAAAAGATTGCTTATATCTCATAATTCTGACTTTTTTACCTGCAATGGTGACTGTTTCTCATGCAATTCTGAGGAAAAAAAAGATGTAAACTCGCAATTGTGAGGAAAAAAAAAGTCAATTGTGAGATAAAAAGTTGAAATTACCTTTTTTATTTTTTATTCAGTGGTGGAAACAAGCTTCCATACTCTTTAGACTTAACTGACCATGTTTATACTCAATACTAATGATACCATGGAACGAATGCTATAGTTACAATCTTTAATTTTTTTATTTTATTGTATTATCAATTTGGTACTGTAGAACTAGTACTGTTTGTATAGTTTTATACTGATCTATGTTTGATGCAAATAGAAAATATAGAGATAAAAGATAAAAGTCTTGAGAAACAAAGAGCTTGGAGAAAATGAAAGGTAGATGCAGAGAGAGAGAGAGAGAGAGAGAGAGAGAGAGAGAGGAGTTTAAAGTCTGCAGTAGCAGCCTTAATTCAATAAAGCTGTATTGTAAGAAAATGAAAAGTCTTGTAGGGAGTCATTAGGCGATGTGTGGTTGCTGGCATTGACACAATGCCACAGGGAGATGCCAGCCCAGTAGCAATAAACCGAGTGTGTGTCTGCGAGAGAAAGTGCGTATAAGTGGGCGAGGTAAGCAGCCCTCATGTTCTTTTTATCTCTTTCTATGATTTCAGATATGTTTTACAGTGCAGTAGTTCAAGGTTATAGAAAAACAGAATATATTTGCTTTTTATTATTTATTAGCTTATGTATTAGATCATGTAGTCCTTAAGAGTTTTTCAAATTATTCTCTTAAAACATAAATAATAATACATTTTGATACTTCAATTTAAATCATATACTTACATTTTGGTTGCAAGGTGCCTACAAAAAAGTCTGCTTTTTGTTTTTTTCTATAATATAGTATATATCGGTCTTTTGATTGGTAATTAACCTAATTGTGCTTGTGGTTTATTTGCCAATTTCTGATTTGCTAGTTAATTAGTTTATTTCCTATGGATCATTAGTCCATTTCCATAGTCTTTTACTTTTACTGTTTAGTGCCGGGAAAATAGTGACAACTTTTAATCAGTGTTTCGCTGGTGTATATGTTTTTAAATTTGTATTTCTAAATATTTCTAAATATATTGAATATATTGTTCTTTTTTTTTAACCAAATAAACATATATATTTATATGTATACATGAAATAGGTCTCACATCTTCATTTAACCAATAATTTCATCAATGTTATATTATAATTTAGTAGTTATAGCAGTTTCCTGAATTGTATATCTCAATCTTTGAATTTGTGGTGGCTCTGGTTTTTGGGATTCCAAGTCGTGGGGATTGCAGTTGCAACTGCATATAACAGTTCAAGCTCCTGTGCCCTGATTCAATTAGACCTAATGTCAACAGCTCACTGTAGCTTGCTGCCAGATTTCCCTTATTTTGAAGAGCCATGGGAGTGGGTGAGATCCAGACTTCTCTCCAAGAAACAGTGAGCTGTCCTCAGCCTGAATGAGGACTTTGGAGCCCTGCAGGGTAGAGAGCTGGAGCTCATTTCAAGACATCTCTACTTGGATGGTATAGTTGGCAGCCTTCTGACACAGATATACCCTCCCACACACTCATACGGTCAGTTCTTTACCACCAAAGTTCAGTCCCTGAGGTTGGCAGTAATAATAAGCAGCATTGCAGGTGCAGCGGTCTGAACTGGGGGAAATAAATGAGTGTTTATCCTTCCCATCCTTGCCGCTGAGGGACAGCTGAAAGTTATCAGCTTTCCACCAACTGTCAGAGTTAGAGTCAGAGCATGGGTTAAAGTACTAGTTCAACTAAAAATAAAAATTCTGTCTTCATTTACTCCCCTCGTGTCGTTCCAATCCCATATGGAACACAAGATTGTTTCAACTGTTCTTGTCTATATAATTAAAGTCAGTGATCATGTGTGCGGTGACCTTCGAAGAGTTGTTAATTTATCAGCTGTCATGAATTGCATGCTCCTCTTCATCAGCTGCCTAATGTATGTTTTATGCATGTGAAGGACATAGGCTACTATTCATTATGGCTCATCTCTTTCCTTAGCATAAAGCCACATTGTGTCAGTGTTATTGATATATGTTGCACTAGAAGCCCAGAGCAATTTTCCTCTGCACTCCTATAGATTAATGATTGTGCAGTTGCTTGGTGACTCGAAGGACAGCCCATAATATACCACAGATTGGCAGTGAATTCCATTGGAGGGGTGCGGAGCATCTCATACATATTTAGTACATATACAAAGGCATCATTTAAGGGTTGAACTTCAGTGCTCAAACCTTTCTTTATGATGAGGTCGCACCCATTTACAGGGTTTAAAGTTCTATACTTGGGCTTTTTAAGCTTCTCAAAGAACTTGTTTCTCCTTTTAAGTTTTACTATCATTATCTGGCCTTCAAAATTTGAACTTCTAAATCTCATTATAAAATTATTTTTCAATTATGTTTGTATTCCAGTTCATTTTTGAAAGATAATCATTTACACAGTTACTGTCATAACTTGTTTTCATGACAAATTTATTTTAACATACATTAAATATTCTAGACATTACTAACAGGCAAAGTAAATATAATGAATATATAAGCTAATATAGTGCATATATTTAGAGAAATGTTACTTCATTTCTCTAGTGATCTATCATGCTGTGGACACTAAATGACTTGCCTGAGGTAAATGTAATGCTACGTGAGATATTATTCTCAAGCTGTTTTATTGATGTCTTTCCGCGGTTAAAACACCGGTTAAGAGATTACATGTAAACATATCTATACATAGAAAGTCTGTTCTTCTTCTGTGCTTTTTCCTGTTGTGGCGGTTAGCAAACAGTGTTGCATTACCGCAGTGTGGATCACCTGTGACTGGCTGTATTTGTCGTCTGACTGTATACACCGAATCATGACGTCCATACCGTGATGGTTCGGGAAGAATACATGTACCGTTACATCCCTACTGAATAATATTTCTGACAAATAAAACATTTGTGTCAAATAATGCCTTGTAAATTTTGTTGTTAAATTTATATTGCTGAGTGTCTCTTCACATGTTTGTCTTAAGTAAATTACGTCAAGTTTTGGCTAGAATTGCCTAACCATTACACTCACCCCTCTAAACTGTCATCACATCACAACACCAATTTATTTGGTTTTACTCGCACTGCTCCAAGCGGGATTTGACTCTGCATCAATCGGCATTGGAGGCGGGATGCTAACAAGGACGCTTAAATACTACTGCCTCTAGCATTGGTTTCTATTGTGCCTCTTGAGGCCACGAGAGTGAGGTTTAGCTGCACAGGTCTCATTAGATGGACTCCATTTACATCTCACCCCCCTAAACCTCACTCAAATCAGCATCAACCAGCATTGATCAGCATCAACCGACATTGGAGCTGGGCGTGCTAACAAGGACACGTCAGTCGGTCAGTTTTGGAGAATATAGTGTACATTGATCTGTTTGATGCAGACACCTTAATTGATGTCCTTTAAATTATGATAAGCTTGTAGTTTCATAAGCTACAGTTTTCCCTAAAACATGGGTATCCCCTGTTTGCCTAATAGTTTAATTACTGACCCAACTGTTGAGATGCAACAATGGAGAACATGAAGGGGTATGTAGAAACAAGGTCAACACAAGATACTGCTGATACCACAACAATACAAGAGCTACGAGTGACAGAATAAGTGAGTGAGAGAAATGTCAAGTTGGTTACGGGAGACAGACATACAAAAGGACGGATTTTTGGGGGTCAGCGGGTTGACTGAATGATGATGTCTGCCAGTCTTTCCTGATCATTTTTTTTATTATTATTATTAAACATGTTCCCCTTTCACCCTTCGTCTTATATATGCTATCAGTTAAGCCTAGGTAGGTTTATGTGTGTCCTGGTAAGTGTCTATTTGCCTTTGTCTTCTGATCAAACTGTAGGCTCAGATATAATTGGGTGTGTTTGTCTTTGCTTCACTGAGCGTGAGCCAGTTAATTGGTCTATATCCTTGGAGGCTGATCGATTGGCCAGTCCAGTTATCCAGTTATAGGCTTTGTGATGAAGGTGTGGGAGGAACCATTTGATCTTTCTAAGCCGTGATTGGCCGATAGATGTCCACTTTGATGTGAAAAAAAAATCTGCTTTCATGCCTCCTATCGCCTCACACCAGACCTGGAAACAGCGCTGTAACTTAGAAACCAACCTTTCCCCATCAGGCCTCGGGCCTGACATACCTGCAATTAAAGCCACACACATGCAGCAGACTTGACCTTCATTCTGAGCTGGAAATATGGTGGCAAATGCAGGGCATCTGGGGGTTAGGGAGTTTTTTTTCAGAGCTCTGGTTTGATTTTAAACCCCCTGGCTTTGAACAAGCCTAAAGACTCATGCAGAGATTAAAGATCTAACTGCTCAAACAGAACACAGTATTAGAAATATGAGGATGTGGGCTGTGTTAAATACAGGTTATTAGAATATCGCTTGGTGTTTTTGTCAGCTGCAAGGTCCAGATTGTGCTGATCGTCGGAAAAGTAATGGCATTTTGAGATGATAGTGGATGGAGGGAGGAGGAGATGTGCTGCGGATATGCAAAATTCATCAAATGACTGTATGCTTCATCTGTCTCCCACTCTTTTTTTTTTCTTTCTCCAGGGCAGGACCGCAGTGAAGCAGCTCTGATAAAGCGTTTTAAGGGGGATGGGGTTCGCTACAAGGCCAAACTCATCGGGATAGATGAGGTCACTGCCGCAAGAGGAGACAAACTCTGTCAGGATTCAATGATGAAACTCAAGGTGTGTGTGTTGGTTGCTTTCTACACATTATTTATTTATTTTTGTTGCCGTTGGTGTTTCTGTATATTGGTCAATGACATGATTTTATTTGACTAATTTATTCAAAATTACATAAAAAATCTAATTCATACATACAAGGACTTGAATACACCTCTTCTGATCTCTTTACTGTTATTGTTTATTTAAAATAGAATATTTAACCAAGACTTAATTTCACTGCTTCTTAATACTTGAAAAACTATTGAAAAACTACTATATCTTCTTCCAGAGAGACCTGAAACCAGACTGTCCTCCAAAAATAAAAAACGACCCCATAGGTCGTTTTTCAAGCACCTTATTATGACCTATATTTACGTTTTAAAGTCATGCGCCCTCTAGCTGGCGTAAAAATAATGACAGTGTCGTGTTACGTCTGTCGTCATGAAATGACGTATGACTGTCGTTACCAATCAAATTGCGTGTTCATTTAAATGCAATGTGTGGACTTTTTACACCATTTCTCCTATTTCCATTTAGCAAAAATCATTTATTTATTAACGACTACACCCACCCCACCCCTAAACCTACCCTTAGTGATTTATACTGCATATACACTTTATGAGCACATGCGTTCCCTGGGATCGAACCCACGATCGCATGATCACATGATTGCATATTGTTATTGCAATGCTCTGCCTATTAAGCTACTCGAAACCTGAAATATGACGCAGATAAAAGGGAACAATGCATTAAAATGAAAGTGTCCTGTTGTCGATAGGAGCGCAACTTTAGTAAACGCTCCTATGAGTCGTATTTCAGGGAAGTGACAAACGACCTGTATAGGCGTATTGGTTGAAGAACATGTTGCCTGAAACCTATAATTAACTTTATTTTAAAACAATAGGACAAAATGCCTTTGGCAGTACTCATTTAAATAGCCAGATAAAGGTGTAACTTCAGTAGCTTGAATGAATAAACCACATCCATCAGATTGGGTAATGAGCCGTGTGAACAGCAGGGGTCACACTACTGTGTGTATATGAGTTGCTCTGTTTGTGTATGGATGTGCACCTCTGATACACATCGTCTTCAGTGTATTTTTATTGTACATTCACCGTAAATCGCTCTCTTTTCACCAGTGTTTAGATTGGTTTCTTGGTGTGTTTGAGAGAAAGGGTCATTTTGCCATCCGATTTGCATGTTGGTCTGATTGGAATGTCCAGACTGTTATTGATCAGAGCTGTTTACCTCTCACTCATCCAGACACATAATCTATACTCATATTCCCACAGTCCTCCACTCCTTAGCAAACAAATGAGTCCCATGGTGTCATTTTTAATCTCTTATTCCTCTCTCACTATCTTTATGTCTCTCTGTTCATCGTGCTGCTGGTGAGGAGAGTTTCAACGACAGTTTGACTTGAGTCATTTCATATAATCCCCATCCTCCCTTGATAATCAGCCCACGCACTGCTATAAAAACTTTCTTAACATCGTCTGTCCAGCTTTGCTCTGGACTTCCCCTGGACTGCACAAAGACATCTCTTCTTCACTCCAGCAGCACTTAAATGCACACACTCCCACTTCTGAGTTTGAAATGTCAGAGCTTGTGCTCTTTTCACCATGATCTCCCAGCTACTGGCATTAGAACGGCTCATTCATCATCCCGCCAGCACATATGGATAGGCATAATGGTGTGCTAACATACATCATACGACTGACGGATGCTGCTCCCTGCACACTCGGAAGGAAGATCAAGAAACGGGCTCATCTGATTGGCGAGGATGGATTACGGTCCTGGAAGACTAGAGGGCTCCAGCTGCTTGGAGGATCGCCCACACCCACCCCAAACGCTCACATTGGAATGGATTGGACATATGACGCAAGCTTAATTTAAAAACCATTTTTGACTTTGCTTTAACATAATTGCAACTTTATATTTTGCAAATTTGACTTGACTAGTAGCTTATAAAAATTGAGTGTGATATCTTTTTATCACAGAGACGGATTCTGGCAAAAGCGACGTACAACCATCTGGGGTGGCACTTTTCTCTCCATACTGCTTTTAGCTTCTCTATCACTCTTTTGCAGCAGTTTAACAGAAGGATGGCACTTTCCTTTCCTCCTACCCCTCTTGTTGAAAAATAATTGCATCCAGTGTGAATTGTGCGTGGGTGAACAGCACAGATTAATCATGTCAGTGAATTACAAAATAAAATTCATTGTTGTTTGCTTTATTAAAAGTGCAAAATATACTAATACATTCGAACATGTACTTATTCAGTCACTTCTGTTTCTGTTTATTTGTAGTCACAGGAAAGTATGTTTACATCACATTTAGAAAGAATTCTAATTTTTACATATTTGCCACTAAAAATACAACCTGAGGAGCTTTAGCAGTTTCTCCAGTGACAGTCTAATTACAGTTATATTTTCAGTCAGAGAAACAGAGGAAGCTCCCGGAGTTGCTTTATTTTATGAGATATGCAGAGCTAAATATGGATATCAGACAGTCCGGTAAGAGATGAGATTTACTGACAGATAAAATAAATATATGATTGTGATAGCCTATATGATTTGTCTGATTTCTTCAAGCGGTCATATTTAGCATGTTTACTATGGTAATGGTTAGCATACATAGTCTTTTTCATTGCATTTAAATATTTCTGATTTATACAGTGATCAGAATCCAAATCAGATCACCAACAGAAGTTATTTCAAACGCTGCTGTCTGAAAGTGAGTTTTGAGCTAAAATTATTTTAAAAGTTTTTAATGCTGATGTTAGCTGGTTAGGTATATGAAATCATCCGCGGCGCTGCCGTCTCCAGACTCAGATAAACTCTGCCTTTGTTCTTAACCATCCGCTTTGGACCAAGGTATTCAACGGGCCAAAAAAACCTTGGCCGTTGGCCCCGAGGAAGCCCAGACAAGGCCCAAACAAGCCCCGGAAGTGACTGTGGAAACGCACGCCCACCTTTGGCCCAACAGTGAAAATGCCATTCATGCTTGCTGATTGGTCGATCCACCAATCATCAAAAGAAGCAGTGATCCCCAGGAAAAAAAGCTGATCTTCTCCACAGTGGGCTTTTAAGGGTTAAAGGTGCAAAATGTAAGAATTTTGCAGTAAAATATACAAAAACCACCAGGCCAGTGTTATACACTGCGTTCCAAATTATTATGCAAGTGACATATCTGTAAGATTTTAGTACAATAAACATTCAGATTTTAGTTTTTCTAAGAAAATGTTTGTTTGTTTATTTATCAATGTCTTTTTAGATAACTGGTATCAATCTCAGACAAAATAATTTGCCAGATCTATGGAAACCCTACTTAGAGGTTGTTCCACATTATTAAGCAAGTCACAGTTCTCATGCAATATGGGGAGGAAGAAAGATCTTTCTGAAGATGAAAAGCATGAAATGGTGCAATGTTGTGCAAAAGGCATGAAAACAACTAATATTGTGTGAAACTGAATGGAGATTATCGAATTATCATAAGATTTGTGAGTGATTTAGAGCACTGCAGAACTCGGTCAGATAAAGGTTGATAAAGGCTTATTAAGGAAAGTTTCTGTCAAAAAACTTAATTGTATTAAAAGGGCAGCTATAAAAAAGCCAGTGTTGAGCAGAAAACAGGTATTTGAAGCTTCTGGTGTCTCTGGAGACTCAAGAAGCTCTCCATGCAGGCTGGCAGTTGTGCGTAAAGATGCATTTCAGCCACTCTAAACCAAACCTCACAAAGAGAAACATTTACAATGGGTGTAGAAATACATGAAGACTCATTTTTAAAAAGTTGTATTCACTGACTAATGCCGTACTACAATGGATGGTCTAAATGGATGGATTTCTGGATGGTTGGCGAATGGCCACCACGTTCCAACAAGACTGCGACGTCAGCAAGGAGCTGGCAGGTGATGATTTGGACTGGAATATTGGGACATGAGATGGAGGGCATTTAAATGACTTTTGCAAGATATGTGGAGTTCATAACTGGCCATTTTCAGCTATGGTATAAAAAGGAGGACAGTGCCTTCTGAAATACAATGCACTATGCACTATCCCATGCTGCAAAGAAAACACCACAGCAATAAAACTGTTTGAAAATGTATTTTTACACCCACTGTAAATGTTTCTCTTTGTGAGGTTTGGTTAGTGGTGGCTAAAATGCATCTTTACGCACAACTGCCAGCCTGCATGGAGAGCTTCTTGAGACTCCAGAGACACCAGCAGCTTCAAATACCTGTTTTCTGCTCAACACTGGCTTTTTTTATAGCTGCCCTTTTAATAAAATTAAGTTTTTTGACAGGGACCTTCATTAATAAGCTTTTATCTGACCGAGTTCTGCTGTGCTCTAAATCACTCACAAATCTTATGATAATTTGATAATCTCCATTCAGTTTTCACACAATATTAGTTGTTTTCATGCCTTTTGCACAACTTTGCACCATTTCATGCTTTTCATCCTCAGAAAGATCTTTCTTCCTCCCCATATTGCATGAGAACTGTGACTTGCTTAATAATGTGGAACAACCTCTAAGTAGGATTTTCATAGATCTGGCAAATTATTTAGTCTGAGATTGATTCCAGTTATCTAAAAATACATGGATAAATAAACAAACAAACATTTTCTTAGAAAAACTAAAATCTGAATGTTTATTGTACTGACATCTTACTGATATGTCACTTGCATTATAATTTGGAAAGCAGTGTATATTTTATTCACTTGAGTACTTACAATATCCCAAATGTTTGCAACTATTTGTAAATTGTGAAAAAATAGCAATTTTAACCAAGGCTGCGGGACGTGTGAGGAATCGCCTGTCAATGGCATCATTCCCGCGTTACCCTCGGTTTCCGGTTTTATTTTGTAGAAACCATGGAAACACCAAAGACGCTTTAATATATTACATGTTTTAATAGACAAGGGAACATCTGTGTGGTTACGTTTATAGTCAGAAAACTAATCATTGTTATATAGCTCAACACGTTTAGTCTTATTGTTTAAATCTAATTTTCTTGATTTTTTGCGAGTACCATGCTTTACCATGCCTCAGAGAAAAACACTATTTTGTCAAGTAGCTAACATAGCATAATCAGATGCAGATTCATTTTTAGTAACAGTAATACAGCATTTTGTCCATCATACAATACGTTTTAAAATTAATTACATGCCATTTATCAACACAAGCATTTATTATTATATTCTAAAATTGATCTATCTTATTGCAGTGTGCAACAAGTGTCTCAGAGCAGCCGCCGAGCGAACACGCAGAGTAACGCTATAACATAATTTTCAACACACTCAAATGTATCTAATATGATAAACAGAGCTGTGTTACCTCATACTTATGACCGGAAAAGCGGAAGCGGTGCCGGTGACTGTGGCATAGTAAAAGTTCCGCTGCACGTGAGGCGTGTGTTGCGCAATCGCTCCAGCTCCTCGTTCAGCTCCCACAACACTCGCTTCTGCTCTGCTTCATACTACAGTAACGTTAATAATCTCATCCATGAACATGATTTCTTCCCGAGTCCTATCCAAATTCTTTTCCACCGACCATTGAGATGAAGACCAAATATCCCAAGATTCCGAGCTTAAACTTGGCGTTATCAAGCTTCGCCTTTGTTTTGAATAGACCTCTAGCGACCTCTAGCGGACAGAAAATATTACATAGTGCACCTTTAACTGTAAAAATGGACAGTCAGTGTTTCAGACTTTGGCTGATAGCTAATTTTCTCAATTTGCTAAAGAGAGTATGGTTTCTCTATATTCTTCTCTCTCATATTCTCTCTGTTATTTCTCTTATAAATAAATTGGCTGCATTTATACTGTCAAACAATTCCGATTTTTTTCCTCTGATGTCTGGCTTTTTTTTTTTTTCGATTTGAACCACTTGTTTTTTAAAGGTTTTGCTGGCATGCGAGGGATATATTAATGATATTATATGTTTTTAACTAGTTCCTCATCTGCATGTAGAATGACATAGTGAGTTAATTTACCGTAAAATGCAGTGTTGCCCAATTATTTGTGCAAACCACTGGACAGTGCCAAGTGGATTCAATTATTTGCTGGAAGCGCAGGCCAGTTTTGTCCACAGTTTCATTGGGTAGTGGAGGTCTATTCACACTTCACACAGATAATGCAGTATAATTTGCTATTTCATTGCTCTTTGTTCTCAGAACAATGGTTTAATTAGCATACATTGCTATAAGCAATGTTTTGAAATGTGTGCATATAATTTTTTTGGTTTGATGGTTTGATGTCTAGTTTTAAATGACCATCACTACAGAAAGATGCTTTTTGTCAGCATAATAGTGTAGATATGGCATTCATTGGCATAGACCCTGATGTCTTCAATCACTCCACACCAGCAAATATCAGAACCTCCAATCCAGAAATGGTTGAAAACAAGGAGAAAATGAATCAATTTCTTTACATAACAGCTAATGCTCCCCAAGGATTGCAGCAAATAGCGAAAGCTGCCGTTCCCTGCTCTGTTTCTGTTTTATCTTCATTTCGTCTTTTCTCATGTTTCTGTTTTCATCTTCTTGTCTGCAGGGAATCGCAGCCTCTGCGCGGTCTAAAGGAGAACACAAACAGAAAGTTTTTCTCACTGTGTCCTTTGGAGGGATCAAGATCTTCGATGAGAAGTCGGGGGTGAGTCGGGGGAGTGGTTGAGAGTTGGGGGCAGTGGGAATTGTTTCCTGTCACTACCCATGATCCTTTGAAGCAAGTGTCTGAGCTACAAATACAAAGCCACAGATGCCTAACCTGGTTTCTGTTTGTTTCATCTACGAAAACGACATTTTGTGTTTTTCATTACTTTGGAAATGTGTTGAAGCTAATGTCTAGTTGACATCTGTTTTCTTTTTCTCTCATCACTGTATTGACGAATGACAGGAAAGTGCTATAAAGAAGGCTAGTCAGCATCAGTAAAAACGTATGTACTTAATTGCATCAACAAACACAAGATGAGCCAGGGCGTCCAATTCAAAGACAAATGATTCTTTAGAAATGGTTCTTTTACATGAGCTTAGCTTGTGACTTAGCAATTTGAATCAGACTAAAGGCCCCGTTCACACCAAGAATGATGACAATAAAGATATAATCTATAACAATATCTATATTAGCGTTCACAATGCATAACTGACTTCCTAAACTGTGAGTCATTTCTTGGTTATGTCTCTTTTGGAATTAACTTTTTCCCCGCCATTGACGGAATTTTCAGTCATTAAAGCCCAAAGTATGCTTTGTTTTTTTACGCGTGCACTAGTGTACATGCACAGTCGAACACACAGCCTTGCAAAGTGTACTTCATTTGACTCGTACACGTACACGTACACCATGCGCAGTTTTGGTACTTTCACTTTAACCACTTTTAGATGGTACTTTCTAGCCTCTTCGCACAATATCTTGTCTATGTAGGCCTCCATTGTTGCTGTAGCTTGCATGCGTTCCGGTCTGTTCTGTTTATGCAGTTTTTCTATTTTTCCTTGTAAATTGATGCCCCAAAGGGCACGGTTGCCACCTTGTGGATAAACTAATTACTGCAAGAAAAAAAAACTCTTCTACACGTACTCTTCTGATGACGAAATTCGCAAATGAGATTTTCTCAGCTGTTTGTTCAAAATGTTGCTTTTTTTATTAAGCTTACTCACATATAACTAAATATTCTGGGGGGCATGAAATTTTGTGAAAATTATCAACAACGCAGTGGCTTGCAACTTTTTCTAAAAAACGCTGGTGGGGAAAGAGTTTACTGGATCTCTCAATGATATATTTTAGGTTTGTGAGATTTATCAGTCTCTGGTATTCTGATAAAAATGCATATTACAAAAATAGTATTGAACATTGTTTATTGTAAGAGGTACAATTATAAGGTTGAATCAACTTTTGTTTAGGGGTTAACAAGCATATTGCTTTTTAAAATGGCTGAAATTCTCTTTCAAAACAGGACATGCATATAGGGCAAAAATACATTAAGTTTTACTAGAGTGACAGCATTAATCTGAAATATTATAATTTATACCGGAAATAACTGCTCCGCAGTATCTGTCTATAACCAGCTGAAATGTGTACTGTCCTTCAAATTTCTGTTTGCGCAAAAGTACCAATTATTTCACAGACGTAACTCGGGAAAACATAGCTGAATGTTCAATTTTGACATCTATTTTATAGTCTAGTGCTCATGGCTCTTCAAGAGGCCCTCATTTTCTAGGCCTCAAAAGTTTGGGTCGATGGAAAAGATGGTTTCTGTGTGTTAGCGTGCGGTTGCTCTAAGCAGGCTTGAGTCTGCTCTACGTTGGGCGGGGGTGAGGTGATCCTTTGGGAGAGGTAAGCTTGTGTTAATGATGCGTTTTAAAGAGAGGAGCGCTCTCCGGGGAAATCAGAGAAGCCTAATTGAACAGACTTCTTAGAATAGAACAACCGTAGCTTTACAAGACCCATCTGCAGGGCCCTACTCCATCTTGATGGAGAGTAAATGGCAATAACAGCCAGTGAATCACACCTGAGCTGGTTATAAACGGAGTGAATAATGCGTATTTATGAAGTATCAGACCGGATCACGTACACCTAAGTGCTGTTTCACAGGAGGAGAGTTTGAAAGAGGAGTTTGTGACAGTTATTGATTCGCCTCTTTCTTTTTTGTTGTGAAGTGCCATTAAGCCCTTTTGGTTTGAAACCAGTTTGGACATTATTTTCGAAAAGATGAAGCAAATCTCAAAGAGTGTTTTTTGCCATTGGCTTCGTTAGTCCTGCATTGATTTGCTTTGTTTTATTTACAGCATTTCACCGAGGTGTAAATTGCATAATTTGTCAGTTTAATTCAGTTTTAATTATTTGTTTTTGATGATATTGTCATGTAAATGTTTTTTTGTTTTTTTACATTTGTTTAACATCCTTATTAGGTGAGCTTAGTCATTTTTTTTTTCACTTAAAAATGTTTTATAACAAAAAAAGTATTTTCAGCGTTCGTCATATCAGTGTTGCTAGAAACATTGTTTTATTGTATATAAGACACTTGGCACTCGATGAAAAGTTATACATAATGCTGCAGTATAAAGTTCAATATCACTGTTGATATTAGTTAGTGAAACAGTTTGTGATATCAGTTGAAACAAATAAAAATGTGCACTTTCCACTAAAAAAGGTTTACATCTAAGTAAATTAGAAGAACCTTTAACATGTATGTTTAAAAAGGCATGGACCCAGATGAGTTAAAATCCTAGAAAAAGCAGTTTTATTCTACATAAAGTGGGTCGCCCCTTCATGGTGGCCACCATTTTGAGATCACATGACCAGCTGTGGCTTTGCAATTAAGTTAGTACTTCCAACATTTGTCATAGTGTTGCCAGAAACATTGATTTATTCTACGTAAGACATATGGCACGTCAGTGAAAAGTTTTGCGTAATGCTACATCCATGCCCGTAGGTGTCGGTATAAAGTTCAATATCACTGTTGTATCAGTTTGTCTGTCTAACTAAAAGGTGCAATTTCCACTAAAAATGTTTTACACCTAAAGAAATTAGAAGTACCTAACAAGTACTTTTAACAGGTATGTTTAGCAAGGTGCGGACTATTCTCTAGCCATTGCGCGTACATTGGTTGTACACTCATTATTGCAGTGCATTGTGCGATTGAATGAGTGCACTCGAAATCACACTGTGATTTCGGACACCAATACCAATGGCTGTCCCTTCAAATTGTGCTGTCTTTAATGGTATAGGGGGCGATTTTGGACACAACAATTGTGTTATATAAGGTGGGGCGCTCCTTCGTAGTGGCAGCCATGTTGTGATCACATGACCAGATGACACACTGTACACTATGCACTTATACACTATGTACACTATGTTAAATAATTGCATCACCCGGGTATTTAAAGTGCACTTTTTCTTTTTGAAATTTTCAGTGTGAACACACTTGCACTATGTATACTACAAAATGGCATAGAATAGTGCATAAGTACACAAATTGGGATGCACCTTTTGTCTTTGTTGTTCTATCAGGTTAGTACACAAACACAAACTGCAGATTAATTTATCTCAAACGCTTGAGATTGGCTTGTCTCACACCAGTCAACTGCAATAACATTGCACGAACTGGTGGGGGCAGCAGAGAGGCCAATATTGTTATATTATTTTAGAAGACAAATAAGAGCCAGCAAAATACAACTGATCTAAAGAAACCTAAGAGCCAAAAAAATAAAAAATTGGTTCTAAGACCTGTAACCACGTTTTTCAGAGCTAAATTATGTTTCAGCTGCCAATCTAGATGTAAATACACTATAGTATTTTATAGAGAACAGCCAGTGTGGCTGATGAATCTTTGTTCAAGGTTCGGTGTTGCACCGATGAGGGCCGGTGATAAATGAGAGGTTACTATGTGAGCACAGTGTGCTCTGTTGTCATGGCGCCAGGAGGTGACCTACATGACAAGGTTTTAATCTGTCATTGATGCGTCTGATCTATTAGCACCATGACCTTTTGCTCTCGTTTGTGAGTGTGCATGTGTCTGAGTGTGTATGTGTTTAAGTGTCACACTACAGTTGCATCACATAGCATTTATCAAGTTGTACTGCTGTTGGTTTAGCTCTGAAACTAGTGCAGCTATAGTGTTTTAATCAGATGTCATTTTTGAAATTTATATTTTCACACTGGACAGTTTAAAGGGAATGTTCACCCCAGAATGAAAATTCTGTCGTCATTTACTCACCCTCAATTTGTTCCAAACCTGTATGAGTTTCTTTGTTCTGTTGAACACAAAATAAGATATTTTGAAGAATATGGGTAGCCAAACAGTTTGTGAACTAAACCTTTAAAAACTTTTTACTTTGGCGAGTGTTTAATTTGGACCCTGAGACTGAGCCAACGCAATGAGCCGGATTGATGCTCTGTCCTCTCTATTACTGGGTCTTATAGTGTTTGCAGTGGTACGCGCAGGGTTTAGAGATGTTATTGAGTAATAGAGGGTAGTGTGTGTGAGAGAGAGAGTTGCAGTCTGGGTTGTTGATCACATTGATGGTTTATAAGGTAAGATGACTGGACCATGTCATAGTGGCTGTGCTGGAAGTAATTTGATTTTAGATGTGCTGTCTGCTGCTTCCGACAAAGCTATACTTCATATATGCACCTCTTTTTTATTGCTCTCTTTTTCTGTAGCTCATTTCATACCACTTACAAATGACATAAGTCCCCCCACATGTCTTCTCTTTTTCTGCCATTCTGAATTTTCAGTATTGTATGAATAAATGTCTGGATGCCCTAATAAAATAGAGTATTTGCCATCTGAGCAATTTAAATGGTTGACCTAACCACTAAATAAAAAAAAATAAATAATGGATTGTCGATGTGGTGCGAAGGACTTCAAAAAGATGCTTTTTTTGTATATCTTTATTATCAATTCATTTATCAATTCACATTTATTTGTATAGCGCTTTTCACAATACATATCGTTTCAAAGCAGCTTCACAGAAAATGCATGTTGACATTACAATTTAGAGTAATCTGTTATCAGAGGTGACCATGTCTAAGTAATGTATTTCAGTAATGTACATATAAAAATCACTCAGTTTGCTAACATAATGTATTAATTTTAAGCAGAAACAATGAGCTTATTAAAGTAATTACTTACATGTTGTGAACATAACGAGTTACTGTCATAACTTGCTTTCATGACAATTTTTTTTAAACATATATGAAATAGTTAAGACACTAACAGTTAAAGTAAATATAATGGATATACAAGCTTATATTTAGTGAAATGCTCCCTCTAGAGTTTATTTCTCTAGTGAACTAACATGCTGTGGACACTAAATGACTTGCCTGAGGTAAATGTAATGCTGCGTGAGATATTATTCTCAAACTGATTTATTGATGTCTTTCTGCGGTTGAAACACTGGTTGAGAGATTACACGTAAACATATCTATGCATAGATCGTCTGTTGTTTTTCTGCACTTTTTCCTGTTGTGGCGGTTAGCAAACAGCATTGCATTACAGCGTGCGCCTTCTGGATTGGAGAGTGTGGATTGCGTGTGACTGACTGTATTCGTCATCTGACTATATGCATTGAATATGAATACTACTTTTTCTACTTTTTGTCTTTTTTGTATTTTTGTCTCATCTCTGTCTATCTAAATTATTTTATTTGTTCATCTTCAGCATGTGTAAAGTAGATAAATACATTTGGTGCACCTTAGAAACGGAATACTAGAATTGTATTTTATGATGAGAGAACAAAATAAGGAAGAGACAAAGGATGAGCGAGCCAGTGCAAGAAAAAACGAAGATGGTCAAAGAAAGAGAGACAGAAAGCACTGGACAGTCTCTTTAGGATTCAGCAGCTTTCCTCACTGTCCTCTTTGTGTAGTTGTTCCAGCTTCATCTGCCTGTCCACCCCTCCCTCCCTCTCTCTTTTCCTCCTTGGCAATGGCTCTCCCCTCCAGGCCCTCCTCTGATGAAGAGGAGCTGCTTCCTGATTTCATTATGGTGACTCAGTGGACAACCGTGTGCGGCACTGTGACTCGGCTAATCGTATTGTTGTCCTGCTGTCTGAAGGCCTGCCAAGACCAGCCACTCATATTATTAACTCTCCCCCAAAGAGGGAGCCCAGATCGGAAGCAGAAAACAGGGAGGCCTCCAGCCCACAGCCACCTCCAGCTCCTCCTCAGTTAGGACTGCAGGCCTTTACCAGCAAAGCCTTTAATACCTAAAGAAAGCCATTCGTTAACATTCTCATTCATCTTAGTGGCAGTTACTTGGATCGGTTTCAAAACCAAGTGAGTTGTCTTACTATCTACTGCCTACATGAGCAGCCACCTTCTGAGGAAGAGTCCTGACTGAAATGAAATCTCATAAGTGAATGATTTGGTATGCTCTACTTAGCAGGCAACACCATACATCATAAAACTCCTCACGTATTGCGTATGACATTTCATATTTGATTTGATTGGCTGCATCCGAATATGCATGCTAGTAAATAGTAGGCAAAAAAACAGTAGCCTATGTGAAAAGAGTAGTACGTCAGAATTCACAGTATTCAGTAAGCAAAACATACCGGATGACATACTACTTCCGGTGAGATTCTGAAGTATAGATGTAAAGGATGTATCCATCGGACACTTTACCATCTCATGAGGCCACGGAAGAGGATTTGTGATTGGCAGTGAACTGACGCTGTTGGTCACATGACTATAACAACATAAATGTAGTACGTCCAGATTGCATTCATACTCGACACATTCATACAATATATAGAACATACTTTTTAACGATTACAAAGTAATTAACTACTCAAACTGTGTCTCAATTTAGAGGCTGCATTCTTCGAAGGAAATTGGCTACTAAGGCCACACCTTCTACGCCCGTGAAGGTCAAACCAAGCGTTGTTAAATGGGGGACGGTCTAGCCTATGGAGGATTGCTTTTGTCGCCTAGCAACTGTGACAGCTGCCGTTGACGAGTGCCAGTGTTTGTACTGGATTTTTTTAAAAGTTATACTTAACTGTGTTCACGTCCTGTCTAAATATGTTCACCTTGGTCCATTTATGTACATAATAAAAATTATAAACTGTCTAAAAATGTGCATCTTAGCAAGATGTCAAGACATAATTTTTTTCTTTCTTGTACATTTGTATTGTTAGATATTTGAGTAAGTTGAAACCCAATACTTACATTTAAAAGTGTAATCCAGCATTTTATCTAAAAAAAAATCCAGTCCTCACTGACACGCAATGACACTTGGGATAGTCTGAGCCACGAAGGATCCACTTGTTCTGTCTTTCGTGGTCCGGGAAACAAAGGAATCATTTCGAGGCTGCATTTGAAGAAACCTTTAAAATGGGACAGCCTTCCTCGCGCTGCTGTGACGCATTCGGCTTTTGAAGGAATTGGAACGCAGCTTCAGAGAGTGTGATTTTTGAATGCAGCCAAATTGAGTTTGCTGTTAGCATGTTGCTAAGCTAACCACGTGATACTTAAAGTATAAAAGTACATAGTGTACACTAATAATAGGCAATATAATGCATTTTAATTTGATGGTTAACTATTGCTAAGTACTTTAGCAATTGTAAGTAGATTACATTTTCAACCTTTTTCTAGCTTTGTCCACTTTTTTGGATAGCACTTTTTAGTGAGCATGTCGCAATGCTTTGTGAGATTACCTTCTTTACGAATTGATCATGTAATGCTGTCTTAGAAATTGCAGAAAGGATGTGTTTTCTACACATCTGATACCCGCTGTATGTTATCTTACCTCCACAAAGCAAATGATTTGTGAATCCACAGAAAAGTGATTTTTCAGAATGACTCCAGCCTCTCGTATCTAATGTGCCTAAGATGTCCAATTTGGTTTCCAGATTCAGTCTTCTTATATAGTTTCTTAAGTCACAAATAGCATGCAGGGAGAGTCATCTTTGATTCTGAGCCGCTGATTTGCATAGAAATGAGATCTGACCCATCCAATAGAGTAGTCTAATGCATGCAAAAAGCAGATGTTGATGTAAATGACTATAACTGTTCCACTTAGTCTAATATCATTAGACAGAATGAGTGAGCTAGTGTGTGTGTGTGGTAAAGAAGAGACGGCACATGGAGTGAGGGCAAGTAAAATGAGCTAAGTGTTTCTGTATCAAAAATTATAATAAAGTAGGGCTGTGAATTTAATGCATGAATCTGGTGTAGTTTAAAATGAACTAAAATAAATTTATAATTTTAAAATAATAAAAATTTTAATGAAAATGTGTTTGAAAGACAAAAGCCTTCCAAAGACAGCAATACATGGTTAAATGACTCACGGAGTGATAATTCAAATAATTATTAATGTGTTCATCAGGAGTTGATTAGATATGCAATGTTGCAAAGAGAAAACACTGGATTTTTTTTCTGTAAGTCCAGTGATCAAATGACTGAATGTATAAGCAATATGCTTTTTTAGAAAGGAAAATTTAAAACATTAAAAAGAAGAATTGGGTTGAATCAATCATTTATGAATGATTTACTACCATTGTGTGAATAATATGTAACCATGTAATAAATAGAGTAACTGTAGTCTGATTACTAGTATTTTAATATAATCTAATTACAAGTACTTAATTTTTGGAATCTGATTACATAATCCATATTAGATGTAATCAGTTGCTACCCAGCACTGGATATATGTGATTAATTTCATTAGTTAATTAGCATGTAATGTAATTATTTTGACATTAATACTATTTGTAATTTTATTTTAATTGATCAACAGATACCAACTTTTGATATTTTGGAAGATATATTTGACTAAGTGGAGTCCCTGAGCTCTTGCTAGTACAGTACTGCAGGTTGGCACAAATAGCATGAGATAAAATTCTTCATTCGTATGGCATTTCAAGTCCATTTTGCGCTGTCAAGAGTTATTAGTCTCTGCACCTAGTGTCTCTCTCTCTCTTTTCCTGCCCATATGCTGCGTTTTCCCAGAGGTGTCTATGGGCGGCTCATTTCTGAAGTTCCTTTCCAATCCCGCTCTCAGAGGAGTCATTTTGGCTGCCCACCCGCTAGCTTGTCCACCCTTGATCGAGTGTATGTGGGTGTGTTTGTGCGATTTTATGTGTGTGTGTTGGCACCGGTGGCATTTTTGATTAAACTCAGTTCTCTCCTTACTAATTACCCCTCTCTCAGGCCCAGTTGCTATATAGTTGTGTAGTTTCTTTTGCTCTTTTTTCTCTAATCAAAGACCTGGAACACTCATCATTGCTATGGCAGCTGCTAATTAGTGGATACCTGGCGTCTTGGCAACAGCAGGTTGGGGGAGGGCGAGTCAGGGCTGGTTGATGGGAATAATGACACCGTGTCTCCTTGTCTAGCTCCCACACTGAGATGATTAAATATGGACACACACTACACCACCAAGCGTGTGTTTTAATATAAAGATTGGATTCCTACATAGTGACATGGAACATGTAGAATAACTTCATGTGAATCACACCGTTTATGTTGTGGTTGAGCCAGGTGTGTTTATCTGTGAAAGGAGGGTCAAAAAAAGAACTATTGCTTTTGGAACAAGTCAATACTAAAATAATAACAATATAGTTTTATCTACAGTACTGGTAGTACTAATTACCAGGGCTTGACATTAACACCCGCCAACTCGCCAAAAGAGGGTGGATTTCAACAGTCGCGTGTGATGCACTTGGGCTTGTTGAATTTTATGAATGATATACACATTTTTCAATTGAAGTCTTTTAAAAAGGCATTTGCAAGTGTGCAATGTAATAATAAAAGTGCAATGTAGTGTTGTCAAAAATATCGATTTTTCGATTTAAATATCTGAAATGCTTCCAATACTCATTTTCCTCAGAATAGATACATGATACCAGCTGCTCATTCTCGCTCTCTCATCTCTCCGACAGTGAGTTGGCACACAAACCCTCCTCCCCTCACTCACTCGTTTCATTTGCTCCAGATGAATATTGTTGGTGTTACAGGGCTTGAATTTCGGCGTTGGATTACGCTTATTGTGCATAATTTTACTCATTTCTGCAAATTTTGTGCTCACACCCAAAGTGTGCACACATAAAGCTGCCTCTCAGTACTAAATTGTTGTCTAAACAAAAGTTAAGGTCAAATACACACAAAATAATGTCAAAATGCCGGTCTTGTCAACTATTCACATAAACACAGTCAGTTATGTTTTAAGTGAACGTAAACAGTTGAGAAAGAAAACACATGTGTAACAGTATAATGGATCTGTGCGTCAGGTCTTAAAGTGACAGCAGCCTAATATACCTGCTGCCAAATTATGAGATAATATTCAAAATATCTACACTCTAAAAACTGCTGGGTTAAATATGGACAAAACCAGGGATTGGGTTGTTTTTNTATGTTTTAAGTGAACGTAAACAGTTGAGAAAGAAAACACATGTGTAACAGTATAATGGATCTGTGCGTCAGGTCTTAAAGTGACAGCAGCCTAATATACCTGCTGCCAAATTATGAGATAATATTCAAAATATCTATATGGCATCTTTCCCCATGGTATCGATGTCATAATTGTGGCCAGTGAAAATACTAGTAGTACCAGTGGCTGGTGGGTAAAAATTTAATGTCAAGCCCTGCAAAGTACTAACTCAATTTGTACCCAACTGTTAGCGTACCCAACATGCAGTATTTTTAGTGGTACTGTTATCGGCTACTGATTTTTTGTATCTTGACAACTCAAATATGCAAATATGTGTTGAGTATGTGTGTAGCTGCATAGAGAAACCACCTGAAGGTTTTTGGGCATGCTGTGACTGGAAAGTCCCACAACGCTGTTTGTCTGGCACATTAGCACTGCAAATAACCCAAACAGAATTTGTCCTAGCAGAAAATATTGTATGGTGGTATAAGAGAACATTCTTTAAATGTTATATGGCACTTTTTGTTTTACAAAATCCATCTCTTTTTTCTTAAATATATAAAGCACCATTCTGAGAGCAGTGTTGGGTACACTCAAAAAAATAACTGTAAAAAACAAAACAAATTTACACAGTAAAATGCTGTTTTCCATTAAGTAAGCAATAAGGTACAAGAGGCTGTGCTGTATCGTGAATAAGTCACGGCTGAAGGGTGTTGTTAGGCACGATGCGAAGTGGAGTAACCCCTTCAGCCGTGACTTATTCACGATAAAGCACTACCCTTGAGTACCTTATTGCTTTTATAAAACGGTTACCACACAATACAAATATTAAAGCCAAAAATATGTATCAATGCAACTTTCATTAATTACATTTTCACCAAAAGCCTTCCTTCTGCCGGAAAAAATAGTCCCTGACCGTGAACAGCAACAGAAGTTACATTATTACGCCTTTTTATTATGAACACAGGACTGACCTGAAGGAAAATGCTAAATCTGAATGCGGGTAATAAACTCGCTCACTCAATCTCTTTCTCACAACACTCTTCTACATAATACAGTAAGCTTCAATGAACAATATCAATTGAGAAACAAACAGTTTACGTTGCTAAGAGTGGTTGCTAAGGGTGTTGTGTAGTGATACACAGAACCTTTGGGTGAAGCGGTCAGAGCCGTGTTTTATCGTGAATAAAACACAGCTATTGACCAAACAGAATCAAGGACAGGAACTAACCGTTTTATAAAACAGTAATATACAGTAAAAAAAATGCATTCTGTGTAATATTATTTGTTGTTATCCTATAGGTTACTTTCTCGAAAAATGACAAACATTACCCAGAATGCATCGTTTTTACAGTATTTTACTTCTGTATATTACGATGCATTCTGTATATTACAGTGCATTCTGGGTAATATTATTTGCCGTTTTCAAGAAAGTAGTTGAAAATGTTTTACCCAGAATGCATTGTTATATCGTATATATTACTGTTTCAGTGGAAAACAGTTGCTGCTTCCCAATTCGCATGCTATCCGTCCTAAATAGTATTCGAAATTAGAATTAGTTTGTCCCAAATCGTAGTATGTTGAAATGAGTATTCCAAATATACCTAGATGGTCTACTTTTTCAGGTAAGAATTTGAAGTGCAGATCCGTGCACACACTAACAGCTAATATTGCCCATAACACATTGCGCTGGGGACGAGGATTCGATTAGAACTACAAATACGAATAACAAAGTGTTAAAAAACTACAAACATGACGGATGTGCGAGACCGACGGTTAAGCAGAGCGATTAAGATAAAGGGGCTTGAGTGATTAATAATCAGAATCTAACCTGACGAAAAGATATTTATTAAATGTCATCCACATTATATTTTGTCTGCAACAGCATTGTGAACTTTTATAACGATGCGTTTGGTCATTAACTTTTAAATGAGGAGTGTTCTCTGCATGAAAAACCCATGACTGGCAGATCAACGTACTACTACATTTCTCTCCGAAACGGTAGGAAATTAAATTTAATTGAATGTGGAGGATTTTAACTGTGACAAGATGATTGACAGGGCAGTTTAAACAGTTACAGGTTGCGAAACTAAGTGACAGAACGTCCGTTAAAGATGCAATTATGACGAGGTAGTATGTCCCAATGCTTGCATACTCTTCTCCTACACACTATGTACTGTTTCTTTACAAAAACAGTACATACTTTTAGGATGTATTATAAGTAGGCGAATTGAGACGCAGCAACTATTTTGTTGTGTAAATTTGTTTCGTGTTTTTTTTTTTTTTTTTTTTTTNNNGTGTTTTTTTTTTTTTACAGTTATTTTTTAGTCTGTAGTATCTGATTACATGTAATCTGGTTTACATAATCAGATTCAAATACTCGTAATTAGACTACAGTAATTAGACTTTTTTTTTTGTGATTGTTTCGTATTTTAAAATAATTTATTTGAATTTTAAATTTGTATGCTTTTTATTAAACTCAGGAACTCCAGTCTGGGAAACCATGATGTAATCTAATGCACTTTATGTTGTTGATAACAAAGAATGGAATTTTGTTTCTCTTTGTATTTTTATATCAATATGGTGCAAGATTATCCTATTCAAATCAATGTGATAAACGAGTTAGGTCAAAAGTAATCCAAAAGTAATCAAAAAGTACTCAGATTACATTACCTTAAATGTGTAATGTAATGGATGACATTTACTAACTACAATTTTGTCATGTAATTTGGAATCAGTAACTGATTACAATTTGTAAGTAATCTACCCAGCACTGTCTGAGAGTTTAACTGAAAAGATTTTAAGTAAAAAGAATCACAAATACAGAATGAGAGATTATGGGACAAAAAAGCTAGAGAGAGAGAACATTTATTCATGAAGCACCTTAAAAAACACAGAGTGTACCAAAGTGCTGTACAATGGTTGTGAATAGGGCAGGATGCATGAGATGAGAGTATTGAAAGGAGAAAGACAGAGAGAGATATGTGGAGGAAGGGTGATAAATCATGCTAAACTCATTAATGAGATAACGGTGGCTGAGAAATATGAAGGTTAAAGGGTTGAGGGCTCTGGATGTGCCGTAGACAGAGTTATTTCCTGCCAGGGCCACTGCAGTCAGTCACGTACACACGCATGCATATATGCCTACATGTACGGCACAGCGGAAGTGTCAAAAGGACATTTTGTTGATCAGAATTGACAAGACTGATGTAAAATCATTCCAGACTGAATTTACGATTTACTGTGTGTTCCTGAAGTTGAGGTCGGCTGCCTCTCAGCTCTTCAGACATCAATTCACCTTACTGTGACACACCAGAAATGGAGCTCTCTGTGATTTACAACAAAACACATTCACATGCTTACAAATTCATCGGTATGTCATGCTCTCTGATGGTTCAGGTTCATATGGCCGTGTGTTGACTTTAGACACTGTAAAGGATGCGCTCATGGCTGGTTTGAAGGTTCAGATCTGACTTCGATAGGTGACGATGTATTTTACTGCAGCAAAACTCTGAGCTGCTTTTAATTTACACACAATTCAGCTTACATTTAGTGATGTAACAGTGTTGGTTGGGCAGATTTGTCATCTGTTCTGTTGTGTTCCTCATTGTTTTAGCTTTAATCTTTCTGTATTTCTCACATTTAGCATGTTTAAGATTATTTTTCCAACTATGGGCAGTTTTGTTTTTTATATTGTATTATTTTCTTTCCTTGTATTTTATTGTGTTTCATGTAATCCATTTTAAATTGTACAGCACTTTGGGACACTCTGTGTTTTTTAAGGTGCTTCGTGAATACATTTTGATTTGATTTGAATTTAAAGGGAAGCAAATTAACAGTAAAGGCTCGAGAATTGACGTCCATTATGAAAACTATTACATCACAGGAAAGCAGATTATATGGCAAATGATGCTTATAGATACTCCTGAAAAGACAAATCTATGCAGAACTTCGTTCAGCGATTATCATTCATTTCTTTATGGCATATTCTATCATTTCTGTCTCTGAACAATTACCTTCATATGTCACCCTTTGAATGAGACCTTGGAAGGTCGGTTATTCAATCTGTAATTCCTCTTCTCTGACTTATCTGTCTGTTTTCACCTCTAAACAAGTAAAGGAGACAGAAAAATGTGTTTTTCCTCCTCCTTCCCTCCTCTCGCTTATGATAAATGGATGACGAGTCGCTTTTCTCCGATTCGACTTTTTGGACAGGCTTCAAGGCAACAGATGTGAGTTTGTGTTTGGAGAATGAAATATTGAACCATTGGAGCGACGCTACATGCCCGATTCAACCGCTGTCACTTTGTATGTGTGCTCAGTTTCTTTCTCACCCTTATCTCTCTCTCTCTCTTTGTACTTTATTGTTTTACTTTAGGACTTTAATCAGCTTGGTATGAATTTAACATTTTCATACTTTCCTACGTTAACTCTTCACAACATCTGCCGATGGATGGATGGATGGATGGATGGACGGATGGATGGATGGATGGGTGGATGGATGGATGGATGGGTGGATGAATGGATGGATGGATGGATGGATGTGTGCATGAGTGTATGGATGGATGGATGTATGGATTGGTGGTTGGGCGGATGGATGGATGGATGGATGGATGGATGGGTGGATGGATGGGTGGGTGGATGGATGGGTGGATGGATGGGTGCCTGAGTGTATGGATGGATGTACGGATGTATGGATTGGTGGTTGGGCGGATGGATGGATGGATGAATGAATGGATTGGTGGATGGATTGATTGATTGATTGATTAGGTCAGTAAGATTTAAAAAAATAAATGAATATTTTAATTCAGCAACAACACAATATAACACAACTATTATGAGCACCAAATCAGCATATTAGAATGACTTCTAAGGATCATGTGACACTGAAGACTGGAGTAATGATGCTGAAAATTTAGCTTTACCATCACATGAATGAATTACATTTTGAAATTCAGTATATTCAAATAGAAAGCAGTTATTTTAAATTGCAATACAATATAGATATACTAGAAGACACTAATATACGAGACTTTTTTAAATTTCTTTCATAATATTTTCTGGAGGTCAAGGACTATCCGGTGTCACAGAGCAGCACAAAACACCCAGAAAAACATTTGAAAGGCTGCATTTTGTTCTGATGTGTGCTTAGATGTGGATCTGAAGTGTCGCGTCAGTTTGAAGTGATGTCATTAAGAGGCTCTTATCATCCTCAAACAGAGTCTGTTCCTCACGGCAGAGGATTGTTACAGTTTCACTCGCTGGCCTCCCTCTGGGCAGGATGGTGTATCGATAGTCCCGCCTGTTAACACCTGCACACACACACTAACGAACAGTCATGATCTCCCTCGCTCAGGGAGAAGATACTATTGAACAGAAAGGGCCTCCATTTGAGGAGCAAGACCAAGTAGATAAAGTCGTTCGCTGTATAGCGTGTCAAACAAGACCGGGAGAGGAAATTGAAAGAATTGTTCTGTAAGGCAGACTCATTTGCAAAACCCAGATAGTCCTTGTATAATCCTCCCTCGCTGGATGGAAAACAATGGGCGGCACCAAGCTCTGAAGGGATTCTGGGCCTGCTGTCCCTCATCTGCACTGATTTAGGAAAAATGAGTCCTGTTTTGGGACACTCTGTCCTCTTTTTCCCTCGTCTTTTCGTCTCTGAGCTCAGTCGGCATAAGCCAACGGCAAAGCTTACACGTAGCCGGCTCCAAAACGATATGAAATAAGGGCTAAAACGTGCACTTTATCTCTAACTATTGGCCCGTAGCTACACAAGGGCCTAATGAAGCCGCGGCTAATGTGTGTACGCGTGTGCGCGCGAGTGTGTACGGGAGTCAAGCGGCTGGTTAATTAGCTGTGAATGTGTGGTTTTGAAGAGCTTAGCGTCGGACTCTAGATCCTCATTATCTCTGTAACACCAGCATTCCCTTTCCGCTGTCTCCCCTCTCCTCAAACCAGTGTTATACAGCAGCACCCAGAGATAAGCAAACACACACACACACACTCACACATCACCAGTGTTGGACACGTCCCCAGTCGCTAAAACCTCATTATGAGCTCTGTTTGTGTATTGTCATTAAGTTGTATGTGTTTGCCCTCAGGGAGCGATTAAACAGGGCAGGGCTTTTGTTTTAGGCCTCTGTATTTATAATTCTTTGACAGCTGTGAATAACCTGAACCCTGTGCCTTTGAATCATATTGGTCATGGGATGGGTCTGTTCCAAAACAACATAGGTAGCATCCTAAGTGAGATGGAACCTCATAAGTTAGCAATTTGAAATGTTCTATATAGAGTGGATGTATACATCGGCTCTTAATGTGAAGACTTGACATATGACTATATGCAGGGTTACTTCCTGGTTGCCAGCTTGGTCATTTCCGGTGAACTGTTAGCTGTCATTCTGTACTCGCTGTACATCGACACAAAACTATCAATGGTTGACTTTTTAATACTGTATTTACATTTTAATGCAGTTATCACACTTATTGCCAATAAACCATTATTGATTGCAATAAAGACTTGAAGCTACTGCGAACGTTGGAATAAGAAACATGGTGTCTGTAATTAGGAACGGACACGCAACAATTTTCCAGCACTTCAAATGTAATTTTAATGTGATGACCAAAATCATTATTTGCTCATCCTTCTGAGATTGTTCCCATTTGTAAAACCGAACGTTTCAAGATGTAGGAAATCCAACATTTGATAGAAAACACTTTTATTTAAAAATAAAAAAGATATTAATTACCTCTATAACCAGCAGATGGCAGCAGAGGAGCTTTTATTTGCGCATATATTAATTTCCTGTTTCACTCAGTTTCGCTTCTGAATAAATATTATACATTATAAAATCACTAGGTTTAAAAATACATTTTGTCAAACTGAAGTATGAAGTACTCACAAAATCTCATGAAAAACAACAACTTTTGTTGCAAATGAATTACATAGAAAGCAAGCAATGATTTCCACACTCTTGTGAAAACTCACATTTTATTCGATGAATCTAACTCAAGTGCACAATAAATCTTTAATTTACATTGTGTTGACTACGTCAGGACATTGAAGATACCGACACACCAACAAGTGACATTTCACAGAAAGTTTTCCAGCTGGCTTATATTATTGCGGAAGTTCTTAAAGGATTAGTTCACTTCAGAATTAAAATTCCCTGATAATTTACTCACTCTCATGTCATCCAAGATGTTTATGTCTTTCTTAATTTGAAAAGAAATTATGGTTTTTGAGAAACATTCCAGGATTTTTCTCCATATAGCGGACTTTAACGGCTACCAACGGATTGAAGGTCCAAATTGCAGTTTCAGTGCAGCTTCAAAAGACTCTACACGATCCCAGACGAGGGTCTTATCTAGCGAAACGATCATAATTTTCTAAAAAAAATCAAAATGTATATACTTTTTAACCACAAATGCTCTTCTTGCACTGCTCTGCGATGCGCCGTACATTACGTAATCATGTTGGAAAGGTCACATGTGATGTAGGTGGAAGTAGCGTAGATCTCCATCTCATTTTCTCCTCCAACATCAAAATCGTTTTCCTCAAAAACCGTAATTTCTTTTCAAATGAAGAAAGAAAGACATAAACATCTTGGATTACATGGGAGTGAGTAAATTATCATGAAATTTTAATTCTGAAGTGAACTAATCCTTTAAAAACGTTCTGTGCATATGGTCAATTGATTACAAGAAATGGCTTTAGCATGTTGCTAAGCTAACAGTGTGATACTCAGTTAAACATTGAAATACTTAGCTCATACAAATATTGGGTAAAATAGTTTTTTTTTTAATAAACTGAACTATGTTTGTTGATGCTTGTCCATATTAAATGAAAGCTGTATTTTTTTTTATATATATATAAAAATGTTATACATTTTTAGTTTGATTCTCCCCCAAAAGTGTAAACACTCTGACTGTGTTGCTAGCAAAACATTGCTCTGTTTGAGCTTCGCAGTAACAATTATATATGTGTGTATGTGTATTTTTGCAATTCTGTTTAGTTCTGAAATTACACACTTTAAGTATATTTTTAACGAACATTTCTCATTCTTTGCCGGCCATATTTTCCTGCTTCAGAGGCCCAAGAACAGAGAGCATTGTCCAGAGTAGTGAGGACGGCAGAGAAAGCCATCAGGACTTCTCTTCCCTGGATTATAAACATTTATACCCAATGATGCAGGACCAGGGCCAAAAGAATTATTAAAGACATTCACCATCTTAGACACAGACTATTGTCATTCCAACCCTCAGGGAAGCGCGACCAGATCCTGAGGACAAACACAGAGAGATTGAGAAGGACTTTCTATCCTCAGGCAATCCGACTATTGAACAAGGACATCTGAAGAGTCTGTAGGACTTTTATGCCACACATAAATACATACATTACACACAGACACAGACATTATCATATACTTTTTGTTTTAATTATTTATGCTAGTATAAAATATATTTATTATGTGTTTTTAACTTATTGTTGTTGCATTGTGAGATAAGAAACTAAAATCATTTCACTACATTACATCACATGTAAATGTATGTGACAAATAAAGAACCCTGAACCATCTTGATTTTCATTTTTTATTTTTCAAAAAGCTCCCTGCAGTGCATTCTGGGAGGCCTTCTCTGAGAAAGATACATGAGATAATGCTTAGTCCAGAATGTTGTATTATGAAAGCCAACATAACAATTAAAGCTGCAAGCAGCGATGAAAGGGCCCTCGCACCCGGCACCACCGCCACTTGGTGGTTTGAGGAAAACAGTGAACAGTGGGTGACATGTATTTAAGCGAGTAAATACAGGAGAAAAATGTCATTTTGAGGTGCCACACTTTCTGCAGCCAACAGGTGGTGCTTTGACTATTACTGAATATTGCCATGTAGATGTCTTCAGGCCAGGATTATTATCAAACGTGAAGTTTGGAGCCGATCAGACATTGTATGCCTGAGTTACAACAACTTCCTGTTCATTGCGTTAATTTAGCACTAAGCCAGTGTTGCATGATTTAATGTGTTTCTAGCATGTTTGGTACTTCATGGCATATACAAATTTGTTTCTGGGAGTGAATTACAGTGCAAAACATGCCATTTCCTGTTGCCGGCAGGTGGCGCTATGACTGTAACTGAATATTGCCATGTAGATGTCTTCAGGCCAGGACTCTAATAAAATATGTGAAGTTTGGGGCAGATCTGACATTGTATGCCTGAGTTACAACAACTTCCTGTTTCATGGCGAAACATCGAATTTTGTCAGACCGCCACGGACATGCCCTTCAGTGAAAACTCTAGATCTTCGCAATTTAACGTCGCAAAGGCCTTTAGATTAGACTGACCAAATATGATGTTGATCTGATGAAAGCTGTAGGAGGAGTTCGTTTCCATGTCTGGAAATGGCAAAAACTGCAGATATTTTGCAGAGAAAATTCAAAATATCTCACTTCCTGTTGGGTTTTCAGATTTTGCACCCACTGACTTTTTTGTAGGTATTGGGCTGTTACATGTGTCTACCGAATTTCATACCTGTACGTGAAACGTAGCACGAAGGGCGCTTAATTGAAATGTTGTAGGTGGCGCTATCGAGCCATTTTGCCACACCTAATTCTGAAACCAATATCAGATGTACATTTTCACCACTTCTGACACGTGTGCAAAGTTTCATGAGTTTTCGAGCATGTTTAGGCCCTCAAAAATGCGATTCATTTCAGAGAAGAATAATAATTGACCGAGCAATTACAATAGGGTCCTCAAACCATCGGCGCTCGGGCCCTAATGAACAACCTTCACATGAAGAGCGTGTATATGATGCCTTAAAATGCTAGTGTCTAAGCAGGTTGCTAGATTTGGAACAGTTGCTAATGTGCTTTTTTCTGAACTCTTAAGCATGATGCGTATCATCACCATGGTAACAGTGTCATTGTCAATGCAGTGGAGTGACCTCAGAGGCTGTAGGTTCGCTGTGATGACTTGAATAAAAGAAAATGAATGAATGAAAGCCACAAAAGGAAGCAATCTGAAACGTGCTGCTCCGATGGAGCGTCGCCGTATGGTGCCGTGCGTATTATTGAGCACAAGTTCTTACGTGTGTGAATGACCTGCAGATTATGGGTCATTATGATGGAAAGCGGCTCGTGTGTTGCGATAACACAGGACTCACTACGCAAAGCTCACGGCAAACATTCCATTCTGTGAACTAGTTAGAGGGAGGCTGGCGTTGAATAGGCACACAAGTAATTAATCTTTCAAGGATTTTCTATGCTTCCAATTTTAAACTGCCCAGAAGGAATGGAAACGCAGTTATGTGCCGAAGATTTTGCATCTAAAACCCAGAAAAGCACTTGAAAGATTAAAGTCTGCAGTTGGTGGGACTGTTTCATTTTGTATTACAAGCAGAATTCTTGGAAAACAAGTAATTTATTTGCTGGGAAGCCAGAGATTTTCTTTCAAGTTAATAAAATGAATGAAATGGAATTTCTTTTTGTGTAAAATGACTGTGTCCAGCTAAAACCAGCTAGCTGTGAATGCCGCCACTGATGAAACCAGAGGTGGAGACACCACAAAAAGATGACAAAAAATCCAGAACAGGAAATTAAATCAATTTGTGAACCATTTTTTGAACTGGTTCAGTTCGATGTACAACTCAATTAATGAAAATGAATTGAAAGCTGCTAGACAGATAATATCTATGCTATTTTAAAACAGTTGAGCTACTACTTTGTGAAAAAGAAGTGTGCTTAATTGCATTGAATGCGTCCTTAATCTTAAAAAAGTATAAAAAAAAAACATATTTGCAGATATAATAAATAAAAGGAATATAAATAAAAATATTTTAATTAAATAAAAGGCCACTTTAAGGGAACGTATTATGAAAAAAATCACTTTTATGAGGTGTTTTTGAACACAGATGTGTGCACAGTGTGTGTACACAACCACCGTATAATGGTAAAAATCCACCCACTCTTTTTTTATAATCCCCTAAATCATAAACAGTCTCTCCAAACGTGCAGTTCCAGATCTGATACTCTTAATGTGCGTTCACACCGCCGCCGACGAGAGCGTCAAAGTGACAGGAAGTCATTCATTTTCAATGCAAGCTCTTGCGAGCAGCGGCGTGGTGTCTCTTGGACGGTGTGGTATGGTAATAAGCTATGACGCGGTTCGGAATGTAGAGGTCCTCCGCTTGAGAGGATTCCAGAGAACGCAGTCGTGTAAACTTCGGTTCCGACCAAACATTAGTACCCAAGCAAAATGTAGGAGAGGTGCATAATTGCCGTGGCGGGTTTCCCAATAATATACGACATGTGTCCCTGTTTGCGTACAGGGGCATAAATAAGAAAAATTATGCATGGACCAAGGTCTCTGACATTGTTTGCATGCTATGTCTGAAATTGCATAGCTGTATGCCTATATATTTACTATATACATATATATTATTAGCCTATTATATAAATATATAGCTGTATGCACTATATATATAAGCCTAATGACATTATTTTCTCCAGCTAAGCAATTTGTTCTCTGCGTTCTCTGGAATCCTCTCAAGCGGAGGACTTCTAAATTCCTATTGGTTGACCGTTACTTTGACAGCAACTGTCTGAACGCACAGTTCGGCGTTGTTGGCAGGGCAGCCAGAGCGAATTTTGATGCTCTCGCTGGCAGCGGTGTGAACGCACTGTTACGTAAGTGTAGGGGGAAGCCCCGCCCAAGACTGCCGACAAAATCTGCCCTATTATCTTAGCTCCTCCCCTACACAGTCCGCCATGTTTATCTCCTCATCAGAACATTTAACAGCTGCATTCAAGTGAGAACTGTATTCTTATTAAAGCTACTGAAGTTATTCAGTCAAGAGCAGTGAGTGATTTTCTGTTTTCCTTTTGTTGTTTGGTTTATATTAACAGCAGTATGTATTATGCTGCTGTCACTTTAATACACAGATCTAATACACACATGTGATTTCTTTCCCTGCTGTTTACGTTCACAGACATAACCGACTGTGTTTATGTGAACTTTGTGTGTTTTTGACAGTTTTAGTGCAATAAGACGTAAGAGAAATCACAGGACACGTCGTCTGACAGACAGCTTTCTGTGCGCGTGCTTCAGATGTGTACACTCAGAAAACCATATATCAGAAGTTTAAACTGATATGGCTTTAAAACACATGCAAATAATTAACTTTCATGAGGATGAAGAACTGCAATGTCACATGAGCGTGACCGCAATAGAGATGATGATAAAACCAAACAGATGATTTGTTAGTTTTTGGCAGAGTATTCGAGGCACGAGCTGTACAGGCTCCGCCCTCTTCTGGAAGCAGCAGCTCATTTGCATTTAAAGATACATGCACAGAAACAGCATGTTTTTCCTTCCACTCAAAAATGGGCATTTACAACATGGTATAATAAATGATAAGTGAGGTATTTTGAGCTGAATCTTCACAGACACATTCTAGGGACACCTGAGACTTATATTACATCTTGTTAAAAGCTGCATAATAGGTTCTTAACACACTTAAGTACTCCTTTAAAAAGAGCACTTATTATATCAAATTGAAAGTTTTACTTTACACTACATTTTAAATCATTACGTTTTAATATTTTGCAATGCTTTAAAGAAAAATCTTATTTTGATGTGTTGACAAACATAAAGCATTATGTAAAGTAAATTGTACTTTACAGTAAACTGTAAATTGATATTACATTTAAAGGAAATATATTTCAAAGGTACTAAATTGCAACTTCATTACAAATGTGTAATTAGAAATATATTTATATACATGACATGAGGCGTTTCAGTAGAAATTAAATTATAGTATATTTAGTTTACCATAAATGCTTGTCTGTATTTCAGAGACATTTATGAAATTGCATATAAAGATGCACATAAATCCAAAAACATTACATTCAGTTTGCACTTACTGCAAGTATATTCTTTTAAAATATATTATTTCTGTAATAAGTATACTCATTCTATAAATATGCTAAAGTGTACTACATTTTCACAAGGCCTGTCACAAAACTGAAAATGTAAAATCACCATACTCCGTTTTAAGTGTGAAATCATTAAGTTTGTGTGGGCACATTACATGATAGTTTGATAATGAAAGCTGCCCATTAACCTTATTCAAAACTTTTTAACAAAGCAACCCTCTTTCTCAAAGTTTGTTTAACACGTCACTGACAACACTTCGTATTTCAGCAGGGAAAATAGCACCTCGCAGTCAGACGGGTTGTCATAAGATGTCATCCACTGTAGCAACTCTCGAGTTAACTGCCAGACCCATGGGGGTGCGTCTCTCTTTCCCCCCGTGCATTCGGCGTGTGGCGTGTGTATTGTGTTAGTGATGTTTTAATGACTCTAGATGAAGTGGGTGGTGAGGGGAAGATTGCCACTTGCAGTAGATTTCAGCAGATGATTGCTCTTCAGCGGCAGGAGGCTGACACTAGCGCCGGGGCCCTGGTGTTTCAGCCATCAGCCTGGAGGACGACTCGCTCCGAGCTCTTGACCTATTTCTGTCCTCCAATCACCTCTCTGGGTTAATGTCCCCCTTTATTTCCAAGGCCATTCAGTGTTCAAAGGCCATTTCTGAAGCTTTCTGTAGTTGAATTTTTACGTTTAAATGGATGCTCGGATGTAACTAAATGTTGCTTTAACGGAACAGGTTTTAGTACACACCTGGGTTCAGCTGACCATAAAGTTCAGTTTGTTTGATTAGTGTCAGCTGTAAAACTCAGGCTTGAGTCCTTTGAAAAGGGGGATGTAGAGTTTGAACTCAAATTGTGTCAAATAAATGTCAGAGTAGGCAGTAAATTTGTTGTTGTCGCACTGGAGGTTTTGGTGCACATCTGGGTTCAGTTGACCATAAAGTTCAGTATGTTTGATTTATGTCAGTTGCTTTAAAAGGGAGGTGTGGAGTTTGAATGCCACATGATGTGATGTGATGTGATGTGAAGTAAAATAAAATAAAATAAAAAAATAATAAAAAATAAAATAAAATGTACCATTTGTAAGAAAATCAATGAAGAAAAATTATACCACTTAATGTGATATAATTATAAGATTTTATTGCTGCATTTTGCTTTATTTATCTTTATTAAAATCCTTGCCGTTTAAATACATTACATAAATAGTAAACAGCTGTCTGATTGTGTTTCCAAGATGCTCACTGAGCAAACTGACTTTCTTGTGTAGTCTGGAGTTACTTATATTTATAAAAGCATTTTGCAAATTAGGGCTGTTTAATGATTAATCACGATTAATCGCATCCAAAATAAAAGTTTGTGTTTGCATAATAAATTATTATACATATTTAGTTTGTATATATATTTATATCAGTGGCGTGCAGTGGTGTTCTGAAATGAGGAGGCACATTTTTTTATTTATTTATGAATCAATGTAAATTCATGTGCATTACTCTTAACGTTGACACATCTTCCTTGTTAAATGAACATTACTTTACAGTACATCAAAAAAGAAAAAAAAGAAACCAAATACAATTTTGTAATTTTACATTAACAATATATTGTGATAAATGTTCTATTTATCAAAACCAAGTCAATCTCATCAAGTTAGTGTTTTAATCATTTCTACATTCATTCCAAAATAATAACTAAAGGCAATAATAAAGTTTGATTTTGACGTGACATAAAGCGGTGATATCTAAGTGGGTGATCTGTTTACTTACTTTTCAATTAGTCTTCCCATTGACGCCATCATTTGTTCAGTCAAACTGACGCACGGAACGTGCATGTAAACAAGAGGCGGGATTTATCGCACAAACCAATCATATCCAATCATAACCAATTACATCCAATCATAGCGCGATGGAGACATTGCCTCCTCTCACGTGACTTTCCTCCATTCATTCTCAATTACCTCCCACAAAACCCACCGCACACCGGGGGTCTAATGGTTTTCTATGGTTTTCTATGAGAGCAAAGGGAGGCATGACTCCTGCTGATACTTTACCTGCGGGTGTCGCTGTTGGGCAGTGTTCCTTAAGAAATACGAGTGACTTGCGTTCTTTTTAATGTCATAAATTTATGTGTAATATGGATTCTTTTCTCATCCTATTTTTTTTGAGGAGGCACTGCCTCCCTTGCCTCCTCGGAGGAAACGCCCCTGATTTATATATAATTTTAAATTATGAATACAGAAGGCGGTCTGGCGGAAGCTAGTTATTTTACTTCACAACTTGTTAAATATGGATATTTTTCTTACACAAAAACATCGTTTCACTTCAGAAGGTCTTTATTAACCACGTGGAGCCATGTGGAGTATGTTTATGATGGACGGAGGCACTTTCTTGAGCTTCAAACTCATTGGTCTCGCTCACTGCCATTATAAAGCTTGGATGCGTCAAGATATTTATCAATATATCTCAGATTGTGTTCATCAGAAAGAAGAAAGTCAAATAAAGTCTGGAGTTACTTACATTGATAAAATAATTTTGCTAATTAGGGCTGTTTAATGATTAATTGCGATTAATCGCATCCAAAATAGAAGTTTGTGTCTACAATGCATATTTAGTTTGTATTTATAAACACATACACGTATATATTTAAGAAATATCTACATGCATATATTTATATATAATTAAATTATATATAAATATTGGATTTTTGTATTTCATATTTTTCTTAAATATGTATATGTACACTCTAAAAAATGCTGGGTTAAAAACAACCCAAGTTGGGTTGAAAATGGACAAACCCAGCGATTGGGTTGTTTTGACCCAGCAGTTGGGTTAAATGTTTGCCCAACCTGCTGGGTAGTTTTATTTAACCCAACAATTGTTTACAAATGACTATATGTCTGGCTTAAAATGAACCCAAAATAGGCTGGAAATTAAAAATCAGACTCATAATTACTAGAGGCAACAATAATAATCAAAAAGATGAGCATTTATTAATAAGCAATTTAATAAATGTTTATTGTTTAAATATTATTCCAAAAAAAAAATTAATAAATGTTTGTTTATTAAACATATTAATAAATGTTAATTTCCAACATATTTTGGGTTCATTTTAAGCAAGAAATACAGTAATTTTTAAACAATATTTGGGTTAAATAAAACTACCCAGCAGGTTGGGCAAACATTTAACCCAGCCGCTGGGTTAAAACAACCCAATCGCTGGGTTTGTCCATTTTCAACCCAACTTGGGTTGTTTTTAACCCAGCGTTTTTTAGAGTGTACGTGTTACATACAAAATATACACAGTACCAACACATACATTATGTAAACACAAACTTTTATTCTGGATGCAATTAATGGCGATTAATCGTTAAACAGCCCTATTGCTAATATATTTATGTGAATTGTTTGAAAGTGTGATTAGTTTACTTTGATATTTTGGTATTTTATGTGCAATAATTCAGGCAATCCAAATGTTAAATGCCAAAGCTAAACTGTATCTTCTCCTCAAGCTGTATATGCTGCTCTAAAGTACTTTGTTTGTTTGTTTTTGTCCACAGGTTCTTCAGCACCACCATGCAGTTCATGAGATTTCCTACATTGCAAAGGATATCACGGACCACCGAGCCTTTGGTTATGTATGTGGGAAAGAGGGAAACCATCGGTTTGTGGCCATCAAAACTGCTCAGTCTGTAAGTACTCATACCCGAAAAGAGAGTCAAAATTTGTTGTATAGGCATACACATACCATACGCTATATGTCCGAAAGTAAATTTTAAAACAGTGAGTATATTATGTACTACTGTCCTTCTGCTGTTATGTCAGCTTCCACTCCTCTATAAAGACTCTATCTCTGTCTGTGTTCACTCCCTCAGTCTGTGTCTGACTTTGCCCCGTGTTGTTGTTTGTTTCTGCTGCTGTTCTTTGTTGTTGCATTGCTCTAGTCTGCAGTGCTGCGCTTCTGTTGCGGTTGCTCAATCGATTTCCATACCGGGTCGAAGAGTATCTGCTGTCCTCTCTCTCTCCCCATCCATCGCTCTCTCACTGTGAACTACAAGTGACCCAACAAACACATAAAGATAAAGGAATGGCAACATGTTCACTTGTGCTCCTTCGTGGCTGAAAATTATTTTTACTCACTCCTGCTACAGTTATGGCTCTCATATTCATTTTTCATGTTGTCGTTTCCTGCTGTTTCTCCCCATCTCTCTTTTTCTTCCTATTTCTGCCCTTAAGTAGGCTACTGTGGCAGTATCATAGTATTACATAAAATACCATGGTACTTTCGTCCGTTTCTTCAAACTTCGGACAGCATGTCCAAGATGTGGATTTTAATTAAAACCAACAGATTTTATTTTATTTTTATTTTACTATAATTACTAATTATAATTACTATAATTATTTACTATAATAAAATAAAGTAAAATAAAATAAAAAAAAACCTACTGTCCCACAATTTTGGGATCATTTCCACCACAATCCACAAACTCCCCTCTAATAAAGTTATAATATAATATTTGTATTGTGTGTAATTTACAAAACATCTAAAAATATTTAATTGTGTGTATTTAGAACACATAAAAAGATAGCTACAAAAAAATTGCCTTAGCAAGAAGTGAGCTATTGTACTCCAAAAATGATTAAAATGTAATTTGCAGCCCATAATACTATTAATTGCAATACAAAAACTAACAAAAGTGTGAAAACAGTTTTATTTCTAAAAGAAAACATGGTCAAAAGTGCCCAAGTGCCACAATACTGAATGATAAAATGATTGTGTGATTTATCTAAAAACCCATGTCAGTTAGTATGTCTTCTTCTTTATGTTCTTATTTCTTCTCTCTTTTCTCATTTCTTTTCCTGTAAACACTCTTTCTTTCTCACACCTGCTTATATTGCATTTCAGTGAAATGAATCTGCTGGAATAAGCAGCAGAAAAATACCCAAGGCGAGTTTTGAGGGCAAATGTTCGCTTCACATTTTCATTCATGTATTTATTGAGATATTAGTGACGTTTAGGCTGCACTGGGCAGGAGATGCATTTTTAATGCTAACTACAAAGAACGAAGTTTGATCTGACCCAGCCCTTTCAAATGGAAAGCACTTTGTTCTGTCACCTCTCATCTGGAAGATCCGAATCAGGGGTTAAGAGGTCCTTGTTATTGCGTTTCTTTTTTGCTCTGAATTTTGTGAAGAATCGTGCAGGAAATACAGCAGATACGGATCCTTATTGAGAAGATTATGTCACTTCTCTCTACCTCTTTTGTCTCTATAAATCTGTGTCTCTCTGCCTGTCTTTCTGCATGTATTCCCAGGCTGAGCCTGTGATCCTTGATCTCCGTGACCTTTTCCAGTTGATTTATGAGATTAAACAGAGGGAGGAAATTGAGAAGAAAGCTCAGAAGGACAAGCAATGCGAACAAGCTGTTTATCAGGTAACACACTCGCACAAAAACCTTCACACTCGCATGAACTCAAAAACCCAAAGAGAATTTACAATTTCTAATGCTCGGTCAAAATATGGCCACTTATATGTCAGCAGACGAATGAGAGTGGGAGAAAAGAGAAACAACAACAAACTCAAAAGGGAATAATGAAATATGCAATACAAAAGGATGAAAATACAGAAACAACAAATTTCTGAGAGGGCATATTTATTATTTATCTCAGAGAATAACATAATTAGACTCATATGAGGCTGGGTGCATACTGAAGATTTTTTTTTTTTTTTNCCCCATTCCATGTCCCTCTCCATCCTGGTGGACAGCAGCAAGCTCCAGCCTCAGGCAAATGGTGGCGGCGACTCTGTCCCCTCTCGGACACCAGCCGTCTCTCCACAATCCAGGTGGATGTCAGCGAGTTAGCCCGTCCCTCTGGAAAGTCACTCCAGCCCACTGCCTCGAGTGTCCATGCTGGCAGACTCTGCTCAGCTCTGCTCGATGGCGCCGCAGATTTCCCAAAGCACAGAGGGCTCTTTGACAGCGTGTTCCTCCTCCTCCTGGGTTTCGGCACCACTGTAACAAAGTTTGTGTTCAGGGAAGAAGGAGGCTGTAACCAGCGAATGATCAATGTAAAATTTTAATCACAAAATAAACAAACAAAAAAATGAAAGTAAAGCAGCTGCCCCTCACGGCCGACTGACGCATATAAACATAATAAAACAACAACAACATAAAGTCCAGGCCTGGTCCTCTCTCATCTTTCTCTGTCGTCACTCCTCCTTTTATCCTTCCGAAGCTCCTCCATGGGAATCAAGACCGGTGTGGCGCGCAGGTGTCGCGAGCCCTGCTCTGCCTGCCACAATAACCGTGTTGTTCTGAATATAAGACAATGTTTTTTTCTTAGAAATACATCTTAAAAAACGGGTTTGACTTATATTCAGTGTCTAGACTTTTACATGTTAATAATACACCTGTAACAATAGGTGGCGCCAAATACGCGTATAACGACTGTCTCATTTCGGAGGCTGTGTCCTCCGGAGGTCGCATTTGTCACCTGCTTACGTCAAAAAGGAATTCAGAACAGTAACCATAAAATTAACCTTTATTCCCAGTGACCGGTAAATTGTTGTAATTTCTTAATGACTTTGGAATGTAGTGGTCAGTTTACTGAAATGAAGCAGCCTCAATGACCTATGCGACAGACAAATGTGACCTACGGAGGACGCAGCCTTCGAAATGAGACACAGCTACGGTGTGTCAGAGTTTAATGTTAGAAGATTGCGGGCGCAAAAAGACAGTCTTAAAATCTCTAACAGTAAAAGAAAAGCTTAACGTCTAAGAGCCATGCGACTGTCATGTTTGCGTGCCTCTCTGACGGGACCAAACTTCCCCCATACGTGATTTTAAAATGTAAGACGGTACCCAGATTTCAAAACTACAATAAGATTTCACTTCTACTGTTAATGAAATTTTGGGAGGCTACATGGTTTTCACTATGAGATGGATAGCCTAATCGTTATTTATTACAGGTTATTTTTATGGTATATGCCAAAAAGTGTTTTTTTTTTTTTTATGTGATCGTTTGTACATTTTACGAGTATTTACCATACATTCAAAACAAAAATGAAAAAAATTAAAAATTAGCAATAATAAAATTTTCATTTATTTTCAAATAAAAGCATTTTCTTTATAAAATACAAGAATTGGGGCCCTATTTTAATGATCTAAGCACTTGCCGCAGGTATATTTAGAGTGTGTCCAAATCCAGACAGAAAAAATGGTCTGCGGTGGTCCAAAAGGTTGTACCTAGTCTCTTAATGAGTCATGGGTGTGTTTTGGGCGTAACATGCAATAAACCAATCAGAGTGTCATCTCCCATTTCCTTTAAAAGCCAGTTGTGCTTGCACCATGGCGGATTCGCTATTTATATGGCGGAATTTGCAAGCAGAAAGTCTGAATGCTTCTCCAGAGAAGAATCCTTTTATTTTTAATATTTGGCATGTTTGTGTGCTGCCCCTGTGTGTGTAACAAGCTGAGTGTACGCGTGTTGTGCACCCGCCTATAGGCACATATTACTAACGTGCCCTTTAAATAAAACATTTTTAAAAAAAACTGCGCCATTCACTTAAGACCAGGTTTCAGTTGGTCAATGGTGCAGTCGTTTTCAGTTGCCTCAAAATAGCAACACGCCAACAGTGCACCTGAACACACCTCGTTTTCAGACCAGGGGCGAACGTGGGCACTGGACGTGAAAATGAAAACTGCGTCAGGCTGAAACTAGCAAAAAACACTTGCGTCATGCCTGGCACCGCATTGCGCCGGGTGTATGATAGGGCCCTATGTCTTCAAAAAGACTTTTTTTTTGATCTTGAAAAAGTGGGGGTTGTCTTATATTCAGAACAATACGGTACATCTCAACATATTTAACTGAACATCATTAATAGCTGTGCTATCATTGGTTGTTCTTTTGGCTGTTGAAAAAGCACGAACCAAGCAGTAATAAATCTTTTTCCTATTCTTAAATAGTAAAACAGTAGCAAAATCTTAGTGCACACAAATCGCCTGGCAGCTCTTTCCACTTCCGTCTCTCTCTCTCTCTCTCTCTCTCTGTCTGTTGAATCTCAGGTGCATATCTGCAGGGTGATTTCCTTCACACTGCTTTTTCAATCGAGACAAAAGCACTCCTTTCGTCCTGTGCAGGCCACATTTCTGTTCCTGTTTTCACTGCCTGATGTTTAAAATGCTCTGTTTTTACATAAATGACCAAAAATTGGCTTCTTTTTCTTGTCATCATCTTCCTTCTACTCTCCTTCCTCCAATCACCCCCTCTGTGTGATCACTCCTGCAGACCATTTTGGAGGAAGATGTGGAGGATCCCGTGTATCAGGTAACGCTTTGAAATAAATCGTTAATCATTATGTCTGCCTGGACGTACGCTGTCAATTTACTGTGCCTCTCACTGTCACTTTAAACAGGGCTCGCTGCTCAGTAATATGCGTTTAATCTCATTTACAGAAATAAATGATTCCACTCCATTTTCTCTGCTCTTTCCTCACTCCTTTTGAATTAATAAGTCTTGTTATTTCATCATTTTTATATAGAAATAAAGTGTGAATCATCGCTGTAATGTGTTGTTAACTTTTCCTTTTCATGAATTGGGAATACACTGATAAAACTCTGATGCAAGAGCGATTCTGGGAGCCTCCTTTATTTTGTACTGAAAACAGACAGCTTTAACACATCTCATCTGGGCTGCGTGTGTGTGTGTTTACATGCATTACATTGCCTTTCCGTATTGTCCGGTGTGCATCATAATGGGAATGACCTAGGCTTCTATGTATTCTATGGAATAGATTGTGTATGATTGGAGTGGATCTTTAAATAGCAAGACTGGACATCCATTTTCTGTTAATAAAGTACCAGAGAAATGAGAAAGATTGCTTCTAGGCCTAGCAGTTATCTTAAGAATCAATCATTACTTGCAGTAGTGCAGACCTGATAAGCATTATCAATTTGCTGTTAAGAGGGCTAGAGAGGAGAAGAATTAGCCAATGGCTAACTGTGCAACAGAATGAATTAGCCAATGGCGACAGTAGTTTGTAAATGGGAACGACTAAGCCATTAGATCTAATGTCACAGAAAATGGAGACGATTCTTCCATTAGCATTAATGTGGTCGTGAATGGACAGGAATTAGCTATTAGCTAGAAGGTTGCTTGCCAAAAATCGCTCTCATCTCTGTGTGGTCCCTGCGTTATGGAGGAATATATCACAGATATGGGTTTAAATGGGTCTGCCGTTTCTAAATTAGTCCTAAAACTCAGTGGCTAGCACTTGAAATTCAGACCAACACTGGGAAAGTTTTCTTACCCCTGCTAAGCTAACATTAGCATGCCTCGCTAAAGAAACATGCAGCATTGTGATTTATTTCTCCTTAAAGGATTAGTTCACTTCAGAATTAAACTTTTCTGATAATTTACTCACCCCCATGTCATCCGAGATGTTTATGTCTGTCTTTCTTCAGTCTAAAAGAAATTAAGGTTTTTGAGGAAAACATTCCAGGATTTTTCTCCATATAGTGGACTTCACTGGGGTTCAACGGGTTGAAGGTCCAAATTGTAGTTTCAGTGCAGCTTCAAAGAGCTCTACATGATCCCAGACGAGGAATAAGCGTTTTATCTAAGGAAACGATCGGTCATTTTGTAAAAAATAAAGAAAAATGTATATACTTTTTGACCACAAATGCTCGTCTTGCACTGCTCTGCGATGCGCCACGCATTATGTAATCATGTTGGAAAGGTCACGCGTGACGTAGACGGAAATACCGAGCAAGTGTTTACAAAGCAAATGTACAAAGATTAAGTCAAACACCCTTTACAGAAAAAGATAAAACAACAATGTCGGACAGTTTTGAACTTGAAGGAGAAAATGAGATGGAGTTTTTCGCCCTACCGCGGTAATTCCGCCTACCTCACACGTAAACATTCCAATGTGGTTATGTAATGCGTGGCGCATCGCAGAGCAGTGCAAGATGAGCATTTGAGGTTAAAAAGTGTATAATTTAAAAAAAAAAATGTTTTTTTTTTTTTTTTGAAAATGACCAATTGTTTCGCTAGATAAGACCCTTATTCCTCGTCTGGGATCGTGTAGAGCTCTTTGAAGCTGCACTGAAACTGACATTTGGACCTTCAACTCATTGGTAACTGTTGAAGTCCACTATATGGAGAAAAATCCTGGAATGTTTTCCTCAAAAACCTTAATTTCTTTTCGACTGAAGAGAGAAAGACTTAAACATCTTGGATGACATGGGAGTGAATAAATGATCAGAACATTTTCATTCTGAAGTGAACTAATCCTTTAATGTTGTAAAACTCATAACATCACCCTGTTTGCAGGTACAGAAACAGAGGGGTACGGATACACAGAAAAAAAATTGGGATAATGAAAATTTTTAAGGCAGAAATCAGACTGAATATATGCATGAGGCATGGGCCAGAAAGAACATCTCAAAATTCTTCCTTCCGAAATGTTTTTTATTTGTTATTATGGTTAATTTAAGTTGTCTCGAATGTAGAGAGTGAATATTCTCCTCTGCATTGAAGCTATCATAGTTGTAGTTGCAGAGAAAGATGAACCATAACGCTTTGCTAGGACAGTGCATGCTGCTAAAGGTCAAGATGATAAAACATGACCCAGCTTCATTTAGTCAGGCAGCCATCCGCTGTCCCTCAAGGCTGCAGGGGTCACTGCGCTGCTCCTGGGGCCGCTGTTGATTCTGTGTGATCAATCAGTCTTCTTCCTTTTCTCTTTTCTTTTCGCACTCACCTTTGTTCCTGTCCCTTTGCCTTCTTATCTTCCTCTGCTGCCGATGTTGTAGTACATTGTATTTGAGGCGGGACACGAGCCCATCCGTGACCAATCAGAGGAGAGCATATATCAGGTACACTACCAAATCTTAATACTGGTACCTTTTAACTGATAATCACTTAATCAGATTTTAATATTAGTTTGCAATGAAAACTATAATACCACCTAATAGCACCACTAGTAACAATTTAGTTGTTATTATTATAGTACAAAACATAAACAATTCAGAGTAGCATGTCAATGCAAAATAATATTTGTGGGGGATTTGAAAATGTGTCAACATACTATAGTACAGTTTTTTTTTTTTTGAAGAAGAAGAATTTAGCAAGCTCTAAATGAGAATTCTGCTATTTTAAATTTGACAAATTCCATAGAAATGTTAACAATAAATTCATATTTTTCTAGTGTTGTCAAACGATTAATCGCGATTAATCGCATCCGAAATAAAAGTTGTGTTTACATAATATGTTTGTGTACTATGTATAATTATTATGTATAT